>LPNX010973557.1:0-204141 GCA_001517045.1 Pseudotsuga menziesii
GATAAAGATGATAGAACAAAGCTTGAGGCTAAATCCAAGAAATGTACCTTTATTGGATACGGGGTTGATGATTTTGGTTATCGCTTATGGGATTTTAAAAATCACAAAATCGTTAGGAGTAGAGATGTACTATTCAATGAAAAGTGGCATGTACAAATATCAGTTGCGAGGAAAGAAAGAAAGAAAAAAAGAAAACATAGAGTACACAATGCTTGATGAAATCAAAGAAAATGAAGTTCCAAAGGCACCAGAAAATCAAGAGCAGCAGCAGGTACCTGAAAATCCTGCAACTGTAAGAAATTCTACCAGGTTAAGTAGACCCCCTGAACGATTCTCTCCTTCACTGCATTATTTATTGATGACTAATTCTGGTGAACCAGAATGTTATGAAGAAGTAATGCAGGTAGAAACTAGAAAGAAGTGGGAGCAAGGCATGGATGAGGAGATGGACTCATTGGTGAGAAACCAGACTTGGGATCTGGTTAAGTAACCTGCAGAAAAAAGGGCATTGTAGATTAAATGGGTTTACAGGTTGAAGGAAGAATATGGAGGCAAGAAGCAGTACAAGGATAGACTTGTTGTAAAGGGGTTTGCACAAAAGAAAGGTATAGAATTTGATGAAATATTTTCTCCTTTTGTTAAAATGACTTCAATTAGAACTATTTTAAGTCTAGTGGCAGTAGAAGATTTGCATCTTGAACAGTTAGATGTAAAAACATCCTTTCTCCATGGGGATTTGGAGGAAGATGTTTATATGCAGTAGCCATAAGCGTATGAGGTCAAAGGGAAGGATAATTTGGTTTGCAGGTTGAAGAAGAGCTTGTATGGCCTGAAGCAAGCTACAAGGTAGTGGTATTTTAAATTTGATAAGTTTATGACAGAACAAGGTTATGATAGATGTCATTCTGACCACTGTGTTTATTTCAAGAGGCTAGATAACGGAAGATATATTATCTTGTTATTGTATGTGGATGACATGCTTGTTGTAGGGTCTAACATGTAGGATATAAATGTGCTCAAAAGAAAACTAGCTAAATCATTTGTGATGAAGTATTTGGGTGCTGCAAAGCAAATCCTTGGTATGAGAATAACAAGAGACAGGAAAAATCGCAAACTGACGTTGCAAGGTGAGTACATAGAAAAGGTGTTGCAGAGGTTTAGAATGCAGACTGCAAAACCAGTCAGTACACCTTTGGCTAGCCATTTCAAACTAAGCAAGGATATGTGTCCATAGACACAGGAAGAGATAGATTACATGTCCAAGATTCCCTATTCATCAGCGGTTGGAAGCTTGATGTATGCCATGGTGTGCACAAGACCAGATATTGCACATGCAGTGGGAGTTGTGAGCAGGTATATGAATAATCTAGGTAAAGAGCATTGGAAAGCAGTACAGTGGATTCTCAGGTATTTGAGAGGTACCACTTCACATGCATTATGTTTTGGAGGTTCAGACACTATTCTACGAGGATATGTTGATGCAGATATGGCTGGTGATAAAGACAGCAGGAGGAGCACCACAGGGTATGTGTTTACTGTGGGTGGAACAGCAGTAAGTTGGATTTCAAAGCTGCAAGAGGTTGTTGCACTTTCAACAACGAATGCAGAGTATGTTGCTGCTACAGAGGCTAGTAAGGAGATGATTTGGTTGCAAAGGTTCATGGAAGAATTGGGTAAGAAGCAGGAGAATAGTAGGTTGTACAGCGACAGCCAGAGTGCCATTCATCTTTCAAATAACTCAGCCTTTCATTCAAGGACTAAACATATACAACTCAAGTGCCACTTCATAAGATATGTTCTAGATGAAGAACTGTTAAAATTGGAAAAGATACATACTATCCAGAATCCTGCAGACATGTTGACAAAGGGAGTGACCAAAGAGAAACTAAGTTCCTGCTCGATTTCTATTGGCCTTCAATCATGAAGGTGAAAATAAGAAATTTTCCAAGTCTAAGGTCTAGAGCATAGTCGAGAAATTGCACTAGCGATGGAGTTGTTGTGATCAGTCTCCAAGTGGGAGATTGTTGGTTGTGGAGCCTAATCTTTCAGATCCAGAGATATTATTGAGTCGTGTTTGTAACCTAGATGTACTGTACACTCATTCCCCCTGCCTTGGGGTTTGGGGCAACGCCCAGAAAAAGGGGGTTTGCAGGCAATGCCCCCAAGACACGAGGGTTCGAGGGCAGTTCCCCCAAGATACAGGGGTTTGAGGGCAGCACCCCCGAGAAACAGGGGTTCGGGGGTGGAGCCCCCGAGAAAATTTTTTGGGATATGTGTTGGCCAACAGTTTTGCGGACCCATGGTATTGGGTTAACCCTAGAATTTTCCCATTGTATTTCCCCTATAAAAGAATGCATTGTAAAATGACTGAGGATTGTATTGTATTGTATTGGAAGAGAGACAGTGAGAGAGTGAAGATGAAGTGCAGCGGTTTTGCTGCAGGGTGTATCCTTTCATCTTTCTAGACGTAGCCCATCGTTTGGGTGAACCACGTTATATATGTGTCTCTCTATAATGTTTTAATGTGTTTTGCATCTTGTTTATTGGTTTAACTGTATATCTGTTATTGCTTTGCAGTCATGTTTTCTAACATGTAACATGTCAAAACTATGGTGACCTAGGAATGCTTCTTTCTAATCTTTTTTATAATAGAAAAAATATTGTACACCAATCCAAATAATTTGTATCTGTTTTATTAAGGTTCGGTATACCAAATGGGTCTCAATGGATGTTAATCATCATCATCAAAATATATATATATATATGGATTAAACTTTTACTAAGGGATCGATCGATCATTGTGAGGAGGAGCCGAGGAGTGTGAGGGGCCGACCTTGCATAAACGCCTGCAATCTTCATGATTTCCTGGATCAGATCCGATCTACCTGTAGCCTTCATTTTTGCTGGCTGGTGGGTTGATCCAATAAAAAATAAGCATTCTTGTGGTAGAATGAACATCTCTACAAATCTACATGTAGAGGAATATTAGAGATTCTTCTTTGTTACAATGAATGATCTAGATCTGATCAAGTGGGTGGCTTTTCAAATGGATAATCCTATGGATCCAATCCTGGAGGAGTGTAGGAAGGCTTTGGATGCAGCATTTAGGGCCCTAGTAAACTCCACGCCCCTACTGCCACCATCCACAACAAAAGAAGGAGATGGGTTTTAAAAAGGGCAAATGCTCCAAAGATTCAGATCTTGGCGGCAGCTTCAAGGATGAAAGATCTTGCACTGAGTGAGTGTGGGTTGATTGGATAGTTCACTGGAATATGGTCATCACCTAAACCAATGGACAACTGGGTGAAAAAAAAATGGATGACTCTGATCCCTGGGGGTCTACAGCACTGCTTCTGTGGAAAAGTATTTTTCACATTTCTGTTTGAAAATAAAGAAGACAAGGACCTGATATTCAGAAGTGGTCCTTACTTCATGGGCCCTTGGGGGTTGTACTTAAATTGGTGGATTCTATCTTTTGACCTAGAAAGGGATGCACCCTAAGCAGTCCCAGTCTAGGTTCATCTCCCACATCTCTCGTTGCACTGCTAGAATGATGAAACGCTGCAGGAAATAGGTAACTCTCTCGGCAAATACATAGACAAGGCAGAGCCGAAGGGACTTCTATTTTCCTGTGCTTGGATCTGTGTACAGGTAGACTTAGAGAAGGGGTTACCAAAAATTGTAATTCTATGGATGGACGGATGGGAACATGCTAAAAAAGTGGACTATGAACAGCTCCGTTCAAATGCCGGAAGTGTCACAAGTATGAGCATTTTGTCAAAAACTGTCCTAAAGCAGTACAGGAAAAATTGGAGAAAATTCATGAAGAAGTGTGGCAACAGGAGAAAAAGGGGAGGAAGTCGGCTATGGCCACATAGGAGACAAAAGATCAACATGAAGAAAAAGAAAAAGCAGCAAAACAAGGAGAAAACGATGTCATTACAAGTAATCAATTTAATCCTTTGACTGTGGAGGAGGGGGAAATCATAGTGAATGAAGAAAACAGTGATGAAGGAAGATCTGATCAACACAAGAACTTATCAGGCAACAACATACCTCCAACCTCTCCCAGGAATGAAAACTTAGAAACATAGATGGTTGGCTCTCCATCGCATGGAGGATCTTGGGATGAAAGGGTAAAACAAACCAAAGTTGTTGCCTTTGCTCGATCTCCAGACTCATCCTCAAATGGGTCACAAGAGATTCCTGAAATTGCTCCTAACACCAGAGGAACAAAATCTCAAAGGTACCATAGAGAACATGAAGCAGAGAGAGAAATAGAACTCAGCAGACAGAGGAGCCTTGAAGAGACAAAGCTGCTGCAAAACCACAAAAGCTCTTGGAAAGTGGAAGGAATGCCTAAAGCAGGGACTCATTCAAATAAGAAATAATGAAAGTTGTCTCTTGGAATTGAAAAGTACTGAGCAAATAAAACAAAGTGGAAGCCATAAGAAACATTATTAAGTCTGGAAGGCCAGACATTCTGCTTCTCCAGGAGACAAAAATGAGTGATGTGGAGGTTCTGGCGCTTTCACAACACTTTTGCACAAGTAGCCATGGTTTCGCCATTGTCTCCAGAGGGGCCCCAGGAGGAATAGAAACCTTTTTTGCAAGCAAATATGAGATCAAAGCCATAAAGGAGAATCAACATTGGCTTCTTTCAGAATTCAAGGAAAAGGATGATACTAATATTAGTTATGTCTGCAATGTGTATGGTCCAACACACTGTAGAGACAAGAAAAACTTCTAGAATTATTTAGCTGCTCTAAAAGAGGAAATGGAAGGAGAGGAAATCATTATAGCCAGCGATTTCAATGCAACTATAGCGCAGGATGAGAAAAGAGGGGGTTCCAATGTTCATAATCCCTACAGGGAAAACTTGGAAGACCTTATCACAGAGCTAGATCTGCTTGACATGCCATTAAAAAAATGGGAAATACACGTGGAACAATAGAAGGACGAGGGCAGGATTCATCGCGGCCAGACTTGACCGCTTCCTGGTAAGTGTCACTTTCCTCCTTAGAGATATTATTCCTGCTTCTTTTTATTTTCCTTCTGTTGTATCGGATTACAAACCTATCTCCTTGGTGTTAGCATCTTATGTTAACCTTGGCCCCATCCTATTTCGTTTCAATGCCTCGTGGCTGCAAGAGGAAAAAGTCATGACCATAATAAGAGATGCTTGGAGAACAGACATCTCGAGCTCTCCTAGCTTCATCTGGGAAAGCAAGTTGAGAAGAGTTCAAAGTGAGTTGAAAGCATGGGTAAAATTAGACTATGCAAGAGCTAGCAACAACAAAATTTAGCTTCAAGCTGAACTTTCAACTCTTCACTCCAGGATGGAAAGGCAAGAAATCACCCCTTCTCTAATCATTCAAGAAAAAGATAAAAGTTTAAATATTTTAAAAGAAGCCAGAGGAGAGGAAGAGGATCTGAGGGTAAATTCCAGACAGCTCTTGTTAAAAGGAGGGGACAGAAACACAGCTTACTTTCATAAGCAAACAAAGGCAAGACTCTATTTTTAACATGATCAAAGAACTTAAGGACAATGATGGCAAGAGGATTGTTGAGCAGGATGAGATCAAAGAACATGTTTTTCACCACTTCAAAGACCTATGTAGGGATAAGGAAGAGACTGATCCACTTGCATAGGCTGAGCTCCTCTCAGGAATACCCTCCTTTATCACAGAGCACGACGGTAAGGACTTATCAAGCCCCATTATGGAATCTGAGATCAAGGCATCCATTTGGTCTCTAAAAGTTGATAAGGCTCCCGGGCCAGATGGGTTCACCACCAATTTCTATAAGGCTTCCTAGGATATTATAAAGGGAGATTTGAAAAATATGCTTAACTAGACGAGAAGAAAGGACAAGGTTGGTGGAGCTACCAATTCCTCATGTCTCGCGTTGATTCCAAAAGAAAGAAAAAAACATCACAATAGATCGATTTAGGCCTATTTCCCTTTGTAATACCTCTTACAAAATGCTCTCAAAAATCTTAGCCACAAGACTGAAGAAAGTAATGGGAAGGATAATTTTGGATACTCAGGGTGGGTTTATTGTCGGACGTCAAATCCTAGATAATATTGTTATAGTGCAGGAAGCAATCCATACCAGCATGGAGAAAAAGCAACAAGGTATGGCTCTCAAACTTGACATGGAAAATTCCTTTGACCGAGTACATCATTTATTTTTATTTGAAAGCATGGAAAAGTTTGGGTTCTCCCCAAGGTTCATAAAATGGATCAAGGCATGCATCAGCAGTCCATGGATTTCCCTGCTGGTTAATGGAAAACCAACCAAGTTCTTTCAGGTCACCAGGGTAATTAGACAAGGTTGCCCATTATCTCCATATCTATATTTGATGGTAGTTGATTCTCTGAGCAGGAAGTTGCAGCAACATCAAGAGCTTGGGGAGCTCGAGATTCTAAAAATTGCAAGACGGGTTAGAGCGGCAAATGATGCACAATTTGTTGATGATACAATCTTGCTCAGAGGTGCATCCACAATCATTACAAAAAGGTTCAAAAATGTGATATCCACCTTTCTAAATGCCACAGATGGTAAGATTAATGTCAACAAATCCAAAATATATGGTTGGAACTGTACACCTAGTTTCATGGAAAGGATTGCAAGAATTATTGGCTTCGAAGGGACTACATCCTGGAATTCTTTCAACTATATGGGAGTCCCCATTTTCAAGGGGAAAAAAAAGAAGGTTGACTGGCATGGACTGATAGAGAAAATCAAAAGAAAAATCAATTCCTGGGGATCCAAATGGCTCAACCCAATAGGAAAAATCGTCCTTATCAAAGCTGTTCTTTCCGCTCAACCGATCTATTTATGCTCCATTTCACTAGCTCCTCAAAGTATCATTCAGGAAATCAATGGAATGATGCAGAATTTCCTGTGGCAAGGAGGAAAGGCGACCAACAACAAAAATTTTAATTTGATCTCCCAAGACGTGGTGTGCAGCTCAAAACAACTCGGTGGTATTCGTGTCAGAGATCCTAATGATATGAAGCAAGCTCTTGGGGAAAAAATCCTATGGCGTATATGCACTAGAGAATCCGCCTGGTGGAAATCGACCTTGCATAAAAAATACATGGCAGGGAAGAGAAGCATATGCGTGGATAGTTTGAACTTCAGAAAAGTAGGATCGCCAGTATGGGAGCTCTGTAAGAAGACAAAATCATTAATAAAAGACAATCTGTATTGGATAGCTGGGAATGGTAAAAAAATTCGAATCTGGTATGATAAAATCGGCCAAAATTCGCCATCAGAAAATTTCTAGGATCTTAGCAATTTGAAAATCTGGTGTGAGAACAACAATTTTAGAACGTTGTACGACCTATCATCCTGGACATCATCTGGCAGGTGGATTGGCTGGAAACTCATGGAGATCCCAGAGCACCTTTAGGCCAATTTTAAAACTCTACTCGTACTTTTGCATAGACAGGCTCCAACGCATTTAAATCATGCTGACAGAAGAGGATGGGGGAATTCTGGAGAATACACAGTAAAAGAAGGCTACCATGTGGTCTACAAGAATAAAAACAAAAAATAAAAAATTACAAGTGGAACAAAATATGGAATAATGATGGATTGCCGAAGGTAAATTTATTTTTCTAGATCTTGGCTCACTGGAAAGCTTTGATAACAGAAAACCAAGGAGGGATTGTAGGCCCGCTCTGATGCATCCTGTGCAAAGAGCAAGAGGAAAGTTTAATTCATGTATTTACAGAGTGTAAATTCACACAGCAAGTCTGGACTGAGATTCTAAAAGAGCTCAAAGCGAATATCACGCTGCCAACAAACTGGTATGATTTTTTTTTTTCAGCTGGAAGGATTACTACTGAGGCTCATTCAATAAAAAGCTAGACTTTGCCAGAGCTTGGGATGCTCTCCCAAGGCTTGTTTGCTGGAAAATATGGAATGCAAGGAACAAGGAGATGTTTGAAGGGAAAGCAGCATGCATTAAAAAAGTCTCTGCCACAACAAAGAACTTATGGGTGGACACTCTAGCCACAAGAGGAATGAAAAACTTAATAAATGAACCTCTAAAGGCAGAAGAAAGAACTTGGTTGGCTGACATTCTTAAGAATTTCTCCCCTATAAGCAATCCAAAATTGAAGTCGGACCTTCCGTGCTGGTAGAACAGGAAGAGCACAGAGGATTTGAGCAAATGGAAGAATAATTTAGGATTTAGTTCATTGTCCTTTGATGGTGCCTCCAAAGGCAATCCAGGTATTGCTGGTGCAAGTAGTGTATTATTTGATCACAAAGGGATCAAGCAACAAGAGTATGCTTGGGGTATAGGAAGGGAAACTAACAATGGAGCGGAATGGTATGCATTAATTAAAGGCTTGGAGTTGGCCAGAGAAATGGGGATAGAGGAAATGAATGCCATTGGAGACTCTCTAATTGACATCAAAGAAGCAAGAAAAATTCATAAAAATTGGAAAACCCCTTCCACCAAGATGCATAATATGTTTCTTTGTTTAGTCAAAGAATTTAAAAACCTTACTTTCTTGCACGTTTTGAGAGAACATAATCACCGGGCTGATAACATGGAAAATTAAGGGGTTCGCTTAAATTGAGGGGTTATGGAAAAAGATAGCGTCATCAGCGAAAATGTTTGGATCCCCTAAATTCTGATTTGTTTTTATGCATTGTTTTGTATTGTACTGCTTGGGAAATTTGTTAAAAGGTATAGCTCTCAATGGATGGGAAATTCCCAAGCCTGTTTCAGGATAAAGAGGGAAGACCAAGGAGAAAGGGATGATGTCCAGATTAGGGGACAATCTGCCTTGCATTTTGTATTCACAATATTTTTCTTATAATAAAAAAAAAATCCAACCGCTTCTGTTATATATATATATAAAGGATTTGAGTCTCTCTTCCTTTTAAAAAATACTTTGAGTGTTGGATTATGTATTATTATTTATAAAAGAAGATAAGTTGTTTTACTAATATTTGTAATTATGATTTAATTGGTTTTTATTTGTAATTTAACTTTCAAACTTAAATTTAAAATTTTTATTATGAAAATTGTATGGGTTGTATTATTGAATTTGATATTTTAAAAATAATTTAGTATTTTAAAAATGATTCATATATTAATAACATTAGATATTGTGAAAACAATACAAACAATTCAACAAACTCACATCTATTTATTTGCATTGTAATTTATATTATTTTTTCAAAAATAAATTCATTTAAGTTATTTAGTTTCACTTACTTTATACTATTATTTTTAGAAGCTTACAATTTCACAGTTTTTAAGATTTTTAAATATTAACATTTGATATATATTAGTATGGATATAAAAAACTTTATATTGATATAATAATTTTTACTTATTTATATAAAATTTTACCTAAATTTATTTTTATTTTTAAATTAATTTTAAATAATTTATTTATTTTTAATTAAAAGGAAAAGACTAAACTGTACACATCTCTTGTTTTATATAGACTTTCATATAGAAAATTAAATAGATTTTACCTATTTGACATAAAGGAAGTTAAAAAATCAAAATATTAACATAGTTGACCCATATGTGAGTGTAAGTGCAGAAGAGGTCAAGCATGTGAAGATCAGACACAGTCATGTGACAGCTCAAGCAGATTAGTCATAAGTGAAGGTGGTGTGTGCCATGTGTCCTGCCAAGGTGATGACGAAGGGTGGGATTAAGAGGTTTTTGTTTGGGTGACGAGGAAGTCCAGAATCTCATAAAATCTAAAAGTTTATTGACGTAAAAATTATGACATAAAAATTTAATATTAATATAGTTGACATTATTTTTTAATTTCATTGTATGAAATATGTTATCTTTTATTTGTATATAACTAAATATATTTAAAATGCATTTTTATATTGTTTAAAGGAAATTTGGTTTTTATAAATAATACCATGTAATGTTACTTTTTAATTTTTATATAAATTTTTAATACCATAATTATATAAAATATGTTACTTTTTAATACCATAATTATATAAAATATGTTACTTTTTAATTTTTATATAAATTTTTAGAGGAAAAAATAATTATATTTATAGTATATTTTATATTGTTTTAAAAATAAGTTGGTTTTTATAGACAATTAAATATATTTAAAATAAATTTTATATTGTTTTAAGAAAAAATAGTTGTTATAGTGACTCTGGGGAGGCTTATCACCAAGCTCTTTGAGCATAGGAATACAATTTTAAAACAAACTAATTAATTGGTTTCTTTAAGTCTGACAAACCAAGTTTAATCTCATTACACGTTAACCATCATCTTCATCATCAGTTAGTAGAATATTAAATGTATTTAAAGTGTGTATGAACACTTGAGAATGTACTAGTTAGCGGAAAACTAAATATATTTAAAGTGTATTTTATATTGTTTTAAAGAAAGTTGTTTTTTATATGTACTAATTTTTTTAAATAAAAGAAATATCATAGTTCAAAATTCTATTAAAATTTTAAAAATATGACAATTTAAAATTTTATAAAAATTGGAAAAATATTATAATCTATTTCTTTTCAAGTCATATTGTTTATTGACTTTGAAAACTTTACATTTTAAAATGCTCATTCAAATGATATTAGACATGTATGTGAAATCAATCATCTAACATACATATTCTTATTAAGAGGAGGTTGTGTTGGTAAAGATTGTATCAACGACGTTTCAAACCCTAATGCGGGTCCATTTTCAGGAGAGCGAGGTTCGCTCTCCTGAAAATAGACCCGCATTCAGGGTTTGAAACGTCGTCGATACAGTCTTTACCAATGTAGCTTCCTCTTAATAATGATTTAACGGCTCACTCTCCTGAAGATGGACCCGCATTTAGAATTTAAAACATCATCAAAACATTCTTCACCAACCCAGATTCCTCTTAATAATGATTTAACCTACGTAAATTAGAAATCATACATATTCTTATCAATATCACATGTATACATATATCTATTATATATATTTCCCATAAATGTCATTACATAAACTAAAATGTGGTATGCACTGCTAATGAGGTATACAACACTTAACAAAATGGTGTCAAGTATTACTCATAAAGATACTAGTTAGTGGAAAACTAAATATATGTAAAATGCATTTTACATGAGTGGAAAACTAAATATATTTAAAATGCATTTTACATTATTTTGAGGGAAATTGGCTTTTATGGATTAGATTGCAATTTTTATTTTTATTTTAAAGGAAGTTGGCTTTTATTGAACAACATGAATGGACATTAACCATATGAATGTATTAGTCAGTGCAAAAGTAAAGATATGTAAAATGCATTTTATATTATTTTAAAGATATATAAAATACATTTTATATTATTTTAAAGAAAATTGATTTTATGGACAATAAAAAGCCATGAATGTACTAGATAGTGGAAAATTAAATATATCTTAAACTTAAATTGACCTATATGGATAAGAAACTCGTTATATTTAAAATACATTTTATTATGGATCTCACTTTTATAGACCCTGAAAAGCTAAATAAAATTGGTTTGAAATTAATATAAAGTGTATTTTATTTTGTTTTAAAAAATATTGGTTTCATGAGTATTTAACTACACAATATATTTGTATTTTATATCATTTTTATTTGTGATAAAATTTGCTATTTAATGAATTTAAAAGAAAAAAGTGTTTAAATCTAATTTTTAAAAAGAGGGAAGTAAAAATGATTTGTAGATGTATGTTTAGAATATAGGTGAAAAATGATAATAAAAAGGAAGGAATATATATAAGATCAAAAGTATTTCTCTATTCTAACTAGTTTAAGGCAAAAAAAAACTAATATAGCTAAGATAAGAACGAACTTTTACGTGTTCCATAGTGAAACAGGTCGTTAGGCAGTTCCTAAAACACCATGGGTGGAAAGGACCTGCCATTTCTGTGAGAATATGAACATTGAAGACGAAAATCACTTCCTCTTAGAGTGCCCTGCATACACCCACATTAGATCTCAGTTCCATAATCTATGTTGCAATACCGACCTTCCTAGCCTTTTAACTTGCCAAAATTATAGTGAGCTCGGGATGCTTCTCTCCAAGATCTTTGAGCATAGAAATGCAATTTTAAAACAAACTAAATAATTTGTTTCTTTAAGTCCAATAAACCAAAGTTTGGTCTCAGGGGACGTTAACAATCGTCATCATCATATATATATGAAAAATAAAAAAATTGGTATCATATCTATTAGGTTATTTAGAAGGGAATTGAGATTAAGAAAATAAATCATATAGAAAATGAGAAATATATATGATAAATATTATATTCCATTTCACAAAGATTAACAATGCAAAGGATAGAAAGTTTAACATAAATAAAACTATATTAATAATATTTTTTCATAGTTCCGCATCAATAGAACAAGACTTTTTTTATAACTAAATGTGCTATGCAAATATTACCAAAGATATTAAATTGATTTTGTGTCTAAAGGAAATAAAACAACATAAACACAAATTGGTCACCCAAAGAACTTCTAACCAAGTCGAATTTTGGGGTTACTATGATAGTTTCATTAGTCGCATTAAATTTATTGTTAAAACATTTTTTGATTCCTTGGGCAATACTTTTTCTTTTCTTTTTAATAAGAACAAATATGATTTTGTATTTAAAAAGACTTAGTCCAATTAGATAGTATTATAATAAAAAATGAAAAATATGTATGAGTTCAAAATTCAGTAATTCAAGCAAGCAAAAAAGATCCAAAAATATTGGAGTATCCTTTCCAGAGGATTTCAAAACACTTCTATAAGTATAGTTGTCAAGTTGAAGAGGGAAAACTGTTGTGGAGATCGCGTTGAGGTAGGGTTTGTGTCTAGGGTTTTCCCTGACATTTTATCATACATTCTCAATCGTTTCCGAGCCCCTTAATGGTCGTCGGGATTCTGAAGGACCTGAAGAAAATCTATGGCAGCAAAAGTGGGAGGGGAAAAAGGCCCCTCCCAGTCAAATCTTGATGTACCTTCTTTCAATGGATTCTCAAGCTCAAACTCTATAGCCTCACTGAAAATATGATCTAAGGATATACCCATCCCCATGGAAGACCCAAAAAAAAACGATAATAGTACTCTTAAACCTACTCAGAAAGACAACAGGCTTGTCCTAAAGAACACATGCATAGCCCATACAGAGAATCAACCCTGTCTTAATCTCCCTGTAGAAAGAATCAACGCCAAAGTTCAAAATATGAAGGATCACGCCCTCATAGGAAAGTTCATGGGCTTCTGGCCCACTGAACAGGCACTCAAAGGATGGATCGCAGCAAAATGGAAACCCAAAGCTCATTATGACATGCAACTAGGCTCGAAAGGATTTTTCATCATATGGAGGACAAAGCCAAAGTGGAAGATGGAGGCCCCTATTTCTTCAACGCAACAAGCATGTACATGAGAAACTAGGTTGAAAGATTCAATCTACAGAATGAAGACCTCTCATGGGATCTGGCCTGGATAAGAATGTACTCACTCCCATAAGAATAGTGGGATGAGGAAACCCTTCAGGAAATAGGTAACACTCTAGGAGCTTTCATCCGAACGGCTGACCAAACCAGAATGAACAAGTATACTTCATATGCTAGGATATGTGTCTACATGCACATTGCCAAAGAACTTCTAAACGCCATATCCCTATCCCATGAATATTCTGACTAGATTCAGCCCCTTGATTATGAACATATCCCCTTCAAATGTAGGAAATGCCATGAACACAGCAATCTATTCAGGGACTGTCCCCTAAACAAGACGTCAGCTGAGAACCGCAAAGAAGAAACCATCGATGCATAAGGCTTCCAAAAAAGGGAAGAAAAGAAGAAATCACTGGAAACCTGCTCCAGAAAATAACAAAGAGGAGGGGCCAAGCATAAGTATCATCTTTGCAGTCTTGGAGGGATAGCCTAAAAACCCAAATCAGGACATGACGCAAGAATATACTAATGCGAAGCCTAACAAGGAGGATCCTCCAAAAAAACAAGTCGAACTACAAGAGTAGGATATCTTAGGCAAATTTGAACCCCCACCTAATCTCCTTGAAGGAAAAAATGACATGCATTAGATGGCATACCCCAATTGGCTAGATCCCCAAGATGCTACGGACGATTTAGGACCATATCCCCTCATGGATGAAGAGATGAAAGAAACATACCTGTGTGAACTGGATCTGTTGTGAATGGAGGATGCCTGCACTAGGAAAGCCTACGACTCCATCCCAGCATGACAAATCCAACTGCTACAAGAGGCTTTAGCCAAAGCCAAATCCCAGAACAAACTGGGAGTTCACAACCCTCCCTAGAAAGACAAACAGAAATCTCAACAGGACAACAAAAAGAGGGGATGCAAATTGAATCTACAAAGAATAAACCATCTATGCACCACATTGGTTGAATCAGGGAAATATTCCCATATCATAAAGTTATTTTCTTCCTCTACCTCGGTTACCCAATGAATATCATATCTTGGAATGTTTGTGGTCTCAATTGTCCCTCGAAGCAAAGAATGTTGAAAACGAAGATTCAAAAAGACAAACCCGTAGTGATCTTCATCCAGGAAACAAAGTGCAATACCGAAGTAACCACTTAGTTAATGTCCAAGATCTCGAAAGGATGCCTCTGTGTCACCATAGATGCCAGAGGAGCCTTAGGAGGTATTTCCATTTGCTAGAGGTATTTCCATTTGCCGGAACCCCCTCCTTATCACTCTCAATAACTTAGCCTCTTCACCTCACTATGTTTATGCCTTCTTCCATCTGGTGGGAACTAGCATCAAAGGCCATATCCTAAATTTCTATGTGCCTCAATCCTCCTACCTTAAGCTGAAACTTATTAACTACATTGAATGGTTCTCGATCCAGTATCCCAACTCTCCCATCCTAATTGGAGGTGATTTCAATATGATAACTACTCTGGAAGAAAAAAAGGGACGTCTAAAGACTCTTTCCAATGAGGACCAAGCCTTCAAATCCATAATAGCCTCTAGTTCCCTTGTGGATCTTCAAACCTCCTCTAAATTCTTCACCTAGAACAATAGAAGGGGGGGAGCTCACCAGATCGTGAAACACCTTAATCGCTTTCTTGTCTCTGATAGTATCCTTACCTTGGGATGGATCCTGGAAGCTTCTATTTTACCTATGGTAGGGTCATACCATTAGCTTGTTTCCCTCTCCTTGCATAGCCATGACACCCCCCTTCATAAATCATTCGAATTTAAAAAAATTCTGGCTCACACACCCCTCCTTCGTGGACACAGTAAGTAGTTGGTGGATGAGTATGAAAATGGATGGCAAATAAAAAATGGCAATCATGCATTAAAAGTTGAAGCAGTTAAGGTTTCATCTTCATCAATGGAATCATGCAACCTTTGGTAACATATTCCAAGATAAAAAGGTTATTCAGGAAAATATAAAGAATATGCAGCTCCACATCATGGAAGAGGGAAATAATGAAGACATTGAAAATAAAGAAAAATACCTTTTGATCCAGCTAAAAAAAAGATGTGAGTAGGAGGAAATATTCTGGAGGAAGAAATCTCGGGTGGAATGGCTAAAGCAGGGTGAAAAGAACACAACCTTCTTTCATCACTCCACTATTCAACACAAGATGAAGAACAAAATCATCAAACTCCACTCAGAAGATAGAGCAGTTTTGGAAGAGCATGAGGAAATGACAGAAGAGTTAACCATATACTTCAATGATCTTCTCACTAAACCCAATCCCTCTCGCCAGGAAGCTATCACCCAGGTAACTCAACACATACCCTCTATGTTTAATGATGAGTAGAATGCCTCACTTATGCAACCAATCAGCATGCAATAATTCAAGGAAGCAGTCAACCACATGGTCGAAGGCAAGGCCCCTAGACCAAATGGCTTCACCATTAATTTCTTCCATCACTGTTGGGATATTCTGAACTAGAGGTTCTAGACTTGGCAGAGGAATCACAACATAAGAAATGGGTCTTTCTGGACCTAAACGATACTCATCTTACTCTGATCCCAAAAAAAATGGGTGCCTCCCATCCCAGTATGTTTCGACCTATATCCCTTTGTAATGTCATTTACAAGATTGTTTCCAAAGATATTGCGAACCGACTGAAACCTTTCCCCCCCTAGTAATCTCCCCTAAAAAATCAGGCTATGTAGAAGGAAGACAAATACTTGATGGCATCATTCTGTCTCATGAGATCACTCACTCCCTCAAAACCACTAAATCTCTTGGCATGCTCCTGAAATTGGATCTCTCCAAAGATTTTGACAAAATGAAGTTGAATTTTATCGAAAATATGCTCCTTCTTTTGGGTTGAGTCAATACTGGGACAAATGGGTAATCTCTCTCATCTCCTCAACCTTCTTCTATATCTTTGTCAATGGTTCACCCTCATCCACCTTATCCCCCTCTCGTGGCCTCTGCCAAGGGGACCCATTATCCCCTTTTCTCTTCATCCTCATAGAGGAAGGTCTAGGGCGCATGATCCAAATTGTGGTCTCCTCTCAGTCCTTGCATGGGCTCTGCCTCCATGGGGATTCTCCCCAATCCTACCAGTAGTTTGTTGATGATAGTATCCATTTCAGGCACCCTTCATTCCAAGAGGGTCGGGTTCTCAATTCCATCCTCAACACCTTCGTTGAAGCCTCAAGAACCTCCCTCAACCTTGAAAAGTTGTAGATCTTCTTCTTCAACACGGGAGTTTCCACCCAATGAAAAATTATCAGAATTCTCCGGTTCTCAACGTCCTCTCTCCTCTCTAAATTCCTAAGAGCCCCTCTGTATGACTCTGTTGTCAAACACTATTCTTGGAAGGAAATTCTAGACAAATTGGAAAACCGTGTCACTTCTTGTAATTTTCGCTCACTAAATCTAGCCAACAGGAGTGTCCTTTCAAATCCATTCTCCAAACCTTACCCCTGTACCTTTTCTTTGTCTTGGCTTCCCCCAAATGGGTCTTGAAGGCAATAAAAAACCTACAAAGATCCTTCCTTTGGAGGTGTAATGGTAACATAAATAGATGGGCTCTCATCACTTGGAAAAAGGTTTGTCTCCCCAAGAAAGTAGGGGGACTCAGGATTAGAGATCCGAAAATAAATAATCAAGCCCTCTCATCCAAAATCTGGTGGAATTGGATCTCTAAGAACGACTCCTCCTAGGCGAAGCTCTGGAAAATAAAATAAAGACATGAGTTGGACCCAACTCAAATGATAAGATTCAACAAAGATATTTCAGGCTCCTCCCTCTAGAACCCTGCCAATTGTTCAAGATTCCTCATCCAACAGTGCGACTTCTAGGAAATAAAGGATGGGAATAGTGCCCTCTTTTGGTGTGATTCATGGTATCAGCTTCCCTGTCTAAAAAGTATATTTTCGAATCAAGAGGTTCAGAACTTCATCGTCTCTAATGAGAGTGTCAGGGTTAAGGATTATTGGAATTTAGAGGATTCTTCCTCTTTCCTCCAGTGGAAGATTCCCAATCGTTGGATGACCACCCCAAACGCTAAACATTTGGGCACCATCTGGCAGGAAATTCACATCAGAAAACTAAAAATCAAGCAAGGGTTGGATGTCATCCAATGGGGACACCTTCCGTTAGGAACTTTCTCTGTCAAGGAAGCCTATGCCATTCTCTCTTCTGGGAAAGTAGTCCATTCGTTCCCTATCTGGAAAAGAATATGGAATCCGCTCCTTTGGCCTAAACTCTCCTATTTCCTTTGGCTTCTCTCCCATCGACGCATCCTAACCTAGGATAATTTGTTAAAGAAAGGGTTTCAGGTTCCATCCATCTGCATGCTCTATAACTGCTATCATGAAACTACTGATCACCTCCTAGATTCCTGCTCCTTCACCAATACCCTATGGGACTCAGTTGTTGTAATTTTTAGAAGAATTAACAGGATCAAGGGAAACATCACTGACACCCTGCAACAATGGTCTGAGAATCCGTTTCAAACCAAGATCCTTAACAACCACTGGGAATTAACCTCGGGGTTCATTATGTGGAATACTTAGAAGGAGCACAACAACAAGATATTCAAGGACAACAAGAGATCTGCCATATAAATCTAGGAAATTATTAAGAGCAATCTGCAAGAAACCATTCTTACCATAAGTTGGACAGACACTGACTTTCCAACATCCCATAATGAGAAACTCATACTTGGTACTTGGAACCTAAATTCCCAACCCACTCCTTTGGCCCTCATCATTTCCAAATTTAAAGTTGGCAGTCTAGATTGTTGGATTCCTCCTCCGAAAGGGGTACTCATGCTCAACTTCAATGGTGCATCCAAAGGAAATCCTGGTGAAGCTTGATTTGGAGGGGTCATCAGAGATCACAAAGGCGATATCATCAAGGTATTTTTTGGAAGCCTCGACCATGACACCAACAACGTTGTCGAGCTAGAAGGTTTGGTGGAAGGCATTTCCATGGTTGGGAGACCAAAACTCCTCCCTTTGATTGTGGAAGGAGACTCACATATCATCCTTGTCAATGGCCTCAAAAATTCATAATGATTCCCAAATATCCAAGTTGTCTTCTGGCTGGAGACTCAAGCATAGGATTTTTTGTCTCGCTTACTACCTTAACTTTTAAGTACACTAAGGCTATCACCTTCCATCCTGTCAAAAGAAAATCCAACTCTCTAGAATACTGCCTTTCCAACATCAAGGTCAACTGTAACCAACCTCTCGTGGAAGGGTCGTTGAACGACTCCATTGATGACAAGTTGGCCTTCAAATGCAGGAAGATCACTAATAGGGATCTCTCCAACCCAGATGCGGGTGCCAGCATGCCCCAACAACATCGCATTGTGCCTCAGTTCAGGATTCGGCTATGTGGCACAACGCATGTCGGGGTCATTAAAATCCCCTTGCGACCCCTCAACTCCTCTCCACGAGAGGGAGGGGGGCTCTAATCCCAGACTGTCTTAGCTATGGCCTATTCCATCAAATTTAATATGGTTTTAATGGAGGTTAGCATGCAGCGTGTGAGGTCTCAGCAGGTACAGAGCGATAGGGTTAAGCGGTGAGCCATCGGAGAAGGCAACATTTTTGGTTGGCATGTTATAGTGTGGGTTATCTTATGGTCTGGTGTTTATAAATTCGCCTCTACTCTGTGTTTTCGACTTTCTCTGCAACTTCTCCCAATGCTGTTGGTTTTGCAACTCCACCACCTCCACCAGCAGCACCCTGAAACTATGGTCTCAGTTATGTCCAGGAAACCAGGAATCCCCTAAAGGGGCAGCAACGACCGAGGAAAAATGCAATGTGGGTTGAGTGCCATGGCAGAGGAGGGTTACGAAGTTGGCATCTTAATGCATGTCTGTGTCTTAATACATGGTTGGGAGGTCATCTGGTGAATGAGCGACTTGCTATTGGGAGAGGTGGAGGAAAGATTAACCATTATTGGCTGATTAAAAACATGATGGGTGGTCTCATGGAGGACGGGTTGGGGAGCTGGAGATTGGATCGTAACACATCCCTCTCAGTAAATAATTTGAGGTAATATAGGTATATAATTATATAAAATATGTTATTTTTAATTTTTATATAATTTTTTAGAGGAAAAAATAATTATATTTATAATAGATTTTATATTGTTTTAAAAATAAGTTGGTTTTTATAGACAATTAAATATATTTAAAATAAATTTAATATTGTTTTAAGAAAAAATAGTTGTTATAGTGAGCTGGGGACGCTTCTCACCAAGCTCTTTGAGCATAGGAATACAATTTTAAAACAAACTAATTAATTGGTTTCTTTAGGTCCAACAAATTAAGTTTGGTCTCATTACACGTTAACCATCATCATCATCATCAGTTAGTAGAATATTAAATGTATTTAAAGTGTGTATGGACACTTAGGAATGTACTAGTTAGTGGAAAACTAAATATATTTAAAGTGTATTTTATATTGTTTTAAAGAAAGTTGTTTTTTATATGTACTAATTTTTTTAAATAAAAGAAATATCATAGTTCTAAATTTTATTGAAATTTTAAAAATATGACAATTTAAAATTTTATTAAAATTGGAAAAATATTATAATCTATTTCTTTTCAAGTCATATTGTTTATTGACTTTGAAAAATTTACATTTTAAAATGCTCATTCAAATGATATTAGACATGTATGTGAAATCAATCATCTAACATACATATTCTTATTAAGAGGAGGTTGTGTTGGTAAATAACGTATCAACGACGTTTCAAACCCTGAATGCGGGTCCATTTTCAGGAGAGCAAGCCTCGCTCTCCTGAAAATGGACCTGCATTCAGGATTTGAAACAGCGTTGATACATTCTTTACCAACGCAGCTTCCTCTTAATAATGATTTAACGGCTCACTCTACTGAAGATGGACCTGCATTCAGAATTTGAAACGTCGTCAAGACATTCTTCACCAACGCAGCTTCCTCTTAATAATGATTTAAGCTACGTAAAAATCAGAAATCATACATATTCTTATCAATATCACATGTATGCATATATCTATTATATATATTTCCCATAAATGTCATTACATAAACTAAAATGTGGTATGCACTGCTAATGAGGTATATGTGATAGGAAGTAATGAGGTATACAACACGTAACAAAATGGTGTCAAGTATTACTCATGAAGATACTAGTTAGTGGAAGACTAAATATATATATATATAATGCATTTTACATGAGTGGAAAACTAAATATATTTAAAATGCATTTTACATTATTTTGAACAACATGAATGGACATTAACCATATGAATGTATTAGTGAGTGCAAAAGTAAAGATATGTAAAATGCATTTTATATTATTTTAAGGATATATAAAATACATTTTATATTATTTTAAAGAAAATTGATTTTATGCACAATAAAAACCCATGAATGTACTAGTTCGTGGAAAATTAAATATATCTTAAGTCCATTTTATATTGTTTCATAAATTTAAATTAACCTATATGGATAAGAAACTCGTTATATTTAAAATACATTTTATTATGGATCTCACTTTTATAGTCCCTCAAAAGCTAAATATAATTGGTTTGAAATTAATATAAAGTGTATTTTATATTGTTTTTAAAAATATTGGTTTTATAAGTATTTAATTACACAATATATTTTTATTTTATATAATTTTTATTTTTGATAAAATTTGATATTTAATGAACTTAAAAGATAAAAGTGTTTAAATCTAATTTTTAAAAAGAGGAAAGTAAAAATGATTTGTGGATGTATGTTTAGAATATAAGTGAAAAATTATAATAAAAAAGAAGGAATATATATAAGATCAAAAGTATCTCTCTATTCTAACTAGTTTAAAGCAAAAAAAAACTAATATAGCTAAGATAAGAACGAACTCTCACGAGCTCCATAGTGAAACAGGTCGTTGGGCAGTTCCTAAAACACCATGGGTGGAAAGGATTTGCCATCTCTGTGAGAATATGAACATTGAAGACAAAAATCACTTCCTCTTAGAGTGCCTTGCATACACCCACATTAGATATCAGTTCCATATTCTATGTTGCAATACCGACCTTCCTAGCCTTTTAACTTGCCAAAATTATAGTGAGCTCGGGACGCTTCTCTCCAAGCTCTTTGAGCATAGAAATACAATTTTAAAACAAACTAAATAATTCATTTTTTTAGGTCCAATAAACCAAAGTTTGGTCTCACGGGACGTTAACCATCATTATCATCATATATATGAAAAATAAAAAATTTGATATCATATTTATTAGATTATTTAGAAGGAAATTGAGATTGAGAAAATAAATCATATAAAAAATGAGAAATATATATAATAAATATTAGATTCTATTTCAAAAAGATTAACAATGCCAGGGATAGAAAGTTTAACATAAATAAAACTATGTTAACAATCAGTTTTTCATACTTCCACATCAATAAAACAAGACTTTTTTTATAACTAAATGTGCTATGCAAATATCACCAAAGATATTAAATCCATTTTGTGTCTAAAGGAAATAAAACAACATAAACACAAATTGGTCACCCAAAGAACTTCCAACCAAATCGAATTTTGGGGTTACTGTGATAGTTGCATTATTCGCATTAAATTTATTGTTAAAACATTTTTTTGATTCCTTGGGCAATGCTTTTTCTTTTCTTTTTAATAAGAACAAATATAATTTTGTATTTAAAAAGATTTAGTCGAATTAGATAGTAGTATAATACAAAATGAAAAATATTTATGAGTTCAAAATTTGGCGATTCAAGTAAGCAAAAAAAATCCAAAAATATTTGAGTATCCTTCCCAGAGGATTTCAAAACACTTCTACAAGTATAGTTGTCAAGTTGAAGAGGGAAAACTGTTGCGGAGATCAAGTTGAGGTAGGGTTTGTGTCTAGGGTTTTCCCTGACATTTTATCATACATTCTCAGTCATTTCGGAGCCCCTTAATGGTCATCGGGATTCTAAAGGACCTAAAGCAAATCTATGGCAGCAGAAGTGGGAGGGGCAGGAGGCCCCTCCCAGTCAAATCTTGATGTACCTTCTTTCAATGGATTCTTAGGCTCAGTCTCTACAGCCTCACTGAAAATAGGATCTGAGGATATACCCATCCCCATGGAAGACTCGGAAAAAAATGAGAATTGTACTCTTAAACCTTCTCAAAAAGACAATGGGCTTGTCCGGAAGAACACATGCATACCCCATACAGAGAATCAACCCTGTCTTAATGTCCGTGTAGAAAGAATCAACACCAAAGTTCAAAATATGAAGGATCACGCCCTCATAGGAAAGTTCATGGGCTTCTAGCCCACTGAACAGGCACTCAGAAGCTGGATCACGGAAAAATGGAAACCCAAAGCTCATTATAACCTGCAACTAGGATCAAAAGGATTTTTTACCATTATTTTTCATCATCTGGAGGACAAAGCCAAAGTGGAATATGGAGGCCCTGATTTCTTCAATGCAATAGGCATGTACCTCAGAAACTAGGTTGAAAGATTCAATCTAGAGAATGAAAACCTCTCATGGGATCTAGCCTGGATAAGAATGTACTCACTCCCACAAGAATAGTGGGATGAGGAAACTCTTTAGGAAATAGGTAACACTCTGGGAGCTTTCATCCGAACGATTGAACAAACTAGAATGAATAAGTATACTTCATATGCTAGGATATGCATCTACATGCACATTGCCAAATAACTTCTAAACTCTATATCCCTAACCCATGAAGATTCTGACTAGATTCAACCCCTTGATTATGAACATGTCCCCTTCAGATGTAGGAAATTCCATGAACACAACCATATATTCAGGGATTGTCCCCTAAAAAATATGTCAGCTGAGAACCGCAAAGAAGAAACCATTGATGCATAAGGCTTCCAGAAAAAAGGGAAGAAAAGAAGAAATCACTAGAAACCTGCTCCAGAAAATAACAAAGAGGAGGGGTCAACCACAAGTATCATCTTTGCATCCTTGGAGGGATAGCCAGAAAACCCAAATCAGGACATGAGGCAAGAAGATACCACTACGAAACCTAATGAGGAGGATCCTCTAAAAAAACAAGTCAAACTACAAGAGTAGGATATCTTGGGGAAATTTGAACCCCGACCTAATCACCTTGAAGGAAAAAATGGCATGCATTAGATGGCATACCCCAATTGGATAGATCCCCAATATGCTACAGACGATTTAGGACCATATCCCCTCATGGATGAAGAGATGAAAAAAACATACCTGTGTGAACTGGATCTGTTGTGAATGGAGGATGCTTGCACTAGGAAATCCTACGACTCCATCCCAACATGAAAAATCCAATTTCTACAAGAGGCTCTAACCAAATCCAAATCCCATAACAAATTGGGAGTTCACAACCCTCCCTAGAAAGACAAACAAAAATCTCAACAAGGCAACAAAAAGAGGGGATGCAAATCGAATCTACAAAGAATAAACCATCTATGCACCACGTTGGTTGAATCAGGGCAATATTCCCAGCTCATGGAGTTATTTTCTTCCTCTGCCTCGGTTACCCAATGATATCATATCTTGGAATTTCCATGGTCTCAACGGTCCCTCGAAGCAAAGAATGTTGAAAACAAAGATTAAAAAAGACAAACCTGTAGTGATCTTTGTCCAGGAAACAAAGTGCACTACCGAAGTAACCACTTAGTTAATGTCCAGGATCTGGAAAGGATGCCTTGGTGTTGCCATAGATGCCAGAGGAGCCTCAGGAGGTATTTCCATTTGCCGTAAGCCCCTCCTTATCACTCTCACTAACTTAGCCTCTTCACCTCACTATGTTTATGCCTTATTCCATTTGGTGGGAACCCGCATCAAAGGCCATCTCCTAAATTTATATGCACCTCAATCCTCCCGCCTTAAGTTGAAACTTATTAACTACATTGAATAGTTCTCGATCCAGTATCCCAACTCTCCCATCCTAATTAGGGGTGATTTCAATATGATAACCACTCTGGAAGAAAAAAAGGGAGGTCTAAAGACTCTTTCCAATGAGGACCAGGCCTTCAAATCCACAATATCCTCCAGTTCCCTTGTGGATCTTCAAACCTCCTCTGAATTATTCACCTAGAACAATACAAGGGGGGGAGCTCACCAGATCGTGAAACGCCTTGATCGCTTTCTTGTCTCTGACAGTATCCTTACCTTGGGATGGATCCTGGAAGCTTCTATTTTACCTATTGTAGGGTCAGAACATTGGCTTGTTTCCCTCTCCTTGCATAGCCATGACACCCCCCTTCATAAATCATTCAGATTTAAAAAATTCTGGCTCACACACCCCTCCTTCCTAGACACAGTAAGTATTTGGTGGATGAGTATGAAAATGGATGGAAAATCGAAAAATGGCAATCATGCATTAAAACTTTGAAGTAGTTAAGGATTCATCTTCATCAATGGAATCATGCAACCTTTGGTAACATATTCCAAGATAAAAAGGTTATTCACGAAACTCTAAAGAATGTGCAGCTCCACATCATGGAAGAGGGAAATAATGAAGACATAAAAAATAAAGAAAAATACCTTTTGATCCAGCTAAACAAAAGATGTGAGCAGGAGGAAATATTTTTGAGGCAAAAATCTAGGGTGGGATGGCTAAAGCAGGGTGAAAAGAACAAGACCTTCTTTCATCACTCCACTATTCAACATAGGATGAAGAACAAAATCATCAAACTCCACTCAGAAGATAGAGCAGTTTTGGAAGAGCATGAGGAAATGGCATAAGAGTTAACCAGATACTTCAGTGACCTTCTCACTGAACCCAATCCCTCTCGCCAGGAATCTATCACCTAGGTAACTCAACACATACCCTCTATGTTTAATGATGACCAGAATGCTCACTTATGCAACCAATCAGCATGCGAGAAGTTGAGGAAGTAGTCAACCAGATGGTCGAAGGCAAGGCCCCTAGACCAGATGGCTTCACCACTAATTTCTTCCATCACTGTTGGGATCTTCTGAACTAGAGGTTCTGGACTTAGCGGAGGAATCACAACATAAGAAATGGGTCTTTCTGGACCTAAAAAATACTCATCTTACTATGATACCAAAAAAAATGGGCGCCTCCCATCACAGTAAGTTTCGACCTATATCCCTTTGTAATGTCATTTATAAGATTATTTCCAAATTTATTGCGAATCGGCTGAAACCCCTCCCCCGCTGCTCATCTCCCCTAAAAAATCAGGCTATGTAGAAGGAATACAAATACTTGATGGCATCATTCTGTCTCATGAGATCATTCACTCCCTCAAAACCACTAAATCTCTTTGCCATGCTCCTGGTAGCATCCTGCCCAATCCTACCAGCAGTTTGTTGATGATAGTATCCTTTTCGGGCACCCTTCATTCCAAGAGGCTCAAGTTCTCAATTCCATTCTCAACACCTTCATTGAAGCCTCAGGAACCTCCCTCAACCTTGACAAGTCGTAGATCTTCTTCTTCAACATGGGAGTTTCCACCCAATGAAACATGATCAAAATTCTCTGGTTCTCAGTGTCCTCTCTCCCCTCCAAATACCTGGGAGCCCCTTTGTATGACTCTGTTGTCAAACACTATTCTTGGAAGGAAATTCTAGACAAATTGGAAAACCATGTCACTTCTTGGAATTTTCACTCACTAAATCTAGCCAACAGGAGTGTCCTTTTAAATCCATTCTCCAATCCTTACCCCTGTACCTTTTCTCTGTCCTTGATTCCCCCAAATGGGTCTTGAAGGCTATAAAAAACCTACAAAGATCCTTCCTTTGGAGGTGTAATGGTAACATAAATAGATGGGCTCTCATCACTTGGAAAAAAAATTTCCTCCCCAAGAAAGTAGGGTGACTCAAGATTAGAGATCCGAAAATAAATAATCAAGCCCTCCGTCCAAAATATGGTGGAATTGGATCTCTAAGAACGACTCCTCCTAGGTGAAGCTATGGAAAAGAAAATAGGGACATGAGTTGGACCCAACTCGAATGATAAGATTTGATAAAGATATTTCCTCCTCCATATGGAACCCTGCCAATTGTTAAATATTCCTCATCCAACAGCATAGCTTTTAGGAAATCAAGGATGGGAATAGCACCCTCTTTTGTTGTGATTCCTGGTAGCAATTTCCCTGTCCAAAAAGTCTATTTTCGAATCAAGAGGTTCAGAAATTCATCTCTTCTAATGAGAGTGTCGGGGTTAAGGATTATTGGAATTCAGATAATTATGCCTCTTTCCGCCAGTGGGAGGTTCCCAATCGTTGGACGACTACCCCAAACAATGAACATTTGGGCACCATCTGGCAGGAAATTCACATCAGAAAACTAAAAATCAAGCAAGGGTCGGATGTCATCCAATGGGGACACCTTCCGTTAGGAACTTTCTCTGTCAAGGAAGCCTATGCCATTCTCTCTTCTGAGAAAGTAGTCCATTCATTCCCTATCTGGAAAAGAATATGGAATCCGCTCCTTTGGCCTAAACTCTCCTATTTCCTTTGGCTTCTATCCCATCGACGCATCCTAACCTAGGATAATTTGTTAAAGAAAGGGTTTCAGGTTCCATCCATCTGCATGCTCTGTAACTGCCATCATGAAACTATTGATCACCTTCTGAATTCCTGCTCCTTCACCAATACCCTATGGGAATCAGTTGTTGTAATCTTTAGAAGAATTAAGAGGATCAGTGGAAAGATCACTGACACCCTGTAATAATGCACTGAGAATCCATTTCAAAGCAAGATCCTTAACAACCTATGGGAATTAACCTTGAGGTTCATTGTGTGGAATACTTGGAAGGAGCGCAACAACAGGATCTTGAAGGACAACAAGAGATCTATCACAGAAATCTAGGAAATTATTAAGAGAAATCTGCAAGAAACCATTCTCACCATAAGTTGGACGGACACTGACTTTCCAACATCCCATAATGAGAAACTCATACTTGGTACTTGGAACCTAAATGTCGAATCCACTCCTTTGGCCGTCATCATTTCCAAATTTAAAGTTGGCAGTATGGATTGTTGGAATCCTCCTCCGAAAGGGGTCCTCAATCTCAACTTCGATGGTGCGTCCAAAGGAAATCCTGGTGAAGCTTGATTTGGAGGGGTCATCAGAGATCACAAAGGTGATATCATCAAGGTATTTTTTGGAAGCCTCGACCATGACACCAACAACATTGTCGAGCTAGAAGGTTTGGTGGAAGGAATTTCCATGGTTGGGAGACCAAACCTACTCCCTTTGATTATGGAAGGAGACTCACATATCATCTTGTCAATGGTCTCGAAAATTCATAATGATTCCCAAATATCCAAGTTGTCTTCCAGCTGGAGACTCAAGCATGGGCTTTTTCGTTTGGCTGACTACCTCAAATTTCAAGCACACTAAGGCTATCACCTTCTACCTTGTCAAAATAAAATCCAACTCTCTAGAAGACTGCCTTTCCAACATCAAAGTCAACTGTAACCAACCTCTCGTGAAAGGGTCATTGAACGACTCCATTGATGACAACCTGGCCTTCAAATGCAGGAAGATCGCTAATAGGGATCTCTCCAACCTGGATGTGGGTGCCAGCATGCCCCAACAACATCGCATTATGCCTCGGTCCGGGATTCAGCTATGTGGCACCACGCATGTCGGGGTCATTAAAATCCCCCTACGACCCCTCAACTCCTCTTCACGGGAGGGGGGAGGCTCTAATCGCATACTGTCTTAGCTCGGGCCTGTTCCATCAAATTTACTATGGTTTTAATGGAGGTTAGCATGCAGCATGTGAGGTCTCAGCAAGTACATAGCGATAGGGTTAAACGGTGAGCCATGGGAGAAGGCAAAATTTTTGGTTGGCACGTTGCAGTGTGGGTTCTCTTATGGTCTGGTGTTTATAACTTTGCCTCTGCTCTGTGTTGTCGACTTGCTCTGCAACTTCTCCCACTGTTGTTGGTTTTGCAACTCCACCACCTCCACCAGCAGCGCCCTGAAACTATGGTCTCGGTTATGTCCAAGAAATGGGGAACCCCCTGAAGGGGCAGCAACGACCAAGGAAAAACACAACATGGGCTGAGTGCCATGGCGGAGGAGGGTTACGAAGTTGGCATCTCAATGCATGTCTGTGTCTTAATAGATGGTTGGGAGTGTCATCTGGTGAATGAGTGACTTGCTATAGGGAGAGGTGGAGGAAAGATTAACCATTATTGGCTGATTAAAAACATGATGGGTGATCTCATGAAGGACATGTTGGGGAGCTGGAGATTGGATCGCAACACATCCCTCTTAGTAAAGGCCAAAATGGTATAGCAGCTTAGACGCCACCTTTGCCTAGAAATGCTTGGCGAGCAGGCAGATACACGTCGACACCATGGAGGTTCGGTGTGGCAGCAGAACAGGCAGGAGATCTGTGGGCATATGTTCGATAGGCCATTTCCCATCATGTCCACCATTGAACCTCTACTCAAACTTGTGCGGAATAGTGAAGGCCCGAGTAGCAATACGTCTCCTTTGCCTACGAGCGTTCAAGTCCCCAACATTGTTAGCAACTCCAAGGAAGGTGGATGGGCCTAACCTATCTTGGAGGAGGTTAACCCCCTAAATCTACTCATGTCCTCAGTGGAGACTTGACCTCTTTCTGGTTCGGACTGTTTTAACAAGACATTTTGTTATATGTTGTTATTTCAGGTGTTGTTAAAAAAATTGTTAAGTGGCAGAACTAGTAGGTTAAAAGCTAGTAGTTTTTTGTTTTCATGGCTTCCAAAGCCATTGGACTTTCTCTACCATAGCCACTCCAGAAGACTTAGTAATTTTTATTGGCTTGGGTGGTGGTTTCACCACCTGCGACCTCCTTCGGTGTTTATCAGACTTGCAATTTTTGAATTTTCAGTTAATAGAATGTGCAGACTTACAAAAAAGAAGTGGTTGGTGAACATTGATAGACACATCCACCCACTTAGTTTTGCGGAGATGTTTGGCTATCAAACAAAAGCTAAAATATATAATTTTATATTAAGATAATATTAGTTTGTTCTTTATCCATTAGTCATACCAGATTGTTATAGTTAATATAAACATAAAACAAATACTACTTAATAAGCAAAAAAACAAAATATGATATAAAAACAAAAAAACAAACAAATTGTTACCTCTTTCTTTAACTATCACTTAATTGAATCTTATTTAAAACTTAATCAAGATGCATTTAAGCATAACAAGATACGACAACCATGAAATGAATCTAGGCTATATACTTGTTAAACTCAAGTTTAAGCATAACAAGATACGACAACCATGAAATGAATCTAGGCTATATACTTGTTACACTCAAGTTTAAGCATAACAAGATACGACAACCATGAAATGAATCTAAGCTATATACTTGTTACACTCAAGTTAATCCGGTAAAAAAAGTCCAAAATGTGATAAAATCTAAACGTCTATTGACTTAAACATAATTATGACTTAAAAAAATAATAGTAACATACTTGACATTATTTTTTAATTCCATTGTATAAAATATGTTATCTTTTATTGACTTAAACATAATTATGACTTAGAAAAATAATATTAACATAGGTGACATTATTTTTTAATTTCAATTTATAAATATGTTATCTTTTAATTGTATATTACCTTTAAATAGAAAACTAAATATATTTAAAATACATTTTTATATTGTTTGGAAATTTGGTTTTTATAAATAATTTGAGGTAATATAGGTATATAATTATATAAAATATGTTATTTTTAATTTTTATATAACTTTTTAGAAGAAAAAATAATTACATTTAATATTATTTTAAAAAAAGGTTGGTTTTTATAGACCACTAAATATATTTCAAATAATTTTTTATTGTTTTAAGAAAAATAGTTTTTATAGACTATACTGACGTGGATTAGTTAGTCGAATATTAAATGTATTTAAAGTGTGTATGGACACTTAGGAATGTACTATGGAAAACTAAATATATTTAAAATGTGTTTTATATTGTTTTAAAGAAAGTTAATTTTTATGGGCAGATCAACGTACTAAAATGTACTATTTTTTTAAGATTGAAGAAATATTATAGTTCAAATTTTTATTAAAATTTAAAAAAAATTAAGATAAAAAAATATTATAGTTCAAAATTTTATTAATATTCAAAAAAATATTATAAATTTTTTTTAAAACTTCAAATCATATTATTTAATAAAGATAAAGCCATTACATTTTAAAATGCTCTTTCAAATGATATCACACAGATATGCGGAATCAATATCACATGTACATTATGCATATATCTCTCATATATATTTGCCATAAATGTCATTACATAAACTAAAATGTGGTATGCACTTAATGAGGTATAGATGATAGGAAGTAATGAGGTATACAACACGTAACAAAATGGTGTCAAGTATTATCTATGAATATATTAATATTAGTTAGTGGAAAACTAAATATATTTAAAATGTATTTTACATGAGTGGAAAATTAAATGTATTTTATATTATTTTAAATGTGTTTTATATTATTTTAAGGTCATTGTTAAGCAAGATCTTTTTTAAAAGAAACACATACTTTTTTAATTATTAAATCCACTTATACCAAATATATTTTATATTATTTTAAAAATATATAAAATACAATTTATATTATTTTAAAGAAAATTGATTTTAATGGACAATAAAAACCCATGAATGTACTAGTTAGTAGAAAATTAAATATATCTTAAGACCATTTTATATTGTTTCATAAACTTAAATTCACCTATATGGATAAGAAACTCCTTATATTTAAAATATAAACTTAAATTATTAAATTCACCTATATGGATAAGAAACTCGTTATATTTAAAATATAAACTTAAATTCACCTATATGGATAAGAAACTCATTATATTTAAAATATAAACTTAAATTCACCTATATGAATAAGAAACTCGTTATATTTAAAATATAAACTTAAATTCACCTATATGGATAAGAAACTCGTTATATTTAAAATATTGTTAAGCAAGATCTTTTTTAAGAGAAACACATACTTTTAATTATTAAATCCACTTATATTTATATTAGTTAATAGAAAAGTAAAAATATACCAAATATATTTTATATTATTTTAAAAATATATAAAATACAATTTATATTATTTTAAAGAAAATTGATTTTAATGGGCAATAAAAACCCATGAATGTACTAGTTAGTTGAAAATTAAATATATCTTATGACCATTTTATATTGTTTCATAAACTTAAATTCACTTATATGGATAAGAAACTCATTATATTTAAAATATAAACTTAAATTCACCTATATGGATAAGAAACTCGTTATATTTAAAATACATTTTTATTATGGATCTCGCTTATATAGACCCTCATAATTGGTTTGAAATTAATATAAAGTGTATTTTATATTGTTTTAAAAAAATGGTTTTATGAGTATTTAACTGTAATGTATTCTAAATTAATAATAAATTATTTTATGTTGAAAATACTTTATTTATTATTTTAAATATTTTTATATAGAGTAAAAAACAAAATATTTGTAATGAATTATTTTTTATTAATAAAATATATTGAAGGGGACAGGAATGGAATAGTTGTTGATGAGTGTTTGCTAACCCTCAAGAGGAAAAGACAAGTGGCTGAAGCCACTGTATGAGAACTCAAGATGCAGGAGGCATCATCCCAAAAAACCAGGTCACAACTCCTAGTTGAGTGCTACAGAGCAGGAAGCTCATAAATGACCACGTCCCGGGAAAAATACTATATAATAGTATGTCCATAAGCAAGCAGGAGGCTAGCATTGGACTGGGATTGAATCTAAGAATGCAAAAGATGGCCCATTAAGGGATTTTTTCTCTTGTGGTTCAACGAACAGGCTCAGGGGTTCTGGAGCAAGTAACTTGGATGCTCTAGAAGTTGGTTCGGTGGAATGGTTATTCCATCTTTGTTTTTCCCTGGCAATGGTGCCAGGTTTTTCTATTATATTCTTATTCTACATACAGTTAGCTTCCATGTTAATTAAATCGCAGTTATTTATTTAAATGGAAATGTCATACGCCTTTGGATAGGACAAGTATCTAGCATGTATTTAAATAGAATGAAGAAATTGTTTACAATTTCGTATACTTCCTATTATGTTAGCAACTAGATCTATTGATGTATACTACTCATGCATACAATTACATTAGATTTAGTTTTAATGTATCGTTGTATTTGTTATCTTCTCCACAATTTTCTATAAGTTAAAACAGTTGGTATGTAGGATAACTGGATCTTCCTATGTTTATTAGTATAAGTCTTCATAATTCAAGATTAGGCCAAATTGAGATAACAATCTCCTTTTAAATATATAAATCATATATTATAGTCAAGATTTAAAGTTTACAAATTAACAGTCTGAACTATCATCTAACAACATACAAATTCTAGTTTTGAAATAATCTATAGTCACAGAGTTATTTTTATTCTTACAGAACAGATCTTATACAAATAATCGCATATGTTTAAACACATACAAAACAAACATAGTTAATGCTTAAACAAATCCTTTACGGATCTAAGTAAAATAGTGATAACTAGACTGGAGATCCAAATAACCTGATCACATAAATCTACAAAATAAACAGTCATAGATACAAGGGTGTTCTTCCTAAGACCGGTAGTAAGCCCATTTATGATGGTCGCCAAGTTTTAAAGTTACAGCCAACAAGATCGTGTTCAAATCCAAATCAAATCACATACATACTATCTAGTAAACCACGATTTTCCACCTTTAAACTATTCCACATAAGTCACAAGACTCAATGAGTCGCTCAAGCATTAAATAAGATTATTTTAGTATGGTCGCAAGCCCATGGTCATGGTTTCCATTACTAAAGCAAAATATTAACACAAACTATGCATACAAGAGTCAAACCAATGCGGTATAAACCAATTAAATCCCTCATATGGGTTAGTATTAATATAAACACCCTCACGTCCCCTCCCCTCATCTCAACGATGGGGAGGATGCAACTCATACAACTATTGCTATCAAAACGAGCAATCTAACCCCATGAACATAATAAATAAAATGCATTGAAAATAAAACACACACAGCTGCATGATGCAATATACAATGGAAGCAAATACATTTCAACACATTCATCATGCTCATAATAATTTATAAAACAAATACAATTGTAGAAATCAAATACGCAAGAAAATACTTATCTTGAGAAAGAGATGTCCCGCAACCAGCTATGTCGCTGCAACATTCCACCCAACCATAGGCCAGTGTGCTCATCAATCTCTCAACATCACTGCCACCCCCGAGCTGGGCATGATTCCCACAAGGAATGGGGGAGCAACGACAGGCTCACACATAGCCAAAGACACATCAAAACTCAACCAATCCAAACACAGTTGGGTTTATTAGGATGCTAAGGAAGTGGGAAGGTTGAATTCCTAAGCTAGTGAGCTCAACCACATAGCTATGGACACCTACACAAGATCTGGCTTGGCCTTCTCAATACCTACACACCCAACACAAGGAAGCATCCCCTTCTCTGCTACACAATCCCTTGGGCTATGCCTTCACTTCCAGTGCTCTTCTAGGTGTGAAAAGAAGAATAACCAACCCCTCTTGATCTCTCCGTGAGTTTCCTCTCTTCACTAGATTTATTAAGCCAACTCTAGGCCTCTTCCACTCCTAACAGTTTAGACCAAAAAAATATTTATAGAACCACAAAACACAAGTGTTGGGTATGGACAAAAACATCCTGGGAACCAAAATCAGAAATGGTAAAGGGAGGGAAATGACCCAGGTGATCAAATCGTTTCATGAAACATTTAATGGCTTCATAGAAGCAAAAACTACCTCTACGAACCCCCAATTCTTGGATTCAAATTCAGAAAAAACGTATATGGGAATTACGGGAGAAAAAAAACCTCCCTAAACCCACAAATCATGAATCCCTCCTGGTCATTCACACAATAATAACAAAAACGGATTTTTGGGCATGAAGGAATGGGGAAACAACTGAAAACGTGAAGGAGAGAGCCCAACAAAATTCAACTGCATGCAGAAATGAAGGACATGAATGAACAATGGGATGGGCATCCATTTTTGGGTATTTACTTGCCCAATAAGTCAAAACACGTTTTTCAAAAACTGATGGCTTCTCAAATTTGAATTTGATTGCCATACTCTTACAACCCCCATGCATTAACTATCTCAAACAATTTCTGGAAGAAATAAATGATTGGGCATAAAAGACAAAATGGGTAGTTGACAGTTTTATGGGTTTTCCCTTTGACATTTGGCTTTACTCTATTGGCTCAAGGGTTTGAATACCCCCCCCCCCTTTCCTTGTGAAATCATGCCCCCATCTCTTTAATGTTGCATTGACATAGCTAGTTGTGGGTATTTTTATTAATTGCATATTTACATGATATCCAAAATTATATTGTGCCCTGCTAGCACGATAACCATCGGCATCAATTTTAATTGTCGAACCATAGGTATCAATTTTAACATCCGATACATAAAATGCTAAATCCATAGTGGGGCCTTGGCCTTTAGATCCACACCATGATTTAATAACCCTATTTGCATCATTTACAATTTAATGCAATTGGGGTCAAAACCGGGGTATTACATTCCCCTCCCCCTTACAACAACATTGTCCTCAGTGCTTTACAAAAGTGAACAAAAATGCTACATTGGCACTACCTTAGTGTTCTGCAAAATTGAAAAAAAATGGATGTTCCAATCACATGGAATCCTCCAGCTCCCATGTAGCCTCTTTAGGACCGTAGTGCTCCCACTACACCTTCACCTGTCCGACGGCTCGATTCCGGAGCACCGTGACCTTCTTGTCAAGGATGCACAATGGCTCGGTTTGGAACTCTCCCTCAGGTTCCACCTGAATCACATCCCAATTTATCACATGGTTAGGATCATATATATATTTCTTAGGAAAAGAAACATGAAAACATTATGAGCTCTAGTGCTAGCAGGAAATGCAAGTCTATATGCAACTGGACCTATTCTTTCAAGCACTTCAAATGGCCCACAGTATTTAGGTGACATCTTGGCACAACTTCCAAGCTTCAAGGAACTCTTCCTTTCCCTCACTCTGAGATAAACATGATCCCCAACACTGAACTCTCTATGCACTCTATGCTTACCTGCATAGATTTTCTATCTGTCCCAGGATGCTTTCAGATTCTGCCTGATCTTTGCAACCTCTTGCTCCATTTCTTGGAGCAAATCTAGAACAAGCATGTTAGCTCTCCAAGAAACTCCTCTAGGTTGTAGCTTGAGGATTCTTGGTAAATTCAATGTTTTCAATGGTTTTATAAATGGATCAATTCAGATGACCTAAAGGACCTCACACACTCAAGACATGCATAAAAATCAATCAAATAGTTAAGGCTTCTAACTATCAATGTTCAGAGGGTTGATAATAAGGTGAATAAATGGAGAATTCACTATGCTGGCAGATTCATATATAAAGCAATCACATATGAATGGCTAATCATAACAAGGAAAGATACTTGCAATTCAACTCATCAACACAAGGATACGATGACAGCTATCTGGTATCAGACAAAAAAAATAAACCTGAATCAAATATCCAAGCACAAGTACAGAACAGAGAAGATATGGAACCTAAAGATATAATGGCACTGAGAGCTTATATTAAATGATGAATAACATGAGAATCTTGATTACAATAAGGGTTTAAAAGTCTCCGAAGTCAAACCCTTGCTTCAACATTAGTCCTAGGCTTTATAGCCTTTACAAAATTTATTTCAGATCCTCAAAAGTTGGATCGAATTTACTAAAAATAGATAACATAACTTTTTTTGCAAAAATTAGGTCAAAAACCCTAACTTAAGTGCTAATCTATCTAACTCTAATACTTGTTCACTCCTTGAACTCTTTAATAACTGTAGTGACCACTGAAGTAGAACTAGGCCCTATTATCTGACAGATAAGTCATGGTTTGTCAAAAGTAGGTAGGGTTTGTGACCCATTTCACCTCACTGGCACCTTCAAAACTAGAATAGACCCAATCTACTGGTGCCTTTAATTAATCTTCATCTTCATAAATCATCCCTGAGGTGTTTGGATCAATCAAAATTGGTTCTGTGTGGAAGCATGTCTTTCTGCACTGTTATGTGCTTTTGGTGGTTAAGAAAACAAAATCCTGGGTCTGTAAGCTACAAAAAGCTCTGCTTTCGGTGGCTAATGAACAGCTGTTGTGTTCGCCTAAACCACCGAAAGCTTTGTTTCTACAAAATTTAATTATTCTTTTAATCAACCTTTTATAGCTTCACTTATGACCTTCTAGTACTTCTTCAACCTGGATAAGGTTTGGAATATCAGTAGCATCATGGGCTGCCTCTAGATCCTGAAGGCTTACTGCTGCCTCTGCTAGGGTTTCTAGCGCAAGGTGTTTTTTAGGGTTTGAATCATTCGTATGCAACCTCGACAGTCTGGTCATCCTGTAGAACCTAGCGTTGTCTTTCATTAATCTCAAATTTCTTTTTTGCAGCAGGATATACATCCCTCTCATTTCTAGAAGAGAATTATGCAATTTAGTATTTATTTTGGTTAATCTTGCATTATTCCTTTTGATTTCTCTTTCTAAGACCTTTAGTTCATATACTTCCCCTAATAACTCGTCGATTCTCTGGGACCTAGGTCTGCTAGAGGAAGCTTCTGCCATTGGTTCACCCTGGTCTTTCTTTGTGTTAGTTTTTCAACATTCAAGCTAGCATTATGTTAGGATCTTTAACCGAGAGAACAACAAGTACAACAATCAAACACAAGAGACAATGAACATAGTGTTTTTCCTCGAGGAAACCATAAATGGAGAAAACCCCACAACTTCCTCAAAGATAGAATCAGCACAAAAGGTAAAACCACAAAACAGTAAGATGCTCTCCCGATAGTAGTAACCTTCTTCTTGTCTAGTCCCAGTGTCTTCTTCTTCCTCAACTATGTGCTACAATTGAGTGTGTTTGTGTTGTGTGCTAAATAGAGAGTCCATCTCTCTATTTATACTAATCCCGGCATGACTAAAACCCTACTAGGGCCAACCTCTACTAGGAGAGTCTAATAACCCTAGTGCCCCGGAACTGCGGGGACTTTAACCCTTAGACAATAGGAGGGTTACCCACAATGACTTGACATGACTTGTTTACATTATTGATTCTCACGATCAGAACATCGGGGCATGACATAACATGATAACATCCCGGAATAAACATCGTGTTACAATAGATAAGAAATACAAGTGAAATACATTCCGAAGTTACAATTACATCAACACTCCCTCTTAACTAGGAAGGTATTCTCTCGACACAATTTTCATCATTGGTCTTCTTCTCTGGATCTTCTCGTCATCTGCATCTCCAAGTCATCTTCATCTTCAAGTCATCTTTATCTTCATGCCATCTTCTTTTCTGGATCTGGATCATCATCACTGGATTTGGATCATCACTCAATCTGGATCATCATAACTGGACATCATCACTGGATCTGGATCATCACTGGATCTGGATCATCATCGTTGGATCTCGATCATCACTCGATCTGGATCATCATCACTGGACTAGATTTGGATCATCACTCGATCTGGATCTCTCAGAGTCATCATCATATGTGCTATCTCATTATTATTCTCGTCATAGGAAGTTCTACAGAGCCAGCCTTCTTTCATGCTGGGTGTGTGCCTACCTCCTAGTAGGTCTTTGGTAGCCCTTACATCTGACCTACTCGTTAGAATGGCAATAGCCCTTACATCTGACCTACTCGTCAAAATGGCCAGCACTCACATCTGACATGGGAGGAACTTAATCCTTTAGCCATGACAGAATGTCACAGCCCTTACATCTGACCTACTCGTCAGAATGGTGGTAGCCCTTACATCTGAACTACTCATCAGAATGGTGGTAGCCCTTACATATGACCTACTCATCAGAATGGCCAGCACTCACATCTGACATGGGAGGAACTTAATCCTTTAGCCATGACAGAATGGAACAGCCCTTACATCTGACCTACTCGTCAGAATGGTGGTAGCCCTTACATCTGACCTACTCATCAAAATGGCCAGCACTCACATCTGACATGGGAGGAACTTAATCCTTTAGCCATGATAGAATGGCACAACCCTTACGTCTGACCTACTCGTCATAATGGCAATAGCCCTTACATCTGACCTACTCATCAGAATGGCCAGCACTCACATCTGACATGCAAAGAACTTAATCCTTTAGCCATGACAGAATGGCACAACCCTTACATCTGACCTACTCGTCAGAATGGCGGTAGCCCTTACATCTAACCTACTTGTCAGAATGGCCAGCATTCACATCTAACATGGGAGGAACTTAATCCTTTAGCCATGAAATAATGGCTCAGCCCTTACATCTAACCTGCTCGTCAGAATGGCTATGGATCTCAGCACTCATATCTGAAATGGAAGGAACCAATCCTCTCACCATGACAGAATGGCTTAGCCCTTACATCTGACCTTCTCGTCGGAATGGCTATGGGACTCATCACTTTTCCTTGGAGGAAACCTCTATCTGGAGAACACCAAGCTTCTCCCTGAAGTACTCGAACTTCACCCTAGCCAATGGCTTCATCAACACATTAGCTATTTGTTCCTCCGTCGCAACATACTGGAGCTTCACTGCTCCCCTCTGCACCATATCCTTGATATAGTGATACTTGATCTCGATATGCTTTGACTTGTCATGAAACACTGGATTCTATGACAACTTTACGCAACTCTAGTTGTCACAATGTATACAACTAGCATCCAACTAGAGATCAAATAAATCAGACAGTAGCTTCCTCAGCCATACTACCTCACAACTAGCTAAACAAGCTATGACATACTTTGCTTCAGCTGTACTCAGTTCCACACAGGATTGCTTCCTGCTAAACCAAGAGATCACACCTGATCCCATATTGAAGCAACACCCTGAAGTGCTCTTCCTATCGATGGCACTACCTGCCCAATCTGAATCAACATAACCCTCCAGGTTAATCTTCTGATTCGCATCGTACTTGAGCCCATAATCAACTGTACCCCTCATGTACCTCAGAATATGCTTTGTAGCAATCAAGTGAACATTTCTTGGATCTGTCAAGAACTGGCTCAAGGTGTTCATAGCAAAGCAAATATCTGGTCTTGTGTTCGTTAGGTACATCAAGAACCCAATCATCTGATGATCCATAGTAGAATCAACTGAATCTAATGAAGCATCACTCAATAGCTTCAGGTTCGATGCCATAGGTGTGGCTATAGCATTGCATTCCATCATCCCAAACCTCTTCAGGATCTCTACTGCATACTTCCCTTGTCCAAGAAAGATTCCATCTGCACTCTGCCACACCTCCATACCTAGAAAATAATGCATCATACCCAAGTCCTTCATCTCAAACTTGGCAACAAGCTTTCTCTTCATATCAGCAATCAACCCATCCATACCTATCACAAATAGATAATCTACATATAGTAAAAGTATCACCGGGTTGCCATTTTCAACCTTCTAGTACAAGTTGGAATCTGGTTTACTCTTGGTAAAACCCAAACTGGATAGAAAGCTGTCAATTCTGTCGTACCATGTCCTGGGTTCCTGTTTCAAACTGTACAGGGCTTTCTTCAATCTGCACACATGAGACTCCCTGTCATGTGTCTCAAAACCGAGTGGTTGTTCCACATACACATCCTCTTCCACTACACCATTCAAGAAGGCAGTCTTTACATCCATCTGGTGTATCTTCCATTTCATTACTGCAACCAGAGCAAGTACTGATCTGATGGAAGTGTATCTGGCTACAGGTGCAAAGGTTTCTTCATAATCTATTCCTTCTTTCTGAGAGAAACCCCGAGCCACAAATCTTTCCATATATTTTTCAATGCTACCGTCTGCAGCATGCTTGATTTTGTAGATCCATTTGGAAGTTACAAATGACTCCCTTCTGGTCTTGGGACAACATCCCAAACATCATTCTTCATGATCGATTGGTATTCTTCGATCATAGCATCCTTCCATTCTTTTCGTTCTGCCACTTATTCATAACTGGAAGGTTCTTTATCAATGAAATCACATAGTAAAGCCACATACCCGGAGCAGGATCTGGTCCTCTTTCTTTCTCTGTGATTCTCTTCTAGAGCCCCATATCTTTCTGCACCTTCGATAAGTTCTCGTACCCATGCAGGTTTCCTCTTATGAGGATTCTTCTCCAGAGGTGGATCTACATGTCTTTTTGGTTCTTCAAATTCTCGATCTTCTTCGTTCATGGTTGTATCATGAAATCTGGGTGCTTCCGCTTCTTCGGATTCTTCAACAGGTTTCTTTCTGGATTTGTTGTAAGCTGTATCTTCATCAAATGTCACATCCCTACTAATGTCAATCTTCTTGAATCCTGGGAAGTATATTCTGTAAGCTTTAGAGCTTTTAGAGTATCCCACAAATATACCCTTCTTTCCTGAAGGATCTAATTTAGTCCTCTTCTCTTTTGGAATGTGTATGTACACTAGACATCCAAATATTCTGAGGTGGCTGACTTCTGGTTTCTTGCCAGAGAAGACTTCTTCAGGAGTCTTGTTCTCGAGTACTCTATGTGGAGTGTGGTTCTGTGCATACACAGTTGTTTGGGCAGCTTCCGCGCAAAGATGCATAGGAAGGTCTTGATCATGAAGCATTGCTCTTGTAGCTTCCATGATAGTTCTATTCTTCCTTTCCGCAATCCCTTTCTGTTGTGGATTATAAGGAGTGGACAACTCCCTCTTAATCCCTGATTCTTTGCATAGCACTTTGAATTCGTTTGAAGTGAATTCTCCGCCATTATCTGATCGAAAAGTCTTGATCTTCTTTTCAGTGTGATTCTTGATCAAGGCTTTGAATTCCTTGAACTTGTCGAATACTTCGTCTTTGTTCTTCATCAAGTAAACCCATGTCTTCCTAGAAAAATCATCAATAAAGGAAACATAATATGCATACCCGCTTAGTGAGTTTGATGACATAGGACCGCATACATCGGAGTGGATGATTTCCAAGATTCCTTTTGCTTTGCTTTCGCTGCTTGGAAATGTCTTCTTTGTATCCTTTCCTTTCGCACATCCTTTGTAGACCCCATCATGTTTTGCTTGGATTTCTGGAAGACCTTCAACAGCTTTGCTTGCAATAGGTAGTGCTCTGGAATGCACATGTGCAAGCCTTCTATGCCAAATTTCACTTGGCTCTACTGTGTCATGGACCAAGGCTTGTTCTGGATTACCCTTTAATTTGTACAAACCTCCTTCTTGTTCACCAATCACTATTGCATCATCAATAGTCTTTCCTTTTGGCCACATGATGACTTGACCATCTATGAATGCAACCCGCACTCCTTTTGCATCTAATGCCGATATGGAGAGGAGGTTCTTCTTGAGTCCTGGCACAAACAATACTTCCTTCATTATTAGAGACTTTCCAGAGTCTAGTTTATAGGAAGATTCCCCACTACCTTTTATTGGATATTGGTAGTCATCTCCTAGCTTCACCTTGTGAGGTGATTCATGTTCTGACAGTCTTACAAAGGATTCGTTGAATCCTGTCATATGTTTGGAATCCCCGCTATCAATGAGCCAATAATTGATTCCATGAGTAATGTTTCCTGTGAGAGCGGAGATCAAAACATATTCATCCTCGCTTGAAGAATCTTCACTTTCATATCTGGTTCTCTTCTTGGATGGTTCATCATCCTCTACAGCATGAGCATGATGTCTTCTTTTGTTGCTTTTATTTGTTAGCTTTGGTTTCTTAGGACAATTCTTTGCATAATGTCCTGCTTCATCACATGTATAACATATGACTCTAGATAAATCCTTTTTGTGATAGGACTTACCTCTATGGTGATGAGATCTTCTTTTGGTTGACTTGGAGTGTACCGTGAGAGCTTGATCTTCACTTCCCATATTTTCTTCTCGAGATGCTATCTGAGCTTCTTCTTGAGAACACTCTTCCCATAGTCTGCTGAACTTGACTAACTTTTTTCTAGCACAGATTCCTTGGATGAAAGAATCCCATGACCTAGGGAGGCCATTCAAGGTAGTCATCACAATCTCTGCATTTTCCATTTCTTCATCAACAACTTCTAGTTGTTCCTTGATCTAATAAACTCTTGTGAAGTAAGATTGGATTGTTTCTGCATTCTGAATCTTCACATTCTTCAGTTGGTTTCTCAGAGTCATCTTCCGGTTTATGTTCTTCCCCTCAAACAATTTGGTTAGGGCATCAAACATAGATTTAGGTGTCTTTAGGGAGGACATCTGTGGTATTAGATGATCCTTGATAGAATCAGCAATGATTCTCTTTTCCATAACCAACTTCTTCTTATGCAAGGCCTTAGCCTCATCTCCCTCTGGAACTGGAACCTCCTCATGGATGTAGGAGTCTAACTCATTCTCTTCCAGGACCAGGGAGATCCTATACTTCCAAGCTCGGAAGTTATCAGCTCCCTTAAGCTTTTCATCAAGCTTGGTATGATGAGACATCTTAACTGAGAACCTCAAATGGAAATACGAAATATTTTAGATCTTACCAGGTCAAGATGTCGGATCTGAATTTTTAGTTGAAATCCTGCAGAGCTGGTTCAAGAGCAAATTAGGGTTTTGCTTTTCCGGAGTTCTTTCCAACCAAATGCCTTGAAATTTATCCCTAACTTCGATTTTTGGGAGGAGATCAATCCAAGCCTGGGCTCATTGAAAAATCCCTCTTCTGTGAAAAGCCCTAATTTCCAACAATAGTGTCGGGTTCAAAACTGAAAAACCTCAGAATTGGATTCTGCTTTGACAGAAAGATGCACCCTAAGGAGGAGAGTTATTCCACCTTACTTTTGTTGAAAATCTGTGGAGAGAGATCACAAAGTAGGAAGCCCTAGTTCCCGCAGCTGCACAGTGTCTTCTTCTCAGGTTAGCTCTGATACCATGTTAGTTTTTCAACATTCAAGCTAACATTATGTTAGGATCTTTAATTGAGATAACAACAAGTACATCAATCAAACACAAGAGACAATGAACAGAGTGTTTTTCCTCGGGGAAACCATAAATGGAGAAAACCCCGCAACTTCCTCAGAGATAGAATCAGCACAAAAGGTAAAACCACAAAACAGTAAGATGCTCTCCCAACAGCAGTAACCTTCTTCTTGTCTAGTCCCAGTGTCTTCGTCTTCCTCAACTATGTGCTACACTTGAGTGTGTTTGTGTTGTGTGCTAAATAGAGAGTCCAGCTCTCTATTTATACTAATCTCAGCATGACTAAAACCCTACTAGGGCCGACCTCTACTAGGAGAGTCTAATAACCCTAGTGCCCTAGAATTGCGAGGAGTTTAACCCTTAGACAATAGGAGGGTTACCCACAATGACTTGACATGACTTTTTTACATTATTGATTATCTCGATCGGAACATCGAGGCATGACATAACATGATTACATCCCGAAATAAACTTCGGGTTATAATAGATAAGAAATACAAGTGAAATACATTCTAAAGTTACAATTACATCAACACTTTGGTGTGGGTGATGGAAACTCCTCTTGTCCTACTTGAAACTATCCTGCTATGTTATCTTCTTGTTCCTCTTGATCTTCAAAGTCTGAGTAAGGTAGGTTGAGTATGTTTCTGTCTGGAGCTGAAACTTCCTCTACCTTTCCACTGAAATCTAGATTTCTCTTGGTTTTGTTGGTCTTGGGAGTTGGAAATGGTTGATCCACTACCACTGGTGAGATGGCCCTCCTCTTCCTCTTACCGCTCCTGGGAGTGGTGGACTTTTTTGAAGGGGACTCCCCTTTGTCTTCTAGATGCAAGCCTATTTCAAACTCATTCCAAAATAAGAAATATGTCCATGCTATGTTTCTTCTTTGCAGCAGTTCTTGGACAATGAGCTTTATCAGGCCATGATGGGATAGCCTACCTGCAATTTTGGTGGGATGGGCTTTGACCTAATGGGCCATCTTGGTCAGTCTCTTGTTTAGGTAGAAAGGCAGGTTCAGTGGGCTCCTGCCAGTGAAATGATTCATCAATTTAAAGTGGTATATCATCAACCTATTATACCGGCCTTCACAAGTTATATAAACCAGGATTGCTTTCAACAACTGTTGCCACTTCTCCTCAAGCTAGGTTGAAGGGATGCTTTTCTTCCATACTACATTCTTTTGTTCAGGCTTCAAGTAAGACCTAAATTCCACATCCTTCATGATGGTGTTTTTGAACCATTTCTCCCCCGTCCTTGGGAGTTATGCTACTTCTGCTATTAGGGCCTCATCAACCTGAAACTCTTCTTTGTCTATCAATGCCTTCGATCCATCAAAATAAAGAGCAAAGTCTTCTGCCACTTGCTGGTGGGACCCTTGAATTTTCTCACGGAACCTGTAACAGCCTGCATCTTTGAAGAATTGGCATACTTCTGGATGTGACTCAAGATAGCCAATGTCACCCAATTCCTTTCTTACGGCAGGTCCTCCTTTTTTCTTCATGTCTGAACTGCTCTTCTTGTACCTGCAAAAATTAAAATTCGAACTCTGGGAAGGAGATTACCATGCTGGATTCAAGGAGGGCTTGGATCAGTGAGGATGCATGCAGGAAAATGTGGAATGGACTGAGGAGAGGGTGTTGATTTTGAGGGGTTGATCAGGGATTGGTACTTGAGTAGGGGGACGGTAAGTTCTGATGAGACCCGTGGGATGGCCAGTGCAATGATCATTTTAACTAGAACTTAATGCTTTATGGTGTTTCGGCTGCAGTCACGGGACAAGTGAAGGGTAGGTACGGTTTGGGTCTTTTATCAGTCACTTCAATTGCGTAACGACCTCTTCTTTACCAGCTCATGATTTTCTGCAATCCCAGTCTTTTTAGCAGTTAGTGCTCGATAGTGGCACTCCTCATGCTGACAGTGGTTGATTTTGATGGATGTACTAATCGTTTTCCTCTTTTGGAGCTTTCGGTGGTTAAGGTAATCTTGTATCCAGTTTTTTAGCTACCAAAAGCTAGGCTTTTCGATGGCTAATGAATTGTTGAGAAGTTCGCCTAAGCCACCGAAAGCTTACTTTCAAAATTTTATTTAAAAACGGAGTCAATGAGCTTATGGTGGTTAATGCATTCCTAGATCAAACTTTTAAGACACCAAAAGTCGGGTTTTTCGGTGGCTAATGAACCATTGATAAGTTCTCCTAAGCCACCAAAAGATAAACTTTGCTTTTTATGAAAAAAAAGAATAGAAGGCGTTCCAACTTTGTTAGACACATAATAATATTTCATAATGTGCCCTGAAATCTTGATCACTATGCAAAAATAAATTTTCTGAATTTGACATATTGAAGACTAATTTATTTAGGAGATAACAAAGCACAATCCTGTTTCTTAGATTATCCCATGTCACTGGTGTCCGACACCTTCTTCCATATAAGGCTTCATAAGGATTCATTCCCAATGATGCTTGTTGTCCATTATTATAAGAAAAATCTACGAAGTGTAAATAATCATCCCACTTGGTTGGTTTGTCCATCACATACATGTGAATCATGCCTTCCAACACTTGATTCACTCTCTTTGTATGTCCATCAGTCTGAGGATGGTAGGTAGTGATAAAGTTCAACTTGGTACCCAAATCTGCAAATAGACCCATCCAAAAATTGGAAGTGAACTTAGGATCCTTGTTAGAGACTATTACCTTAGGCAATCCATGCAATATGAAAATCTCCTTCATGAATATTTTTGCAATGGTGTCAACTTTATATGTGGACTTAACTGGTATAAAATGTGTTGCCTTTGTCAACTTGTACACCAAAACCATGATGGAATCATGCTGTCTCTAAGTCATTGGAAATCCTGTAATGAAATCCATGGAAACAACTTCCCATTTCCATTCTGGAACTGGCAAAGGATGCAACAAACCTGCTGGGTGTTGTTACTCAACCTTAACCTGCTGACATTTCATGCACTTTGAAATATACCCAATGATGTCCTTCTTCATTCCTGGCCAAAAATACTGCTTTCTGGCTATAGCAATTGTCTTTTGATACCCTGGGTGACCAGAATATGGAGTTTGATGGATCTCATCCATAACAACTTTCCTCAAATCTAGCACATTGGGAATATAAATTCTGTTTTTATAAGTAAGAATTCCATCTTATTCCAACTTATATCCCTCATACCTCTTCTCAAGACTTTGTTTTTGCAATTTGTCCTTTATATGCACATACATTTTATCCTTAGCAGTATGATTAACAATCTGTTGTCTCAAATCTAATTGGAAAATTCTAAGAGATTCCTTGATATACATGTATTAGAAACGAAGGTAAATACCATACACAGTAGTTAAAACAAGAGCTATATATACCGCTGTAAACCCTTCTAATGGATATCTATATTAATAATAATACTAATAATATCATTGTTCAAGGAGATAAGATCTAACTCATAAAAACGATACTCAACAAACATATGTTGGGCCGTAAGACCATCGAAGGATGGCAGCCTGTATACATAAGAATAACCACATAGTTTAATTCGCAACTGAGACCCTAAGGGTCGTGTCGTTTTAAATATACCATAATTACTTAAATAACCCAATGTATGCTTTCAAAAGTGGTTGTAAGTCCATCTTCGATGGCTTTCACTGGTTTTAACAACCACAAATAAAATCCAACTAACAGAACCAACGATGTGGAGGTAAAACCATCCACAATGGCACCCACAATACCATCAAAATCGCTAAGGTTTAAAACAGTTTACACTTAAAAACCATTACAAAGCAACAAGGCCGTAAATCCATCTGTAAACAAAGGGTAAACCCCTTGAGGGCTGAAATTTTTAAACTTATATTATGCAGATCCGAATTCCTCTCCCCTTAGCTCCTTGATCTCAATTAAGTACGTGCAAACAAACTTTATATATAAGATATTGTAGATGTATGGTATAGATCATCGGTAGTAATAGGAAAAGAAACCGAGTTAAGGTTGAGGTTACCTGGTCATTTTATAACACGAGCCTGGGAGGAGATGACCATGTCGCCTCCCTCTCCAGTGCCCTCCTCCTGCATTTGGTTTTCAAGTTACAGCCATAACTATTTGAATATATGAAATAAAACTTGAACAAGTATTATTAAAATCTTATAGATACCTTTGGAAAGTTGCAGAGAGGGCCAAGGGTCGACTCCTCCGAGGTGGACCTTATCCATCCAATGTTTGCACCCACATTAGTGTACTATAAATAAATGTCGTAAACACTGATTTTTACCAAACAAAAACACAGAGATGAGTCCAGAACTTTTACCTGTTATCCAGGTAGCATACTTGGTCGATTTCGATGACAGGTTCATTAAGGCGCAAGCAGTGGGCTGCAGACCACCATGAAAGCCATAGAAGCATAGGAGTACCTTGGGAAAGAACTGGTAACAATGCCTTTATTATTAGCAAAATTATACACTAGAAACCCTAACAACATCGCCATTGACAGAGGAGAGCTTCGAATCTTGCCAGTTACAGACCAAAATGGCCAAATGCACTAATGAAGGTTCAAGCAACCGAAGAAAAAAAATTAAAAACCCTATGAAAATGCTTGCTATCTCGCCTTACAGGTGGACGGTTGAGATCCAATCTCGAGCTAGCTCAAAAGGCATGGATGCACTGTCAACTCATAGCGAGGACAATTCATTTTTAAGTCTCCAAGTCAACCAGGCTACAACATAGTAACTCGCATCCAGGACATTATGTCCATCTATCATTGCTTTCGAAGTATCGACATGAAGCTCGAACCATGGGTTAAAACATTAACACAACAAACCATATAATACATTGCAAAAACCATGGCGTAGACCATGTCCATCATACTCATTCTAATATGCCAAGAAAACATTGCATTATAAATTATAACCTTTGCATCATGTATCAACGAAGGTTTTACACTATGGTAAATACCATATTCCTTATCAAACCTCATGTAACACCCCGGTTTTGACCCCGTTGCATTAGATGTATATGATGTATATATTGTAAATGATCATGGTGTGGAGCCAAAGGCCAAGGCCCCACCATTGATTGGTTATGCTATGTTTCAGGTTGAAATTGTCACCGATGGTGTATCGGGGCATGCGGCATATGTATTAAGTTTTATTATCATGTACATATGCATCTTTAATTAGAATGAACCCAACCAGCTACGATCGTGGCAACCATAATGAAAAGGGAATGATTTTCACAAGGATAAGGGTGGGGAAATTGTCAAACCTTGGGCAATGAGGGAAAAACCCATGTGTCACCACCTTGTCTTATCCCAACCACCACAATTGAGAATTGCTGCTAGTGGTTGAGGCAGTTATGGTTTTGGGAGTGGTGTGGCAGGACTGTCAGTCCATGCCTACACGCACACTCCACCCATGGTTGAATTCACAATGGCAAAGAAACCACCGCCAGGACTCACACATTCTCTCCACTGCACGTTGCCTCCATAGTTTGTTCCTTCCTCACAGTCTGTTCATCTACACATAGGCATACCATTCTTTCCACGATAGTGCTGAAGCTCTCATGCACTCCCCTTTCACGCACTTCGGATTGTCTGTTCATCCTCTTCGTTGTCTGTTTATCCTCTGACGCACAAGTATTTTTTTGTTCTGTTGGTCTCATGAAGCCAGGAGGGAGGAGTCGTCTCCACTGTCATTCCCATTGTTCCCCAACGAGGAATCGGGTGTGTTCTCTACACGCATTTGGAACTGGGCGCAAATATTCTCCCATGCTCTGTGTCCTGCGTTGTTGTTACTCACGCATAGGCTAGGAGACTGTAATTTCTTCCCCAGCGTGGTCTGTGTAAGTCTTCCGGTGTATTCATTGCCTGGGACGTGCTGTTGTTCCCCACATTGGTTGGTATTGTATGCTGATACATTTTGGGACGGTTGTTTTCCTCCATGTTGTAAATTGTGTGCACTGATACGTTCAGTGGCCTGTTGTAATTCGCTGGGAGTCGTTTTGGCCACGATAGGGCCAAGAACGACTCAAGAATCATTTCCCCTGCTAAGTTGTAATTGCTATTTAATTGACAGTGTGCAATGGTTGGTCTTCGGACTGTGTAGGGAGTAGGGATGGGGCTTGGTTTGCTTGATAAACCTGGTGGCTGGAAACCACACAGACGGAGCTAGAGGGCTGGCTTTCTTCTCCACAACCCCTGAAGAGCACTGAAAGGGAATGCAGGGCCTAAGGGACTGTGTAGCAGAGAAGGGACTGATTCCTTGTGTTGGGTGTGTGTGGGTGTCTTAGAAGCCAGGCTAGTTCTAGTGTAGGCGTTCTTCGCTCTGTAATGAGCTCACCAGCTTAGCATTTAGCCTTTCCCAACTCCTTGATGGCTTGATAAACCCAACTGTGTTGGCTTGGCTGTGTTTTGTGTATCCTCGGCTATGTGTAAGCCTACTTGTTCCCTTATTCCTTGGAGAATCATGCCCAGCTCGGGGGTGGCAGCGCTACTGAGAGATTAAGGAGCACGCTGGCCTATGGTTGGGTGGAACATTGCAGCGACGTAGCTGGTTGCAGATCAAGTTATTCATAAGATAAGTGCTCTCGTCCATTTCTACTTCCGCAACTATATTTACTGTTAATGATTATGATGGACCTGTTGAATGAATGCTTGTATAAATGTATGATGTTTCTGCTGTGTCTGATAGATAATTGTAGCTGTGTATGATGTACAATTGCATCTGTGCATGATAAATGTTCATGTGTGCATGTTCTAGTTCAATACATTTGCTTCAGCATTCTGTTTCAGCAATTTTTATGCATGTACATGTTCATGGGGCTCTTAGCCCGGATGGTTAACGCCATGGGATCGCGTCCTCTTCGCCGGTCGGAGGGATGGGGATGTGACAGTGTGGTATCATAGCTCATGATTGCAGCATGGGCCTGAATGGACCACGTAGAGGCAGTGACAGAAGCAGAACTTCTTTCTACCCAGCAGAGATCAAAATTTGATGACTGGAAAATTCAAAAAAAAAAATTTGTCTGAGTGTTGACAGTCGGAACACTTAGTGGTAAAGACTTCCACTGTAGCGAAAGAGTTAGCGGGAAATACTTCCGATGTAGCAGAAGAGTTGAACTGTTGGATCAACGGAAGAGTTAATGGTAATGAATTCCGATGTAGCGGAAGAGTTGAACTGTCGGATCATCGAAAGAGTTAGTGGTAAAGACTTCCGATGTAGCGAAAGAGTTAGGTGAAAGCATACCTGACGGAGGACCATTGAAAAGAAAATCGCGAAAAATTTTCTAAGTGATTCGACATCCGCCGAAAGAAAATAGTCGATTGAGCATCCGCCATTGCGGACAGCTAAACGACTACGCGTCCAACGGGTAAGGCCTCTGACAGCCGACGCCGCAAGAAAGTTAAAAATTTTCTGAAGTATAGAAAACAACGGCTATCGGAAGAAAATAGTTGATCGTGCGGCCGTCGTTGCGAAAGTATAGAGCACTAGACTTCCGATGTGAAAAGGCTGCTGACGCCATGAAGGAAAGCTTAAAATTTTTCTAAGTAACAAAAATATCGTCCATCGGAAGAATATAGTGCTCGTGTGCCCGCCGTTGCGGAAGTCTAAAGCACTAAGCCTTCCGACAGGGAAAAGTTCCAACTGCCGATGCCAGTCAAAATCAGTTCACCCATTGGAAGAAGAAAGTGGTTTGTGCGCCGCCATTTCGGAAGCCAAAATCACTAGCCTGCCGATGAGGAAAGACTGCCGCTGGAAGAATATGGTGTTTTGCGTACCGCCGTTTCAGAAGCCGAAAGCACTAAGTCTTCCGACGAGAAGCGACTGCCGACGCCGATTAGAGTGTGTCACAGTAGATTTGGCCGCCGATCGGGAGAAGATCGAGGATGTTGGGCCGCCGTTGCGGCTGCTGAGGAAATTCATTCGTCGACGCGAAGAAGGAAATAGAGCCAGTCAAGTGACGAAAAAGAAGACAAAAGGGAAAGTTTTAAAAAAAAATTCTAAGTCCGGGAATCATCGGCCATCGATGATGATTAGTGGATAGAGCTTCCAACAGCCGATGGGCTACGTCGGATGAATTTAGTGGATTGGACGTCCACCATTGCAGCTGTCCAATGGACTATCCTTCCAAAGGGTTAGAAGATCCAATTGCCGACATGATAGAAGTTAGTTGTTCTGATTTTCGATGAACAGCGGAAGAAGCTAGTTGTTCCGATTTTCGATGGACAGCGGAGAAGTTAGTGGTTGGACTGCCGAAACGTCGGATTGATAGATGAAATGAGAGCCAATTCTGCAGGGAAACTTTGATTTTTTCAAGTGGGATTTTTCCGCAAATTTCAACTGTTTTTTAATGAAAAATTCAGCAGCTTTTCAATAGATTTTCGGGGCTAAAATGAATAAAATATAGTATTTGGGAAATTGTTGTTATTCCAGGAGAAGGTAAGTGATTATGATTTATATCAATGTTATGTATCTAACATTTGTGTTATTAACACGTTTGCAGAGTCATAGTCACCTTCCAAGGCAGTATTCCAGGTAGTGCAGCTTGACAAGTAAGTGGTGGTTCAGCTATGAGAACCCATGATGGGTATGATGCTCGGGATTCTTACGAGCAAGTAGAAGATGTCATGGGAGAAAATGTTAGTAATAGAAATGATGACATAGAGTCTAATGGAAGGAGATTCCAAGAGACACCATCAGATGTTGCAGCCGCGATGAGAAGCTTGATCAAAGCCCAGGAAGAGCAGCATCAGTTGAATGCTGCAATGTTGCAGAGTTTGACAGACTTACATAGAAAGATAGACTCTGGACGAGGTACAGCAAGACCAGAAGGCAGTAAGATCAGTACTAGGAGAAGGAGAAGGACTTCTAGTGGATCATCTGATTCTGAAGAATCTAGCGGGGATTCAAGTTCTTCTTCTCATAAAAGGAAAAGAAAGAGACACCATAGGGATCGCTCTCGGGATGAATTTAAGAAAACTAAACCTCCTACATTTGATGGTGAGGTAAAGACTGGACAAGAGGCTGAAGCTTGGCTTCTTGGGATAAAGAAGTACTTTCAAGTGCATGATTATTCAAGAAACATGAAGGAAAGAGTTGCCATATTCAATCTGCATGGAAGAGCATCCATTTGGTGGGAACACTTCAAGCAAGTAAAGAGGATCGGTGAAAGGAGACTCAAGTGGAAACAGCTCAAGAAGCAGAAACAGTGGGTCAAGTAGCAAGGGCAATTCCTAGGATTTATGCAGTATTGGAGGACCGTCAGGCAGATCACCAGTCAACTGTGGTTGAAGTAGCAGGTAAGATTATTGAGCAATCTATTTCTATTTTGATTGACCCTGGTTCCACGCACAGTTACATTACTCCTAGAGTAGTGGAGATTTATGCTTTTGAGAAAGTAAAGCATAGGAAGTCTTGGTTAGTTCAGCTAGCCACTGGAACTAAGAGAAAGGTTAGTGAAGTGGTAGAGAAATGTCCATTGGTCATGAATGGATTGGTCACGTGTGTAGATCTGAATGTTCTACTGCTTGGTTCCTATGATGTTCTCATTGGAATGGATTGGTTAGAAGCTCATAGGGTGAAGCTTGATTGTTACAATAAGACTTTTGAATGCATGAATGAAGAAGGAAACCCAGTAGTTGTGAAAGGCATTCCAAAGGTGATTTCAGTACGACAGGTTTCAGCAATGCAGTTAAAGAAGTTTTGTAGGAAGGGTTTCCAGTTGTATGCAGCTCATATTTTGGAGGAAATGGGAGATAAAACTCCTAGGTTGGAGGACTATTAGGTGTTACAGGAATTCAGGGATGTATTTCCTGATGAGATTCCAGGGCTTCCCCCAAAGAGGGACATTGATTTCACTATTGAACTTGTGCCAGGAGTAGCGCTAGTGTCCAAGGCACCCTACAGGATGAGTATATCGGAGATGCTAGAGTTGAAGATGCAACTGCAAGAGTTGTTGGAAAAGAAGTATATCCGACTGAGTGTGTCCCCTTGGGGAGCACCAGTTCTATTTGTAAAGAAGAAAGATGGTACATTCAGGTTATGTATCGATTACAGACAATTGAACAAGGTTACTGTGAAGAATAAGTATCCTTTGCCTAGAATTGATGACCTCTTTGATCAAATGAGAGGAGCAAAGGTATTTTCCAAGATTGACTTGAGGTCTGGTTACCATCAGGTGAGAATCAAGGATGAAGACATTCATAAGACAGCCTTGAGGACAAGGTTTGGGAATTATGAGTTTGTAGTGGTACCATTTGGTCTCACAAATGCACCAGCTACATTTATGTGCCTTATGAATAGTGTCTTCAGCAAGTATTTGGACAAGTTTGTTCTTGTTTTCCTTGATGACATTCTTGTTTATTCTAAGAATGAGGAAGAGCATGAAGAGCATTTGAGATTGACATTGAATTTGCTCAGGGAACATCATTTGTATGCAAAACTGAGCAAGTGTGACTTCTATAGAGATAGAATTCAGTATTTGGGCCACATTATCTCAGAGGAGGGTATATCTGTGGACCCTGAAAAGGTTGAAGCCATTATGAATTGGCCTACTCCAAGAAATGTGATAGATGTAAGATCTTTTATGGGACTTGCAGGATACTATCGGAGATTCATTGAGGGATTCTCCAGAGTTGCACATGCCATCACTTCTTTGCAAAAGAAGGGGATGAAGTTTGAATGGACATCGAGGTGTGAAGAAAGCTTCCAGCGATTGAAGAGTCTTCTCACCAATGCACCAGTATTGAAGATTGCAGATCCAGAGAAAGATTTTTGTGGTATGTACCGATGCATGCGGACAAGGGCTTGGAGGGGTCCTTATGCAAGATAACCACGTGATATGTTACGAGTCAAGAAAGCTGAAGGAGCATGAGAAGAACTATGCTACTCATGATCTATAGCTCGCAGCCATATCTCAAGATGTGGAGGCATTACTTGATGGGTAGAAGATTTGAGCTCAGAACAGGCCATTGTGGTCTGAAGTATTTGTTTGACTAGCCTACTCTGAATGCTAAGCAAGCAAGATGGTTGGAATTTTTATGTGAGTTTGATTTTGAAATCAAGCACATAAAGGGAAAAGAGAATAAGGTAGTTGATGCACTCAACAGGAAGGTGCAGGAAATGCATGTGGTATCTCTTAGTATTTGCCAATCAGATTTGAGGCAACAAATTTTTAGTCATGCTGCTGGAGATGAATTGTATGAGCAGGTAAAAGACAAATTGCAGCAGCAAAGTATCGAGAAGAGGTATGAGGGATATAAATTGGAAGAAGATGGACTTCTCACTCATAAAGGTAGAATTTATATTCCAAATGTAGCGGATTTGAGGAGAGTTGTTATGGATGAGATCCATCAAGCTCTGTATTCTGGTCACCCAGGATATCAGAAGACAATTGCTACAGCTAGGAAGCAGTATTTTTGGCCAGGTATGAAAAAGGACATGGCTGAGTACATTTCAAGGTGTATGAAATGTCAACAGGTGAAGGTTGAGCATCAACATCCAGTAGGGTTGTTGCAGCCTTTACCAGTTCCGGAATGGAAATGGGAAGTTATTTCCATGGATTTTATTATAGGATTGCCAATGACTTGGAGACAACATGATTCCATCATGGTTGTGGTAGACAAGTTGACAAAGGAAACACATTTTATACCGGTTAAGTCTACGTATGAGACTGGAGACATTGCAAAGATCTTCATGAAGGAGATATTCAAATTGCATGGATTGCCGAAGGCCATAGTCTCTGACAGAGATGTCAAGTTCACTTCCAACTTTTGGAAGGGGTTGTTTGCAGATTTGGGTACAAAGCTAAACTTGAGCAATGCATACCATCCTCAGACAGATGGTCAGACAGAGAGAGTTAATCAAGTGCTTGAAGATATGCTTCGCATGTACGTAATGGACAAACCAACCAAGTGGGAAGATTACTTACACTTGGTAGAGTTTGCTTATAATAATGGACAGGAGGCATCCTTGGGGATGAGTCCGTATGAAGATTTGTATGGAAGAAGGTGCAGGACACCAATGACTTGGGATAATACAGTGAACAGGATTGTTCTTGGACCAGAATTGCTCAAGGAAATGGAGCAAGAAGTTGTAAGGATTAGGCAGAATCTGAAAGCAGCACATGACAGACAGAAGAGCTATGCAGATAAGCATAGGGTGAGCAGGGAGTTCAGTGTTGGGGATCATGTTTACCTCAGAGTGAGGGCAAGGAAGAGTTCCTTGAAGCTTGGGAGTTGTGCCAAGTTGTCACCAAGATATTGTGGGCTGTTTGAAGTGCTTGAAAGAATAGGGCCAGTTGCATATATACTTGCATTTCCTACTAGCACTAGGGCTCATAATGTTTTTCATGTTTCTTTGCTTAAGAGATATGTACATGATCCTAACCATGTGATAAATTGGGATGTGATTCAGGTGGAACCCGAGGGAGAGTTCCGAATTGATCCAATGCGCATCCTCGACAGGAAGGTCACAATGCTCCGGAATCGGGCCATAGGGCAGGTAAAGGTGCAGTGGGAGCACTACGGACCTGAAGAGGCTACTTGGGAGCTGGAGGATGCCATGCGATTGGCACATCCATTTTTGTTCAATTTTGTAAAGCACTGAGGACAATGCTATTGAAGGGGGAGGGAAATGTAACACCCTGGTTTTGACTCCGTTGCATTAGATGTATATGATGTATATATTGTAAATGATCATGGTGCGGAGCTAAAGGCCAAGGCCCCACCATTGATTGGTTATGCTATGTTTCAGGTTGAAATTGTCACCAATGGTGTATCGGGGCATGCGGCATACGTATTAAGTTTTATTATCATGTACATATGCATCTTTAATTAAAATGAACCCGACCAGCTACGATCATGGCAACCATAATGAAAAGGGCATGATTTTCACAAGGATAAGGGTGGGGAAATTGTCAAACCTTGGGCAATGAGGGGAAACCCCATGTGTCACCACCTTGTCTCATCCCAACCACCACAATTGAGAATTGCTGGTGGTGGTTGAGCTAGTTATGGTTTTGGGAGTGGTGTGGCAGGACTGTCATTCCATGCCTACATGCACACTCCACCCACGGTTGACTTCACAATGGCAAAGAAACCACCGCCATGAATCATGCATTCTCTCCACTGCGTGTTGCCTCCACAGTTTGTTCCTTCATCACGATCTGTTCATCTACATGCAGGCATACCATTCTTTCCACGATAGTGCTGAAGCTCTCACGCACTCCCCTTTCACGCACTTCGGATTGTTTGTTCATCCTCTTCGTTGTCTGTTTATCCTCTCACACACAAGTATTTTTCTGTTCTGTTGGTCTCACACATCCAGGAGGGAGGAGTCGTCTCCACTGTCATTCCCATTGTTCCCCAATGAGGAATCGGGTGTGTTCTCTACCCGCATTTGGAACTGGGTGCAAATATTCTCCCATGCTCTGTGTCCTGCGTTGTTGTTACTCATGCATAGGCTGGGAGACTGTAATTTCTTCCCCAATGTGGTCTGTGTAAGTCTTCCGGTGTATTCATTGCCTGGGACGTGCTGTTGTTCCCCACATTGGTTGGTATTGTATGCTGATACATTTTGGGACGGTTGTTTTCCCCCATGTTGTAAATTGTGTGCACTGATACGTTCAGTGGCCTGTTGTAATTCGTTGGGAGTCGTTTTGGCCACGATAGGGCCAAGAATGACTCAAGAATTGTTTCCCCTACTAAGTTGTAATTGCTGTTTAATTGACAGCGTGCAATGGTTGGTCTTCGGACTGTGTAGGGAGCAGGGATGTGGCTTGGTTTGCTTGATAAACCTGGTGGCTGGAAACAACACAGATGGAGCTAGAGGGCTGGCTTTCTTCTCCACAACCCCTGAAGAGCACTGAAAGGGAATGCAGGGCCTGAGGGACTGTGTAGCAGAGAAGGGACTGATTCCTTGTGTTGGGTGTGTGTGGGTGTCTTAGAAGCCAGGCTAGTTCTGGTGTAGGTGTTCTTGGCTCTGTAATGAGCTCACCAGCTTGGCATTTAGCCTTTCCCAACTCCTTGCTGGCCTGATAAACCCAACTGTTTTGGATTGGATGTGTTTTGTGTATCCTCGGCTATGTGTAAGCCTGCTTGTTCCCTTATTCCTTGGAGAATCATGCCCAGCTCGGGGGTGGCAGCGCTGTTGAGAGATTAAGGAGCACGCTGGCCTATGGTTGGGTGGAACATTGCAACGATGTATCTGGTTGCAGATCGAGTTATTCATAAGATAAGTGCTCTTGTCCATTTCTACTTCCGCAACTATATTTACTGTTAATGATTATGATGGACCTGTTGATTGAATGCTTGTATAAATGTATGATGTTTCTGCTGTGTCTGATAGATAATTGTAGCTGTGTATGATGTGCAATTGCATCTGTGCATGATAAATGTTCATGTGTGCATGTTCTAGTTCAATACATTTGCTTCAGCATTCTGTTTCAACAATTTTTATGCATGTACATGTTCATGGGGCTCTTAGCCCAGATGGTTAACGCCATGGGGTCGCGTCCTCTTCGCCGGTCGGAGGGATGGGGACGTGACACCTCATTCCATCGCAGTTAGGATGGATTAATCACATTGTAACATGGGCTTAAGCTATGGTAAGGCCTATGGCCTTTAAACCTTAATTAACAACTTTATTACATTATTGGATGGGATTAAGACTATGGATAGTCTCCCCATCCTTAGGGCTGCTAAAGCCCTAGTAAATCTTTAAAATAAAAGCAAGGAAACTGTAAACATCACGCTTGGGTGTAGCTAAATGCAAGGGATGATTGGTCGTTACCTCAGCCGACGAAACCTGGCATAATAAGAAGAACAAGAAGATTAATAACTTGTATAAGCATAAATAACTTAGAAGATGAGTAAAATGTTGGTTAATTAATGCTAAATCAATGCATGTAAACAAAAAATATTTACGAAATTTATGTGTGTTACATAAATACACATGTTATATTATTTTTTATTTTTTATTTGTGATAAAATTTAATGTTTAATGAACTTAAAAGATAAAAGCGTTTAAATCTAGATTTTAAAAAGAGGGAAGTAAAAATGATTTGTAGATATATGTTTAGAATATAGCTGAAAAATGACAATCAAAAGGGAATATATATATATAATTGGTAGCATATCTATTAGGTGATTTAGAAAATAAATCATATAAGAAATGGGAAATATATATGATAAATATTAGATTCCATTTCACAAAGATTAATTAGGCAAGGGATAGAAAGTTCAACATAAACATCAATAGAACAAGACTTTTTTATAAATAAATTTGTTATGCAAATATTACCAAAGAAATTAAATTGATTTGTGTTTAGAGGAAAAAATAACATAAAAATAAATTGGTCACCAAAAGAACTTCCAACCAAGTCAAATTTTGGGGTTAATGTGATAGTTTCATTATTCACATTAAATTTATTGTTAAAACATTTTTCCTGGGCAATATTCTTTTTATCTTTTCTTTTTAACAAGAATAAATATAATTTTGTATTTAAAAAAATGTAGTCGAATTGGATAGTGTTATAATACAAAATGAATGTTATTTATGAGTCCAAAATTCAGCAATTCAAGCAAGCAAAAAAGATCCAAAAATATTCGAGTATCCTTCCGAGAGGATTTCAAAACACTTCTACAAGTATAAAGTCAAAAGAAGCACCTAATATCAAGATTGTCTTGTAAAGCATATATATATTTTAAGTAAAAGATGTACTTATTGTGCACTTTATCTTCGCCAATATTACTGGGTTACGATCCTTGATTTTCCAAGTTAACATCCTCAAGCAGTTGATGAACAATTTTCTCCCCTTTAGTCTCACCAAGTGTAGATTTATCAACATTCTAAGATTGGAGGTAGTTGAATGGGAGCCTTTATAAGATTGCAAATCATGTTTTAAATCCTAGAGCATTTTACTTCCAACGCATGGATTTTCCATCTTTCCTACATGAGGGTATCCATTATCTCTACATTATGTGAGCTACATTGATGTTCAATGTTGTGTACTTAGGTGGTCATTGAAAATGCTGGGGTCATGTTACCACTTATATATTCTTTATGCCTATGCAAAACTCTTTGGATTTCATGAATGTCCCTTTGACAGTTATCATGGTTCCCAATACATTCCATGGGACCATAAAACCCTGGTAAGGATTTGAGTTCACCTTACGAGATTCAAGCAATACATCTCACAAAGAAGAAACAACCCTAAAACAAAAATTGAATCAACTATAACATATCTTTGAGATTATCCTTGTGGGTTAGCTCGAGTGGTTAAGTGTTGTGAATAGCAAGCAGGAGGTCTTGGGGTCAAGTCCCTGGGATCGTTGTCTATGTGTGGGCCTCACTCAATGTCGAGTCGAGATAGGTTACCTAATAACTACAACTGAACGGTTTACCTTGGGTACCATTCTCAAAATGAATGGAAGTACCTAAGGGTTTCATGTGATGTTTTCCATTGAAAAAAAAACATATCCATAAGATATCGACATAAATTGAACCAGTTGGACCAATCCAAAGACATAGAACCAAGGTGTCCCTTAAACACTAAACCTCATTCAACCAACAAATCCTAAAATCAAACATGTTAGATTGGAGAAAGGATCAACCAAACCACTTGAGAATTGTGTAATAAACATAATTCCAAAAGTCCAAGGTGGAATTCATCAAACTAATAAAAAATATGAAAGACTGATAAACAAAGGGAATCCTAAATATAGGAACCCAAATCAAATTAAAAAAAAAACCCACAACGCCAAACAAATTTTAGCTCCTAGAGCTCTACCTAAAATTATCTTTTCCTACATCAAAATGGAACCACAAGATGTGTTGAAAAAGACTTACATGTAGATACAACCTCACAAAGAGAAGCTAATAGAGGTCATTTGTCCCTCCAATTCCAATTCATTAGCCAACTCCACCTACAACCAAATAACTAACCCTCTAGCTTCAAAATGACAATAAAGCAAATAAGTCTAGCATGTGTGATGTCGTAAGGTTGATGTGGTCGACGTGGCTTCTTGAATGGTTTTTTCATGAGTGAAAAACTTCATATAATACGCATATATGAACAAGTGAAATAGCAGCAAGGCTACTTATACCTGCCTCTTAGAAATATTTTATTGTAATATTGTATATAGTTTAAAGCTAAAAGTTGAACAAATTATGAAACATTCAAACTTGCAACAATGTATTACTTGTTGCTATGGTACTTATATTTTTATGTGAGATTACTTGTTTATAGGTTGTTCCATTACTTGTTACTTCTTGTAACTGTCACTATTTATATTTCTATGTGTATATCAATTAATTAGTTATTAAGTAAGTCTTTGAAATTAAAGATCCAAAATGAGTTTACTTGTCTTTGTGAATAGGAGAGCTTTTGTCACTACCAATAGCTGAGATAAGCAACATAGATGCCTAGTACTTGGCTCTTAAAAATAGTTTAATAAATATTATGTAAAAAATGGATATTGAATAACATTAACAATGTTGAATGCCTAATAAATACTTAGTAACAACAATTGGAGATTTTGGAAAATCTGAATTCCAATGTAAGCACCAACTATTACAATGAAACTTTCAAGAAGATAGTTCTTTAAAAACATAGAATGTGGGGCATTGTTGTATATAAATATATGCTAATCTAATAAAAAAATAATAATAAAAAGAAATATTTACAAACGTTTATAAAAATAATGTTATAGATATTGGAAAATAAAAGATATTTGATTATATAAAATTAAAACAATAATAAGAAAAATATGATTTTTAGTGAAAATAAAAAATAAACTAAATGATATTGGGAATATTTTTTTTAATTTTAATATTTTTTGGAATTAACCCTTTAATAATTGAGTATATTAAATTTAATATCAAACAACTATATAATATATATATAAAGAATTAATAAAAAATAAAATACATTCAATTAAAACATTTATGCATACAAAATGTATCTTTTGTCATATGTAATTAAAAACCTGAATCATTACAATAAAGTAGAAAAACTTTTATAAATATTTTATTAAATAATTTTAGTTATTATTATTATAAGTTAACTATATACAAATATTTATAATATTTATAATAAAATGTTGTGAATCAAAATATCAATAAAAACACAATTATGTTTATCAATTCAAACATTTATGCATAAAAAAATGTTATCTTTTATAATATGTAATTAAAAATATGAATAATTACAATTATTTTTTAAACATAAATACTTTTAGTTATTTTTATTTTTATTATACGTTTATAGTTTACCGTATACTTCATAAAAAATATGAAAGCATGGTGAACGAAATATAATATACTGCAAATTAAAAAGTGTATACCTCAAATCATCTACATAATAATTTATTTGTTTTAAAACGCTGATCAGGGATCTTCACAACAGGTGGCAGACTGCATGGACAACTGGAAATAGCAAAAATCATCTACATAATAATTTATTTGTTCAAAAACGCTGATCAGGGATATTCATAACAGGTGGCAAACTGCATGGATGACCAGCGATAGCAAAAATCATTTTCATAATAATTTATTTGTTCTAAAACGCGGATCAGGGTTCTTCACACATGGACGACCGGTGATAGCAAGCGGAGTATGTCGTGGTCACTGCCTTTACCCATCACTGGTATATCAATCGAGAGGCTTGGTTGGTGAGCTGATATTTTCTTGCATTTTCAGTTGGAGAGAATGCTGAGATTGGTGATCAATTTCCTTACAGGGTTGTAGTGTATTCGGTAAGGTTTCTGACTCCACTATGTCTGTTTTCTTCTTGATGCGTTAAATCCCTGAAATTTGTTCCAACATTACTGCCATTTTTGTCCAGGCTATGGAGTGTTTGTTTTTGTTGAATCCTGCATCAATCTCAACTCGTTTTAAAATGTTCTTGCCCGATTTGGTCGCTTCTTTATAAAGCTTCGATTTTCAATGCATCAATACATGGATTCAACCAAACTTTGTAAAGGAATATGAAAAACACAATATTTGAGGTTTTGTAAAATGAATACAACTTGTTAACGTAAGTGGAGCTAATGATTTGGAATTGTAATGTACCCAGGGAGGATAATATGGGAACCTAGGGAGGTACCCAATATGTTAATGATATGTATTGAGGCCATCTTTATTAAACTAGCATAGATTCATCTTAAATCCAAAATTTAGAGGGATCAAATTTCTTGAGGAGTGATATTTTTTCTTAAGATAAAAAAAATTGTAAACCTCAAGAAATTTGATCCCTCCGAGTGCTTGGTAGATTCGGATTTAATATGGATCTATGCTACTTTTATTTCTTTATTAATTTTGTAAAATTTAAAAACTAAGATGGATAATAGCCTTAGGTCTAACATGTTATTCTTTTTTAAGTGGGTTATAGTTGCTACATCATTGTTACCCATGTTATTTTTTTTGTTTTAACCGACATCTAATTTTTTAACTATTTTTTGTTTATGTAATGTTACGTTAAAAGATGTTACAACATCTCCCTCATATTGGGTTGTAGATATCCTCAATACTCTTGGTGCAATAAGGCCAATGTAGTGTGAAAAATAATGATCTCAATTGAATTTCCACCAGCATAGATCCAAATCCTAGGCTCTATCAAGCGCCGAGAGGGATCAAATCTTTGGAGGTGCAAACCTCTTGTGAAGTATTGCACTCAACTATCAGCATTAATGTGATTCAAACCAAAAGGCACATCTTTTTATTTAAGGTTCACAAATAATATTTTTATTATTAATATTTAATACTATTTATGGATGCATATAATATTTTTTATTTTGTTAGGAAAGAACATTAGAACATCTCCCCCATACATAGTTTTAAAACCATGTGCAAGGCCCTCCTAAAACCATGGGTTGTTTAGGAGGCCTTGCACATGGTATTAAAATCATTTGCAACTACCTCCTAAACCATATACAATAAAACCATGGGTTGTTTAGGAGGCCTTGCACATGGCTTTAAAACCATTTGCAAGGCCCTCCTAAACCATGTACAATAAAACCATGGGGTTTTTACGAGGACTTGCACATGGTTTTAAAACCATGTGCAGGACCAACTTTTTTTTTTTCGATAATCAATTTTATTATTTTTTATTATTTTGTTAAGTATAAACATTACAACATCTCCCCCATATTGTGTTGTCTTTCTCACCGACATTTTTTATGGCTGATAATTAAATTTTTTATTTTTTATTGTTTTGTTAGGTAGGAACATTACAACATCTCTCCTATATTAGGTTGTTTTTGTGGCCGACATTTATTTTGGAAGATAATTAAAGATTTTGTTTTTTATAGCCAACATCTATGTAACGTTACGTAACGTTACATAACGTTACAAGATCTCCCCCATACTGGGCTGTAGAGCGCCTCTCGGCGCAATAAAATAAACCTCTCTTGTAAAGATAAATTTGTCAATATAATTATTTGGAAAATGAGAAGTCCAAGAGTTTTCCTTTGGGAGTGGAAACGGACCATTGTGATGGTTCAACTTCCAAGCCTATCCCAATAAATATTGAAGTTTGTGGGAGAGAAAGACTCTCAATTTATGAGGGAAAGATAGGAGGAAAAAGGAAGATAGAGCATAAGACTCGAAGAGAAGCAACTACTTGAAGGGCGAATGGGTTGGGAGCCCATCCACGAAAAAGAAGGTTGTATATGAGCCATGGAATTCTGCAAATTGTATATATGAGTAACAATACACAATTTCTTGTGTATTGCTCATTATTGTACTAGATTTTGAAGCAATTAAAAATCCCCATGAATGCTAGTTATCCCAATTGGGTTTCCAAGGTAAAAATATGTGTGTTTATTTTGCATATGAATTCTTTGTGGTTGTTTTAATTATTATTTTGGTTATTAAATTATTGGTATTTACATCCACATGCTTACAAATTCTCCTTCATTTGGACAAATAAACCAGATACAACATTTAATTATTTTTCCGCAGAGATCTGTGTTAGACTATCAAGCTACGAGCCTATAATTAACGAATCATATGGTGTTTTATAAGGTTCTCAAGACATCTTGAGAATACCTATATGGTAATCACGTACTATGGGTATCGAAGCAATGAAGACACTTTGATACCAGGCCTCCAAAGGAGTAGGAAATCGAACATGGCCGAAAGTTCTCATGAGGAAAAGGAGGACCCTGCAATCAAATTGGATTGATTAGAGAAAATCATTGCCACATTCACTATGTTGATCGTGCAGCTTGTGGAAAAGGATATGGAAGCACCCTTAGAAAATATTGAACATGATGAGTATAAGCGTCCTAAAGACTCAAGTAAAAATAATGATTTTTTCTATCTTCTAGTGTTCCTTTTAAAGTTGAAGTGAAAATTGAAATACCCATGTATGATGGACACGTTAACATTGAAGTATTGAATAATTGGTTGAAGCAATTAGAATTATACTTTGTCCTTTATCAAATCCAAGAAGCACATCATATTTATTTTTTCCTGTTTGAAGATGACTAGACATACTCTGTTGTGGTGGGAGATCTATGTGGATGCATTGAGGATAGGTAAGAATCCCATGGTTACGAAATGGGAAGACTTCAAGGAATTGCTGAAGTCAAAATTCTATCCCATTGACTATGAAGAGGAGCATCTAATGAAATGGAAATGCATTCAACAAGAATGGGTACAAGGAATGCAAGAATATAGTCCTAAATTCCAAAGCAAGCCATTAGGATGGACATTTGTTTGGAAGAGCCAAGAGTTGTGGTGAAGTACCTTGGAGGTCTATTTAGCCATATCTGAAGGGAATTACATGTTCTTAACATCAAAAGAATTGATGAGGAAATAAAAAAGGCACTATCAATTGAGATATATTCCAAGAGAGGACAACAACACCAAGGTTAAGAAGAAACCAACAAGGGGAAAGATAAGAAGATTGTTGCCACCACCGAAAAAATCAGAGATCCTAAATGGCATTGTAAATGTTGTCATGTGTATGGGAAAATGTATGAATAGTGTTGGAAACTCCATATAGAATTATGTCCAAAATTGTTGAAGACCAAGGAGAAGAAAAAGACAACCATCGAAAGAAAGGAAGAAGTGGTAGAAAGCATATTCCATTTGGGTGAACCCATAGTTTGCACTACATTCAATGTTAAGCCCTAAATGTTGGGAATGTTTCCCCCTATAGCGTGGCACATGACCCCCTATGTTGCGGTGTATTACATATTATTCATGTTGGCTTGGGTCTATTAGCAGGTATATTAGTTGTTAATGTACACCTTGGTCTCCTATATATATGAAGGAGATATTTTCATTTTAGTCATCATTTTATCTTGTCTTGTCTTGTATACTTAGTACATTGTGTAAGGAGGTTCCTCCCTCAAAGAGGATTGTTATTTATCTCTATTCTTCATTTTTAAGGCGTGTATTACTCTCTTCTTGTCTATTTCTTCTCTTTTTATGTTATTTTTGGGACTTGTTGCATAATGGTATTAGAGGAAGTGGAAAAAGTCACACTCCACTCAAAACCCCATAGGATTCATCATCGACATAAGATGAAATGGAAGATATATCTTTTAGAGTGTCCAAGTTGGAAGATATGATTAAAGAAAATGTGAAAATAGTGACACTTAAATTGGAAAATAAGATGGCTAGTAAAGAGGATCTCAAAGGAATGGCTAGAAAATAATATATTCAAGAATTGAAGGAATTGATGAAGGATATAAAACATAGCTTTATTCCTTATGTACATAGTCAAGAAGAGGATGAGTAGGAAAAAGGGGACTCATTCCATTCATGTCTTGAGAAAATTGAAAAACGATTGGAGAGTAGTAAGTTTGAGTCCTCGAAAGTTGAAGATTCACTACAGCATCACGGGTTCAACTCAGGTCCAAGGAACTACTTTATCCCCAAGATTGACATGAGAAAGTTTGCTTGCAAGGATCCAATCACATGTATTTTTCAGATGTAACAATTATTTGATCTACAGTAGGTGCCAACTTTGCAAAAGGTAACTATTGCATCCCTATATTTAGAACTTGATCTATTTGTATGGTGCCAAAGGATTTGTGACCGTAAAAAGGACTCTATTATCTCTCGGTCTATATTCATAGGATAATGGATTGCACATTGTGGGGATATAAATAACAACACCTTCTTTAGCCAGTTGGTAAATCTCAAGCAAAAAGGTCGAGTTATAGAGCACATCAACCAACTTCAACAGCTAAGTCTTAGGGTGAAGAATATTTCAAAAGATAATTTGTTAAATGTCTTTATTGGAACCTTGAAAGATAACATTCAACATGAGGTGCATCTCTTTGAATCATCATCCCTAGAGAAGGATTTCATGATGGAAAGGATGGTTGAAACCAACAATATGGCGATGACTGCTAGAAATACCACTTTCAACACATACAGAGAGAATGGTGTTCCTTCTTACCAACCTCAGAGGTTGAGACCTCAACAACTAGAGGAAAGAAGAGTGAAAGGTCTACGCTTTAATTGTGACAGCAAGTACAGTAAGGGACATAAGTGTGGAGAAAATAAATTATTCCACATAGAATGTGAAGAGGAAGAACAAAAAGAACAGGAACCACTACAAGGGGATGAATTAGAAGTGATTACTCCCACCATATCTTGTCATGCTTTGGCTGGAATTAACACTCCTAAAACTCTCAATATCAAAGGATATAAAAAATGTAATAGTGTTGATTGATTATGGTAGTATTCATAATTTCATTCACTGTAAAGTATCCAAATATATCAATTGCTTTGTATATCTAGCACCAGAATTTCAAGTCATGATTGTAGATTGAGGACCATCAATTGTTCAGGGAAATGCCATAATATCAATCTTACTATGGGGGAATATGTATTAAATAATCCCATGATTTCTATCCCAATGGGGGGTGTTGATGTTGTATTAGGAGTTCAATGGTTACAATTTGGGAACGGTGGATTTTATCTTTCAAAAGCTTTTCATGAAATTTTCTTGGGAAGGAAAATAATTTGTGTTAAATGGTATCACAGGGAAACCAAGAAAGGTGATCAGTTCTAATGGCATGACAACATTGTTAAAGAAAAAAAAACAAGGTGTAATTACACAATTATACTCACTAGATGTTCAAACATGTAAGGCTCCTATTTCACCAGATATCCCAAGGGTCCTTAAAAATCCTTCCAAGGTATTTCAAGATAATAATTCATCCACCTATTCGATATTTGGACAATGCTTGATCCAGGAGGATATTGGTGGCCACCCACCTATTCCACTTGGACCCCCACCATTGTTTCTTTCAGTTTTCCAGTTTCCTTAATTGTACCACAATTTACTATTTTTGGCAATTTTCAAGTCCTAAACTTCTGGAGCTGTTTTGAGGCCCTAAACGACGTTTTTTCGGCATCGAATGGTTGGGTCATATGAGTCTATTATAAACTTGATAATTGTTTAGATGGGTGTATTCCTTGAATAGATATTTCTAACGATGTATCATGCGCGTCAAACGGAGGTATTATGCCAAATTTACGACCCCAGGAAATTGATGTACCAAGTTACCCAATGGGGCCCACATTCTGGCATTTCACCTTTTAGGGTTAGGTTTTTGGATGTGTAGGGTTTCCATTGTTTCTCAATAATATATAGGCCTTAGAGCCTCATTGTAACACGGAGTTCAGAGGCATGTAGCCGCCACATCTCTTGTCAGAGATAAGCTACCAGCACTCTAGCTAGTTTATTTCCATTCTGTATAATGTAAACAGGTTTGAGTTCTTTGATTAATAAAATGAAGTGTTATTTCTGCTACAACTTTGTTTCTATGGTTATTTGTGTATTATGTTGCGTTCCTGCATAAATTTGGATCAGTGTTATTAGAGAAATCTTCTCTTTCTCGATCCTCCTTTGCATGTCCCCAACGAGGGCGGGGTATAAAGAGTTAGGGCTCGATCTGGTTGAACCTTTGCAAGATCAACCTCGCAAATCCCGACGGCTGCCCATGGGGGATGAAAAGAAAGACAAGGGAACAGAATATCCTATCAAAATGTTGCTCGAGGAGGTCCTTGAAAAACAAAGGAACGCGATGATGGATATCTTCGCTAGGATACTTCAACGACTTCCCATTGGTGGCGCATCTGTATATAGAAACCACTATGGAGGCACAACCCCTTTTAAGGTACAAGTAAACTTTGACTTCCCATATTTGATGGCCGAATACATGCAGACACCGTAGATAGATGGTTGAATCGATATTTCTCGGTTCATGACTTTTTCGACCGAGAAAAGATTACTTTTTCACTACTCAAAGCCTCCCCCCATGTCAAAGACTGGTGGGAAACCTACTGTGAGAGAAAGGACAAGGAGGAACTCTCTCTGTTCTCGACTGTACCCACTTGGAATTCTTTCTGAGATGCCATAAAGGGACAATATTATCCCGTGGGGAGCTATGAGGACAAGTACATACAATGGACTATGCTATAGTAGCAAAGAGATTAAGATGTGCATGAGCTGACAAATATGTTGCATACCCTACGCACCAAGTTGGGTATCAAATATTCAGAGAAATATTTGGTGCTGAAGTACCAGAGTTGTCTACACAGATACATTCAGGAGGAAATGGAGTTCTTCGACATCTCCTCGCTTGGTACAACATACCGCTATGCTGCCAAAATTGAGCAAAAATTCAAACAGAAAAAGAGAGACATTGGATCTGCGAATCAGAAGCAAGCGAAAGGTGCCCCAAACCGCAGAACCAAGGACACAGCCAAGGAATGGCAACTCAATAAAACCTACCAAATCCACAAGAAAAGAGAAACACTATGAATCCAAAGAAGCCTAGTGAGAAATTGGTGCGAGTTCCATAAGAGCCCCACTCACAACACAAGCGAGTGTCAGGCCAAGCAGTCATTGGTGGTTCAGATAAAGGCTTCTGAATCAAATGCATACTCTAACAATGAATTAGAACCCGAGAAGGGGAATGACAGAGGGAAGAAGATTATCGATGCAAATCCAAATGCTACCGTTGCCACCACGAAGATCCAAAAGGAAGAAACAGAAGATTCAAAGGAGGAGGAGCGTCTTTTCCACTCCTAGATGTGGATAAAGGGCTCCCCACTATAGTTCATTTTCAATAGTGGGAGTCAAAAGAACCTCATTTCAGTAGAGGTCGTGAAGCGGTTGGGCTTGCCAACCACAACACACCCGTAGTTGTACACCATCGGGTGGCTTCACCAACGAGGAGATCTTCGCGTCATCCAGCAGTGTCACCTTCCTTACAGCATCAAGCCCTTCACTGATGAGGTATTTTGTGATATTGCTCCTCTTGATGTTTGTGATGTATTATTAGGTCAACCATACTTATGGAAGCGACATGCTGTGTATGAGTCCCGGCCTCACACTATTATTATTACGTTGGGAAATAAGTTGTATAGGATACCAGAGGTACCACCTCCTGCCACTATCTCTTTGGTTACTGCAAAACAATGAAGTAAGCTCATTTCCAAAACCAAGAAATTTGTTTTCTTGATGATCTGCCCTCGGGGAAAGAAGAATATTGTGGCCATGACCTCCAGACAGGGCCCTCCACACGACAACAACAAATGGAAAAGGTTGTGGAGGAGTACCGGGACATATTCACCTCACCCACAGGGGTGCTTCTACAGTGTTAGGTCAAGCACCCTATCGATATGACCCCAAGTGCGTTGCTACCCAATGCACTGATCTATTGATGCTCTGTTCTAGAGAATGATGAAATCAATAGGCAAATTCAGGATTTGTTGTAGAAGGGTCACATCCGACCAATTTCATCACCCTGTGGGAGCCCGATCGTGTTGGTAAAGAAGAAGGATGGGACTTGGAGACTTTGTATTGACTATCAGGTGCTGAACAAGATCACTGTTCGGAATAGGTACTCGATCCCACGGATTGATGACCTCCTGGACCAGCTTAAAGGGGAAAAATATTTTAGCAAGATTGACTTAAAGTCCAGGTATCACCAAGTACCGATCGAACTAACCTATGTGTGGAAGGCTACCTTCAAAGCCAAGGAGGGTCTTTTTGAATGGTTGGTCATGCCTTTCGGGCTGACGAATGCTCCCGCAACCTTCATGATACCGATGGAAGACATCTTGCGGCCATTCACCAACTCATTTGTAGTAGTGTACTTGGATGACATCCTGATATTCATCCAAACTTAGGAATATCACCTCCATCACATCCGACAAGTCCTCCAAACACTGTGGAAGCATAAGTTGTGTGCCAATTTGGACAAGTACACTTTTGGCATGACCCAAGTTCAGTATCTGGGATACATTATTGATGAGTGTGGGGTACATGTGGATCCAACCAAGATCCAAGTAATTCAGGATTGGCCAGCCCCAACTACTCTAACAAAGCTTCGCAGCTTTCTGGGTCTTGCGAATTTCTACCGCAGGTTCATGTTGGGATTCTCTCGTATCACTTGGCCCTTGAGTCAAGTCACCAAGGGAGGAGCAAAACCAAAATTCTTCTAGTCATAAACTCAATAGAAGGCGTTTGCAGAATTGAAACATCGCCTCTGTTGTGCCCTAGTGCTCACATTACTAGACTTGCAACAACCATTTGAGATCGAGACAGATGCCTCTGACTATGCTATTGGGGTAGTCCTTACTCAACAAGGGCATCCAGTGGCATATCACAGTGATACACTGTTTGAAAATATCCCACTTATGACAAAGATATGTATTCCATTGTACAGGCTTGCCAAAAATGGAAGCATTACATTTTGGGGAAGGAAACGATCATCCAGACATACCACCGACCCATGCAGTTCGTACAGACACAAGGGAAGTTACAAAATGATCACCATCATAAGTGGTCCACATATCTACAATAGTTTCATTTGAACATCAAGTGCAAGAAGGGAAGCACCAATAATGTTGTAGACTGCCTCAGTTGACAACCGATTGTGGCGATAACCACTGTGCTCAACTCGTGTGGGCACGAGATTTCTGATTGGTTGCTTCTCTACAAGAGCGATCTAGAATTCAGCCACACATATAGGATGCTCTTAGAGGGAAACCAAGTTCCAAATTTTCACCTCTAGGATGCACTACTACATCACATGGAACACCTTTGTGTTCCTTCAAGCGAGTGTGCCAAGATGATTTAGGAAGCGCACTACAGTCGAGTCGCTGGGAATTTTGGGGTCGAGAAAACAGTAGCAATACTGTAGAAGTATTTCTATTGGTCAAACCTTCGACAAGACATTGGGAAGTACATCCGATCCTACACTATCTACGCCATTGCCAAACCATCCATCAAGAAGCAAGGCCTCTATACTTCATTGCCTATCCCTAGTCAACCTTGGGAATCCATCTCCATGGATTACATGTCGGACCTTCCTTCTACTAAGCACGGAAATTACTGTGTGTTTGTCGTCGTCGACAGATTCTCAAAGATGGCCATAATGGTGGCCTGCAAGAAGAATATCACAACAGAAGCCACTACTAAACTCTTTTTTGAATGAGTGTGGGTACACTTTGGAATCCCACAGTCTATAATCTCAGATCAACACAACAGGTTCCTTAGTACATTCTGGTCTAGCCTATGGTCAATGCTAGACACCAAGCTCACAAAGTCCATAGCTTTCTATCCCCAGACTGATGGCCAGACAGAGGTCATCAACGGGATGATCGCACACATTTTGCGCATGTACAACTCAAAGCATCCATGCACATGGGATGAGAGCCTCCCCTATGTACAACATTGCTATAACCTAATTCTCCACAGCTCAACCGACCACAACCCTGTTGGACTTTGAAAGTGTCTTTTATAATGTCTTTATTTACATTAATTCCCTGGCCTATTTACCGAAATTGAATACATCTATCTTTAATTTGCCTATCTTTTACTATGTTTTCTTCAATTATAACCTATAAATTTAAAAGAAGCTTAATTCGTCATTTTTTTATGTATTATTGCACTTAGTGCGCATTTTGGTACTCCATTTAGCCCCTTCTTTTGGTCCTATGTTCCGGACTAGGTTTAATGGCATGTTTCTTATTAGGTTCTTGGTTTGTTTTATCCTCACCTTCTATTTTCCGTCAGTCCCATGAATACCTGCACATACAAAAACCATGAGTAATAATGAACTTTGAGGATTTGTTTAAAATTAAATAAGAAAGAAATAAAAATATTTTAAAAAATGGAAATTAAATAAAGATAATAAAAAGATTAAAAAGACGGGAATTAATAAAGAAAATACAAAATATGAATTAAATATTAAAACCACTCATATTAACCAACCCATAAAGTGGATTGTAATAAACTTATTAATTTAGAATCATATGTCACGTGCTTAATTCATTTTAAAGTAGGTTCATATATATATTATTCCCATACACCATCTATTTATAAAACCATTCGCTTTAAGATTTTATGTTTAATACATATTACCATTTCATGTTTTTGGCAATTAACAGACCATATGTTTTATGCAAGCCGTAAATAATATATGCAGGCTGTAAAGGATGAGCTCGCATGCCGTGAAGAAGAGGAGCGCACCAGAAAAAATATGGAACCAAGCAGTCAGCAAAAGAACCCATCACCCAACTAATAGAATTCAGCCATGAATTAAGCTCGTTGTCCAACTTGTTGTCTAGTTCTCTATCCAGCTCGTCAACCTGACTATGCGCTGCTGAGAATTAATTTCGGGCATTTAAAACATGAAACAACCTGCAAACAAACTCTTGTTCACGTGCCTTCGTCCCAGCCTAAGGATCTGCACCTAGCTATTCACTATCCACGCGTTCAAAGGATGGAACATCTGCAGTTTACCTATGGGCTCCTCTGTTTAATATCAAATTATCACAAGCCTGCGTGTTTAAGGAATAGAGCGACCTGCGTTCTAGAAACTCGTCGTTGTGTACACTGCCTGCGCTCAACATTAGCCCATCATCCACGTTAAGGAAGGGATTGACGCCACATTAAGCATGCTGGAGAAGATCCATCCATGCGAAAGGAGGAGCAAATTCACCACACCATGCCACATTCATGCTGAAGAGGTCACGCTCGCGCTGAAGGAGGGAGATGTTCATACGCTGGCCTATAAACAATTATGTGCCTTTTATGATCGACTAATTTTAGAGAGTAGTCGACCACTAAAGGGTCGAATTTCTAATCTCTGTAAGCAGCTATATATACTAGCCTCTTCCTGAGAGTTGAGTAGCTAGTCGCCGGCGAATAGACTCTGTAAAAAACTCTGTTCAAATTGAATAAAACTCGATTTTCAGCTGTGTATGCATGTTTCAGTATTCTATGAAGTAATTCATTGACTTAGACTAGCCTCTGATTACTGAGAAGGGCCCCTTAACAACCAGAGGTTCTATTTGTACATATTCAACAGTTTCCTTTCGTTTTTGTAGATAAGTAATTTTTTTTTTATGTATATGTATTTAGATTTCCTGTAGATGATGTTTTGCTGTTAATAAACTGTAATTTTCATGTGTTCTTATGTGATTTATGCATTCAGAATTGATACGGCCGGCCATTTGCATTTATGTTTATTTCATCTCTTAGCCTTTCATTCGCACTATTCGTCCAAATTGCTTTCCAATCTATCTTTCAGCCTTCAATTTGAATTTAGATAGAATTTTCCAAAATTTGCAGTCATTTCCGGAATTGTTTTACACAGGGATAGTTAATTAGGTTCTATGTTGATTTCCAGTACTTCAACATTTCCTTAGCTTTCATTTTCATTCTTAAGCTTCAGTTTAAATTGTAATTTAGTCCCTTATTTATTTCTTTTGGTTCCAACTAACAAACATGGTTTCCAAACAGTCTTAAATTTTTTTCCATATACCTTCCCATATTCATAAACTTCCTCATGGTTTTATTCATATTTGTTTGTACATATTTAACATATGATAAAAGTGATTTATTTAATACATTTAATGTATAAGAGTGGCAATATGTTCTTAATATATATTATCTTTTGTAAATAATATTATAACTCGTAAATATATAATAACTTTTGTAATTTGTGTATTAAATTTTGAGCATTATATAATTTAATTTGCAAATATTTAATAAATGGATATTTTGTATCTTTAATCTTTTATAATTTGTTTAATAAAATTTGTGTATTAGATCATTTGTAAGTGTATTTTGTAATTTATGTATATTGCATGGTTTGTATGAATTTAATAAATTTCGTGGGATGGATTATGAGCATTAGGAAGAGGGATTGGTTTAAATTGTTTTCATTTTCCCCTTCATATCAGATGCATTAGTTTTCAGTATTTTAAAAGTTTCATTTTGAAAGTTCTCATAGCTTAGTTTAATATAAGTTTACTTCTCAGATTCATAGGTTAGTCGCTGATTAGAATGGATTTGTTAAATTAGTTTACTTACATTAGTTTATTATTCCTTGCAAAGTATTTGTTTACACTTGGTCCTTAAATTAGTGTTTCAATTTGCTTTATACGATTGCATAAGTTTGATAACTAGAGTAGGATAGTTAGTTAGTTTTCTCTTTTGAAAATATAGAGTAGTTTCGCCTATAGAATAGATAGAGTAATTGTTGTTTTGACTTGTAGCATAATTTCTTGTTTTATAGTAATTAATTTCATATTTGCTTTCATAATTAATTTCAGTATTTGTTTTTGTAGTTAATCACATGGTTAAGTAGATTGTCATCATTGCATAAGCATATAGTTCATGCATTCATGAAATAGTTTAGTTGATTTGTTGTCTATTTTGAATATTTAAATTTACTCTCATTAGATTAGATTGCTTTCGGACCAAGTGACCGCTTTTCTAGATTAGTCGTTGCAATTTCATTTCATAGAATGGATTAGCAGAACATTAGATTAGATTTGAATTCATAGTTACTTTTCAAGTTCTTAGTTGGTTTTTTGTTTTTATAGATAGATTAAATTCTTGCATTTGAATTATGAAAGTTATGCATGTAGTTTAAAATCATATAGTTGCATGTTAGCGCATTTGCATACTTAGTTAGCTTAGATTAGAATAAGCTTTAATCCTGCACATATAGTGTTTGCATCTCACAAGCTCCCTTCTCGAGTTGACAATTAAGTGTTGAATTAGATAGTGCATATTTTACCCAACATTTTGAAGCCGTTTCTGGGGAGGTGCTAAAGGGATTGGAGTCTAGGTAGATAGGGGTAGATAGGTTTCATTTACATTGCACAACAAGGGAGAGGGGAGAACGGTAAGACGAGAGGTAAGAACCTATGCATCCACTATAGTGGGGTGCCCCAAATCCTTGTTGTTCCTCTTTTGCACAAGTGTGTTTACTTCATGCAAAGTTTGATTTACTTCTCTTAAGTGTACATTTTATGTAGCTGTTTTAGTGTGTTGTCTTTAAATCACAAATTTGTTTTATTAGTAAATAGTTTCTTAAAAACACATAAAAAATATTTGGGTACTATAAGAACCCCAGGGACTAATCCTTGTGTGAAGCAAGACCTACCAACCAACAAAAGTTGGACTCAAAGGTTCTCATCAGTATGAGAAAACTCTCTCAAATCCTAGCAGCAGTTGGGAATGATTCTTACCAGGTAAAAACCATCTTGACAGCAGTTGAGATCTTATCAACCTCTCTCGAAATAACAGACAAACCAAAATACCAAGAACAACAAAAAGATGTTCTTTGCAAGACTGCAAAAGAAGCTGATACATTGGGGATTACATCCGAAGGAGAGCAACCCGAAATTAAAGAGTTCTTTACATGCAAGCTGACAGATCCATCATATTCTCAAACAACTACTCAACTAGAATAAGAGGATCTATATGACATAGCGAAGGATGGTGAGTACCAAGACTACATTGTAAGATGGTTTCAGGAGGTAACTTGACCGCAATACCATGCCTTCATTTGACACCTATTGATGTAAAGAAAAGTAAGTTGGTTGAACCTCCACATTCAGGTAATCACTGCAACAATATTTTCATATGTGGATAAAGGTACAATTCCCATTTTCCTTCGCACTTGGTTTCATTGGAAAAGCTCATATACTTGAATAAACGTGTTTTCTTTTTTCTTAGGGTAGGGAAATATGTATATAAATAAAATGTTGCATTCTTAGTTTAGGAAATAATGCAACTTCATTTTTTGTTTTCTTTTTCAAATAAAAGATCTAAGAAGAAGATCATGTTAATGACTAAACCAAAACAATCTTACATCATTATTTATTTTCATACATGCATATTTCTAATTATACTAGTTACTCAAGACCAACTTTAAATATCATGGGGATTTGTCATAAATTAAGGTCTATTTAAAACCTAGAGGTCACTCATACATCCTAGCTTCATTTATCAGGGCATGTGATTTAAGCATATTTACTACAAGGTCGCATAAGGGTGAATGAAATTCCTAGTTTGTGAGGAACACTAATTTAATTCTATATGAAAGAGGCGATATTTGGGACTAGGGACACCTTTCATTCATTATCTTATGGATTCATCCACTTTACACTAAATCTATCAATCATGTGTATCCTTGATTCAGTAGATTCCTCTTGCAGCCTTTATTTTTCCATGATAATAAAAAAACAAAAAAACTAGCTGTCCTCCAAACCATATACAATCCCACCCTATAGCATGGTTTTCAAAGCTACTCCCCCACCACTCCTTCATAGGAAAAATCATTTGTCGAATATCTATAGGGACTAGAAACATTAGGACAAGAGCCTCTAATAGAAAACGGGTTTAAGAGGTTAACCCGTCGAGGTACTGAACAGGATCGCTAGCAGTGGGTACTAGCCTATGGTATGACCAAGTAAACCCGACGGGGTACTGAACAGGCCTGACTGCAAGAGGGGAATCTAACTGGGGAGGACAACTTGTTTAAAAAAAGAGAGAGAAAAATAGTCTAAAAAATATGAAAATGACTCTGTAATAATAAAGGTTTTTGTGGGTCTACTGGAGGCAGGTATGCATGGTCGATCTAAAGAAAATGAACTCCATCAATCTGCCATTTGAGAATGTTTGTACGTGCACTTAATACCCTACTGTATAATTCATACTATACCTAGGATATCACTATCCTAGAAGTGAGACCCGTAAACTTAGGATTCTAATGAACTTGAAATGCACACTTTGTCCATAATTACTTTAATAACGATAAACCTTTGAGAAGTAGTAGGGATGACTAGTTTCCTATAGGCTTTATTGACTATATACACCCTCATGTTTTCTATTTTAACCCAGTCTTAATTCATTCATGGCACGAGGACATGCCATACCTTCGGTCTAGGGGAGAAAGTCTCAATTTATCTGGTCTTCATAAGCATGAATTATTACTAGTAGCAGAATTGTATGTATTAAGAAATCTTAAATAATACGAAGTTGTTTTGGTCATCTCATAACATAACTTTTTTTTGCTAAGTTCCAGTTTTCATGTAGTAACAAAGATGGCTTCGTTTTGTTGAACTATTGCCTATAAACTATTTATGATCAAGCAGAGTTTTTGAATAAATGAAAGATCATTTCTGATTCATTTATGGCACGAGAACGTGCCATACCTTTGGTCTGGGGGTATGTTGGGCCTCAGAATTGTCTTTTATAATGGCTTTACTTACATTAATTTCATGGCCTATTTACCGAAATCGAATACATCTATCTATAATTTGTCTATCTTTTACTATCTTTTCATCAATTATAACCTATAAATGTAAAAGAAGCTTAATTCGTCATTTTTTATGTATTATTGCACTTGTGCGCATTTTGGCACTCCATTCAGCCCCTTATTTCGGTCCTAAGTTTTGCACTAGGCTTAATGGCATGTTTCTTATTAGGTTCTTGGTTTGTTTTATCCTCACCTTCTATTTTCCGTCGGTCCCATGAATACCTGCACATACAAAAACCATGAGTAATAATGAACTTTGAGTATTTGTTTAAAATTAATTAAGTAAGAAAACAAAAATATTAAATAAATGTAAATTAAATAAAGATAATAAAAATATTAAAAAGATGGAAATTAATAAAGAAAATACAAAATAAGAATTAAATATTAAAACCACTCATATTAACCAACCCATAAAGTGGATTGTAATAAACTTATAAATTTAGAATCATATGTCACGTGCTTAATTCATTTTAAAGTAGGTTCATATATATATTATTCCCATATACCATCTCTTTATAAAACCATTTGCTTTAAGATTTTATGTTTAATACATATTACCATTTCATGTTTTTGGCAATTAATGGACCGTATGTTTTATGCAGGCCGTAAATAATATATGTAGGCCGTAAAGGATGAGCTCGCATGCCGTGAAGAAGAGGAGCACATCAGAAAAAAGATGGAACCAAGCACTCAACAAAAGAACCCAACACCCAACCAATAGAATTCAACCATGAAACAAGCTCGTTGTCTAGTTCTCCATCCAACTCATCAACCTGACTATGCACTACTAAGAATTAATTTCGGGCATTTAAAACATGAAACAGCCTGCAAAAAAACTCTTGTCCACGCGCCTTCGTCCTAACCTAAGGATCTCCACCTAGTTGTTCACTATACACGCGTTCAAAGGATGGAACATCTGCAGTTTACCTATGGCCTCCTCTGTTTAATATCAAATTATCACAAGCCTGCGTGTTTAAGGAATAGAGCGACCTGTGTTATAGAAACTTGTAGTTGTGTACACTGCCTGCGCTCAACATCAGCCCATCATCCACGTTAAGGAAGGGATTGGTCCGCCACATCAAGCACGCTAGAGAAGATCCATCCACACAAAAGGAGGAGGAGATTCGCCACACCACGCCACATTCATGCTAAAGAGGTCACGCTCACGCTGAAGGAGGGAGCTGTTCATACCCTGGCCTGTAAACAATTATGTGCCTTTTATGATCGACTAATTTTAGAGAGCAGTCGACCACTAAAGGGTCAACTTGCTCATCTCTGTAAGCAACTATATATGCCAGCGTCTTCCTGAGAGTTGAGTAGCTAGTCACCGGCGAATAGACTCTGTAAAAAACTCCGTTCAAATTGAATAAAACTCTATTTTCAGCTGTATATGCATGTTTCAGTCTTCTATGAAGTAATTCATTGACTTAGACTAGCCTCTTATTGCTGAGAAGGGCACCTCAACAGCCAGAGTTTCTATTTGTACATATTCAGCAGCTTCCTTTCGTTTTTGCATATAAGTAATTTTGTTTTTATGTATATGTATTTAGTTTTCCTGTAGATGATGTTTCGCTGTTAATAAACTATAATTTTCCTATGTTTTTATGTGATTTATGCATTAAGAATTGATATGGCCGGCCATTTGCATTTCTGTTTATTTCATCTATCAGCCTTCCATTTGCACTATTCGTCCAAATTGCTTTCCAGTCTATCTTTCAGCCTTTAATTTGGATTTAGATAGAATTTTCCAGAATTTGCGGTCATTTCCAGAATTGTTTTACACAGGGATAGTTAATTAGGTTCTATGTTGATTTTCCAGTACTTTAACATTTTCTGTAGCTTTCATTTTCATTCTTAATCTCCAGTTTAAATTGTAATTTAGTTCCTTGTTTATTTCTTTTGGTTCCAATTAACAAACATGGTTTCCAAACAGTCTTAAATTCTTTTCCATATACCTTCCCATATTCATAAACTTCCTCATGGTTTTATTCATATTTGTTTGTACATATTTAACATATGATAAAAGTGATTTATTTAATACATTTAACGTATAAGAGTGGTAATATGTTTTTAATATATATTATCTTTTGTAAATAATACTATAACTCATAAATATATAATAACTTTTGTAATTTGTGTATTAAATTTTGAGCATTGTATAATTTAATTTGCAAATATTTAATAAATGGATATTTTGTATATTTAATATTTTATAATTTGTTTAATAAAATTTGTGTATTAGATCATTTGTAAGTGTATTTTGTAAGTTATGTATCATTGCATGGTTTGTATGAATTTAATAAATTTCGTGGGATGGATTATGAGCATTTGGAAGAAGGATTGGTTTAGATTGTTTTCATTTTTCCCTTCATATCAGATGTATTAGTTTTCAATATTTTAAAAGTTTCATTTTGAAAGTTCTCATAGCTTAGTTTAATATAAGTTTACTTCTCAAATTCATAGGGTATTCGTTGATTAGATTGGATTTGTTAAATTAGTTTGCTTACATTAGTTTATGATTCCTTGCAAAGTATTTGTTTACACTTGGTCCTTAGATTAGTGTTTCAATTTTCCTTATACGATTGCATAAGTTCGATAACTAGAGTAGGATAGTTAGTTAGTTTGCTCTTTTGAAAATATAGAGTAGTTTCACCTATAGATTAGATAGATTAATTGTTGTTTTCACTTGTAGCATAATTTCTTGTTTTATAGTAATTAATTTCATATTAGATTTCATAATTAATTTCAATATTTTCTTTTGTAGTTAATCACATGGTTAAGTAGATTCTCATCCTTGCATAAGCATATAGTTCATGCATTCATGAAATAGTTTAGTTGATTTGTTGCCTGTTTTGAATATTTAAATTTACTATAGTTAGATTAGATTGCTTTCGGACCAAGTGATCGCTTTCCTAGATTAGTCATTGCAATTTCATTTCATAGAATGGATTAGCAGAACATTATATTAGATTTGAATTCATAGTTACTTTTCAAGTTCTTAGTTGGTTTTCTGTTTTTATAGGCAAATTAAATTCTTGCAATTGAATTATGAAAGTTATGGATGTAGTTTAAAATCATATAGTTGCATGTTAGCGCATTTGCATATTTAGTTAGCTTAGATTAGAATAAGCTTGAATCCTACACATATAGTGTTTGCATCTCACAAGATCCATTCCCGTATTGACAATTAAACATTGAATTAGATAGTGCATATTTTACCCAACAAGCCCCTTTTAGGTGGGCTTGGGATTCCAGCCACTAGTCCCATGGACGTAGCCATGCCATTTGCAGCTACTCAGGCTGATTCAGCTCATGTCTAGTCTGAATTTTCCAAGGCGAACAGCTTCATTGAGCGCATTCAGCACATTCACCAACAGGTTCATGACATATTGGACAGATCCAATGCTAAGTACAAGCAACGGCATGATCATCATCGGGTGCAACATAAGTTCCAGGTGGGCAACAAAGTGTGGCTACATTTGCAGAAGGAGCGCCTCGCTGGACCCCACCGCAAGCTTTTCCCACTTCGATATGGGCCATACACCATCACCAAGGATGTCGGGGACAATGCCTTCGAGCTCATTATTCCACCATTCCTTATTCTGCACCAAGTGTTCAATGTGGACTTCCTTCGGCCCTACTTTCCACCTCTACTAGACACATCAGACGTGGCAGAACAACTCACACCAACAGAGTTAAACCTCGACTGCATGGAACAAGCCACAACTGATCGGATTATGGACACACAGATCAAGAACACCCGCCAACAGAAGATCTAGCTATATCTAGTTGTCAAAGCAGTCCAAATCCTTCACCAAGGAAAGTGGCTCACTAGGGACCAAGTTCAGCAGAAGTTTCCTCATCTCATGGAGGAACTTAACACAATGGGGATCATTGCTTCCAAAGGGGGGAGGAATGATCGAGGAAGATATTGGTGGCCACCCACCTATTCCACTTGGACCCCACCATTGTTTCTTTCAGTTTTCCAGTTTCCTTAATTGTACCACAATTTACTATTTTTGGCAGTTTTCGGGTCCTAAACTTCCGAAGCCGTTTTGATGCCCTAAATGACGTTTTTTTGACATCGAATGGTTGGTAAAATATGATTTTATTTCAGACTCAATATTTGTTCTTTGCGGATGCAGTCCTTAAATATGTCTTTCTAATGATGTATCATGCGCATCAAACAGAGGTAGTATGCCAAAGTTACAACCCTGAGAAATTGATGTACCAAGTTACCCAACGGGGCCCACATTCTAGCGTTTCACCTCCTAGGGTTAGGTTTTTGCATGTGTAGGGTTTCCATTGTTTCTCAATAATATATAGGCCTTCAAGCCTCATTGTAACATAGAGTTCAAAGGCATGTAGTCGCCACATCTCTTCTCAGAGATAAGCTACCAACACTCTACCTAGTTTATTTTCATTTTGTATGTAAACAAGTTTCAGTTCTTTGATTAATTAAATGAAGTGTTATTTCTATTGCATCTTTGTTTCTATGGTTATTTGTGTACTCTGTTGTGTTCCTACATAAATCCGGATCAATGCTATTAGCTTAAATTTGGGAAGTGCTCCTTCTAGCATCAGACCTTACAAATACCCCTATGGCCAGAAAAAAAAAAGGAGCACATGGTTGAAGCAGTGATAGGAAAATCTATAGTTCAAGTAGTTCCAAATCGCATAGAGCACCAGCACATAGTTCTCCAAATCCCAACGATATCAGAAAACAAGATGAAACTACAGGAAGATCAACATCACCGTCAAACAAGTTTCGAAGAAGCACAAATCATATGGGAACCTGAACAAATCATCAAAACAAAGAACAAACAACTATGAAATCATGTTATTATTGAGTACCTCATCAAGTGGAAGAACTTACCAGTTGTGGATTCAACATGGGAAGATGAGTCCTTCATACATATGCATCCAAGTGTTGAGGACAATGCTTGTCTGAAGGGGAGGAGCATGTTAGTCCCTAAATGTTGGGAACGTTTCCCCCTATAGGATGGCGCATGACCCTCTATGTTGTGGTGTATTACATATTGTTCATGTCGGCTTTGGTCTATTAGTGGGTCTATTGATTGTTATTGTAAACCTTGGTCTCCTATATATATGAAGGAGATGTTTTCATTTTAGTCATAATTGTATCTTTTCTTGTCTTGTGTACTCAGTACATTATGTAAGGAGGTTCCTCCCTCGAAAAGGATTGCTATTTATTTATGTTCTTCATTTTCAAGGCATGGATTACTCTCTTATTGTCTATTTCTCATCTTTTTATGCTATTTCTGGGACTTGGTTGCATAAATTCAACAACAAAGGGCAAAAGGAGACAAACATGCACTATTCCAAATCAAACTTCAAATGAAGAACCGTAAGGTAAGTGCTATGTTTGATAGTGGTTCTCAATGTAATTTGATTTATGAAACATTAGTTGATGAGCTTGGGCTAGAAACTCATGATTTGGGATAGCGAAGTTCGCTTACATGGTTGTAAGGGAAACCTGTTATGAAGCTATCTTCGAGATGTAAAATTTAGTTTTCCATTAATACTAACGATGCTGATGAGGTAGAGAGTGAAGTTGAACCATTGGATGCAATTGAAGTGATGTTGGGAAGCCCGTATCTCTAGGATAGGGATGCTACTTTTTACAAGAGAAGAAACCACTATCTCTTGGTCAAAGGTGATAACTCCTATCTCATCAAAGAACATGAAGAGAGACATGGAACATCTCCACTATCGACCAAAAAAGGGTAGACCAACAAGAAATAAGCCACCCTCAATAGCAAAAGAATGGTGGATATGGTGAACCAAATGGAGGCCATGTGCTTCCATATCCTACATGGTCTAGCTTTTGAGGACCAAATGCCTCCTAATGGGAAGGTATGATCCAAATTGGATCTCCATAAGATAAAACTCTCTTGTAAAAATAAATTTGTTAATATAAATATTTGGAAAATGAGAAGTCCAAGAGTTTTCCTTTGGAAGTGGAAACAAACCATTGTGATCGTTTCACTTCCAGAAGTAGCCCAGTAAAAATTGAAGGCTATGGGAGAGAAGGATGCTCAATTTATGGGGGAAAGAGAGGAGGAAAAAGGAAGACAGAACATAAGAATCGAAGAGAAGCAACTACTTGAAGGATGAATATGTTGGGAGCTCATCCACGAAGAAGGTTGTCTCTTAGCCATGACAGTCTACAAGTGCTATATGTGAGTAACAATATACAGATTCTTGTGCATTACTCATTATTGTACCAGATTTTTGAGCAATTAAAAATCCCCATGAACGTTGGTTTTCCCAATTGGGTTTCTAGGGTAAAAGTTTGTGTGTTTATTGTGCATATAAATTCTTTGTGGTTGTTTTAATTATTATTGTGGTTATTAAACTGCTAGTCTTTCTAGCCACGTGCTACAAATTTTCCTTCATTTGGACAGATATACTAGATACAACATTTAATTATTTTTCTACAGAGATATGTGTTAGTAAGATTGTCAAACTATGAGCCTACAGTGTATTGATCAAATAATGTCTATAATATTTTTTTATAGATATTATCAATGTTATGTTTAACATATTATGCATGTTTTATGAATGATTAATGATGATGATGGTTATGAATAATTATTTGGAACATGACAAGTAACGATGATGACTAATGGACCAAATAATTAAAAACATATATCTTTCATCTTAGAGTTCAAATCCAAAATGAACATGGTATGTGCATATTTTATAAATTAAATTAATCAAAAAATTCAAAAATTAAAATAATCATATTATTATAAAGATCCATTGTCCCATAAATATCTATATATCTCACATAATAATGATGATAACGAATAATGATAATGACAAATAAGCCCAATAATTAAAAACATGTATGTTTTATCCTTGAATATGAGAAATTCAAATCTAAAATTAAAACAAGTATAGTATATACACTTTCGTAAATTAACTAACCAAACTATGATATAAAATATAAACATTTTTTTAAATTAAAATAAATATATTCTATATAAATAATTAATCCCAAATATATTCCATATTTAAATATCCATTGTCCAACAAATGTGTCCATATTTGGAGATACTCTGTCCCACAAATATTTCCAAATTTTCTTTGAAACCAAAAACATTTTGTCTCTTCTGAAATGAACGTATGCTAAACGAATATGACAAGTCTTGGTTCAATCTCCACTTTCTATTTGATATGACAATATGTATACATACACACATAATTTTCTGACACGAAAATATTCATACACACATAATTTAATCATATCATGCATGCATTTTTCCTTTCTAGACTTTTCATCCAATGATTTAAGTATGGTTTAATCATATTAGATACAATATGACACAAATATCTATTCTATAACTCATGACATTTGAGAGTTGAAGCCTTCACTCTGATACCACTATGTAACGTATCCTGTTATGAAACTATAGCACACCCGATATTTTCCACATGCCATGGATTTTGTGGGGTGATAGCACGTACTCGTGCTCTTAAAATTTATATAAATATATATGGAAGGAATTTTCCAACTCTCCATTTGAAAATAGCCAAATTCATTAAAGAAAATAAGATAGGACATGAAATTGAATTGATAAACAAATCATATAAACACATTCCCTCAATCTAGCGGCTATAACTCAAACCTTTCATAAATGTATTAAGAAACCAACCATTTGGTTTCAGGGTTTAACATTAAAACTTAAGGTCACCAACCCAAGTTTAGCTTCCATAGATAGCCTGGATAAGTATTTTGATCACAAAAAAACATCCAGCATTCTTTGCAAGGAATAAGGAATAATAATGGAACATTACCTCTAAATATTTTACTTGGTAAATGAATGTTATAGACATGAACATTCACCACATTTAGTCAATTTTTGAGAAATTTATATTAACATGAAATTCATAGATTTCCACAAGGAATAAGCAATCACCAAAGGCATAATTCCATCAAGTATGTTCTATTACAACGAACTATTAAAATAAATGACACCACCAACCCAAATTGATAAATTCCATACTTAGACATTTTTTGGGCAATTTCATTAAACAAAGCTAAACACCTCCCTACAGGAAATATGCTTTCACAGTAGCATAAATTCCATCAAACATTTTCTTTTACCATTAATTTTGACAACGACAATACTCATAATATTTTTCATATGCATTTTTCATTATTGTTTATACATGGAAATATTCGTAAACAAATACGCAGAATTATGTTTAACTTATTCAATTTACAAAACTACATCTCGAATACAGATATACAAGTTCTTCATAAATAATTCCAAAACTCTAAAATAATTGGCAGTAATAAATAAGGTGATAAAGAATTCATTATAAATAAAACAAAAGTGTCATATTAAAAACGAGTACAATTCAGATAATTTAGGAATCATTGATTCGTTCCCATTTTATTCAAACTCATACAAGCAATAAATAAGTTGATACAAAGCATCAATTAGTTACCTGTATAAATAATTAATTAGGTAACTGGCTACATGTGAGGAACGATCCACCAAAACATAGGCTTCCTTATAAATCTCTCATCAAGGTGCCACACTCGAGCTGAGACTATGAATCCTCTAGGAGGACACTCAAGGTTGATAGAAAAAGGAAATGAAATGTGCATAGAGTAATCCTCCACCAATATATCTATCATAGCTTGGAACTCACCCAATTTCACACCAATAGCATGGTTGTTCCTTTCCAGTTCCAATAACTCATCTTCAACAAGTTCCAAACCAAACAATAAAATTCCCTTCCTCGATATCTATTCCAGAACTAAATAGTGAAATACCTTACACTAGGCTTCCACTATCAAATAGTGCCTAAAATTTCCTCCGAGGAAGGTTCATACACATTTTGCAAATTCATTGGAAGCATAAAAAGGGACAAACATGGAAGTCAACTTCTAATAATTCCATATGACATTTTACAATTTCCCAAACAAGATCGAAACATAGTTCATAACCTGCACCCCCACTAGGCAAGATGGTTCACTGACAAAATAAAAAACACAATGGACCTTTCATGTGTATCTGTGAGTAGGAGAGTTAGAGAGTTCATGTCTCAATTCTTCCTTCATGCATGCCTTTAGCTACTTCCAAAACATCACCCATGTGGTCTTCCCTCAAAGACTCACATCCCATAAGTTATTAAACTTTCGCTTTAGAATGCCACTAAACCTTCGTTTTGCATGAAGGATAGATTATAAAGTCCAAAAGGTTAATAATATCAAAGTATGATTGAAATATTGTAAGGGTCAAGGTTAAATCTAGGGTCTTGTTATAAACCCCCCTTAAGTATTTACAACCCCCTTTCCTTCCCACTAGTGCATTCATAGTCCTCTGTTCTTTGTAGCATTTTCCTCGTACACAACTAGCTGTATTTTTATATTAATTTATCAAAATACAATTTGTTCATCCTTTCATGCATTTCATCATCAACCTTTAAATCATTACATCAAGGGTTCAAAACTAAGGTGTTACACATATTGATGTTTAGCAATCTTTTTCCTCACGCATAGGTCCACCTAGAAGGGGTCTAATCAATAACTATCTTCAGTGATAACTTTTGCAAGTAGAGATGTGAAATGGGTAAGCATGCACTTTATCTTAGTCATCAATGCAAAGATCCGTGATCAAGGGTTGGAATCCAATGCGGGAATAATACGTACACCATGATCTGACGTATCCATTAGTACATAGGATAGGGTTAGCCATACAAATACCAATCCACACTCCATGCACAACCTTAAAATTACATGCTCCATGCACAAGTAGACATTAAAGGAAATTTGGGGTCTAAAATGGGCCTGATAAGAAAACGATCTAACCATAATTTCATTCAAAACCAACAGAATTTCATTAAAATGACTCAACCATAATAGTTGACTGGACATGTTTGTCATAAAAAAATACTACTTTTTTGTTCGTATTTTCAACATATATCCCTCTATTTTTACTCAAATTTCGAGTGGGAGCACTCATTGGATGTGGAATTAAATTTTGCATCCAACGTGTACGCACACTGCATACTTTTGACAGACCCTATTGTGCCAAAAACAAGAAATACTTGAAAAACGTAATGATGAAAAAAATGTGATGAACATCATTACGTTTTTTCAGGTATTTATTTTTTGGGGGGAAATGGAGTCCATCAAAAGTATGCAATGTGGGTACTCTTTGGATAAGTAATTTAATTCTGCATCTAGTGAGTCCTCTCTCCTAAAATTTGAGTAAAAACACGGGGATATATGTTGAAAATACAAATAAAAAACTAGTTTTTTCTTTCTTCCTCCAAAATTAATAATTATTATTTTATTATTTTCCTTAGGAGGACCATTTAGTTTGACCTATAATTTTCACCTTACCCTATTAGTTTAGATAGTGATACAAAGAAATCAAATGTATCTTTAAAGTTTGTGAAAAATAATATTATTTTTTACAAAAACGGTTATGACTATATTAATAAAAGTATTAAAAGTGACTTTCAAAAAAAGACATATATTTATAGTCATCTAAAGGATAAACTATTACTCCAAAATACAAAACTCCCTATACTGATCTAAATTCGAACATATTGACCAACTAACATCCTACAGACTGGGCAAGATGCATTACCTCCCCCATCTCAAGAAGGAAATTTGCTCAAGCCGAGCTGGAAGCACACCAAACACACATGGATTTCAATCCCGTCTCAGAATGCCTCCTCAGAAAGGAAGAGAACCAGCAGAAAGCATTCCACTCGGCCTGTAGGCTGGAAGAAGAATATTGGAGGCAAAAATCCCAAAATCTCAGGCTTCTCAGTGGGGAAAAAACACTAAGTACTTCCATAAGTAGGCCGAGGCTCGAAAGAACTACAAAGCGGTCTCTGAAATAAATTTTCAAGGAGAGCTGATCAAATATTTTGAGGGCATAAAGAAGGCTGTTGAGGATACTTTCAAAGAGCTATTCACAGCTCCCATAGAGGACCCGCTTGACACCTTCGCCCACCCATTTGATCTCATTCCTCATCTTATCAAACCTGAGGAAAACAACCTCCTTATCGCCCCAATCACTATGAATGAGCTGAAATATGTCCTCGCGCTCATGAAGCCTGACATTGCCCCTGGTCCTGACGGTTTCACAACAAGATTCTTCACTTGCTGCTGGTCAATAATTAAGTTTGATCTCTTAAAAATGATCTGGTATTCTCAAAAGGTCAACAAGCTGGGAGGCAGCACCAATTCTTATTTCCTTGCTCTGATCCCAAAAGAAAAAGGTGCCAACACCTTCAATAGATTCAGGCCGATCTCCCCTTGTGCAACACAGGGTACAAGATTATAACCAAGATTATAGCCACCAGACTAAAAATAATTCTACCTAGGATTATACCAGAAAATCAAGGTGGATTCATCGAAGGCAAGAAAATTCTCGACAACATCATTCTCGTCCAAGAAGCAATCCATTCAAGCTTTCAGCGCAACGAAAAAGGTATGGCCATTAAACTTGATTTAGCTAATGCTTTTGACCGTGTGAGACATGATTTTCTGCTTACTGTAATGGAAAAATTTGGCTTCTCACAAACCTTTATAAGCTGGATCAAAGGTTGCGTGGGTGATCCATGGATAGCCCCACTAGTCAATGGAAGGCCAACAAATTTCTTCAAAGCCTCCAGAGGATTAAGGCAGGGCTTCCCGTTGTCCCCTCTTCTCTATGCCATTCAAGCGTCAATGCTCAGCTTTCAACTCAATCTTAGTCAGGACATCCACATGCTGCCAGGTCTAAGAATAGTGAACAATGTACGTGACATAAACCACGCTCAATTTGCTGATGACACTCTTTTTCTAGGGGGAGCAAACACCCACTCAGCTGAACAATTTAAATAAGAGCTGGGCTTATACAAAAAATTTTCTAGCAGTAAAATAAATTTCTAGAAAAGCAAAATATTCAGCTGGAAGTGCTCAGCAAGAGAGCTAAGGGAAATAGCAAGGTCTCTTGGAATGGAAGGCACTATGGATTGGGATAACTTCATTTACCTAGGCATACCCATTTGCAAAATCAAAATCAAACCAGCAAATTGGGATCCTATTATAGACAAAATTAAAGACAAAATCCAAAGATGGAATGCAAACTAGCTCAATCTAGCAGGGAAAACAACTCTTATAAAAGCTGTACTCAACAGCATGCCAATTTATCAATCCTCAATTTTGCTCGCTCCAGGATCAGCAATCCGAAAGATAGAAGGACTTCTCAGGAAATTCATTTGGGAAGGGGGCAAAGGGAATGAAAAGAAACTCCACCTTGTCAGTTGGGATAAGATCAAAAAGCCACGTGATGAAGGAGGGCTTCAAATTCGGAGTTTACCCAACCAAAATATAGCTCTAGGAGCTAAGCTGCTTTGGCAGATGATCACAGGGAAAGAAAGCTGGAGTAAGAAAGCTCTCCGCAAAAAATATTTTCCTAGAACAAGGAAGAGGTGCCTGGACATGCAACCTCCAAACAGAAATGGCTCTCCAGTTTATAACTTATGTATTAAAGCGCTGGATCCGTTCAAAAGGAACCTTTACTGGATACCGGGGAACGGGAAGAAAATCAAAGTTTGGGAAGACTCAATCCTTGGAGAAACTCCTCTGGGGTTAAGCACGGAATTTGACAACATCAAGCATTGGCTCTTGGCTAAAGGAGCCACCTCGCTGTGGGACCTGTCAACTTGGGAAGACAACATCTGGATCGGCTGGGATCTCGGAGACCCCCCCCCTGATCTAAACAAAGAAGCTGAAATTCTAACTAGCCTCCTCCAAGGAAAAGCTCCTATTAAAGAAGATTTCAGAGATAGAAGAGGGTGGGGAAACATGTCAGGAAATTACTCAACTTCAGAAAGCTACAAGATCATCCATGCAATCCCTTCTGTTGTCCCCAATCCGGTGGTCTGGAAGTATCTTTGGTTAAAACCCTTCATCCCAAAAATTGAATTTTTTTGCTGGATGCTTGCCCATAAGAGCATTCTTACAGGGGAAAACCTAAAGAAACGAGGTATGGAAGGCCCAACTCGATGCCCTCTCTGCAAAAATGAGGAAGAAACCGCTGATCACATCATCCTTGGCTGTCAATTCTCCAAAAAGGTGTGGATGGAAGCCTTGAGACTAAATCCAGGAATTAATCTTCCAGATACTATCTAGGGGATGCTTTCAAATTGGATGAATCTGTCTCCTTTTCAACTGTCCAAAAAACCTCTTCTTCGAACTACCTGGAACTGGTTTCCAAAAGCTATTTGTTGGAAACTGTGGATAGAGAGAAACAACCGTATTTTTAGGGATCATGAAAGTCAACCTGCTAAAATTGCCATCCAAGCCAGAGCAATTCTAGGGGAATTTTTGGAGCATAATCTATCTCTGAATGACTCTAATTGTCTCCTGCCTGAAGAGTTGCATTGGCTAAGCTTAATTATTTCCAACCTTCAGAATAGATCCTTTCCTAATCAACCTCTACCAGCCCATTGGGAAATTAGGATTGATGAACCAGAGTTTACCAGTTGGAAGTCTTCTCTGAACAATCACTGTCTCTTCTTCGACGGTGCTGCAAAGGGTAACCCAGGCTTATCTGGTTGCGGGGGAGTGATCAACTCGGCTAATGGAAATATGATCAGTAACTACTCTTGGGGTCTAGGTATTGAATCAAATAATACCGCTGAATTTTGTGGACTTCTGCAAGGTCTAAAGATTGCCCTGTCCAAAAGAATCACCGAGCTGACGGTCTTTGGGGATTCAAGAATGTTGATTCTTGCTCTAAATCGAAAGAAACGCCCTACTCACCTCAAGCTGGCACAAATTTATCAGAAAATTCGCTCTTTAAGAAAAAAGTTTCAAACAATAAGATTTTACCATGTGCTTTGGGCCCTAAACTCGTTGGCTGACAAAGCAGCAAACCATGGGACTCTCCTGGGAAGAGGCGTCTTAGTCAATGATGGAGTTGAATATAGATGTGACATTCCATAGTTGCTCCAGAATAATTATCAAATGCCAGCATTTTCATCTGCCTTGCAGAGAAACTGTGATCCATGTTTTTCCACTTGCACTGCCAGGAAATCTCTTCCAAATCACAAAAGGAAGAGGTTTGAACCACGTTATTCTTCTTTCACTACCAGTAAATCTATACCAAATCAATTAAGGAAAAGGTCTGAACCACATTTTCCTCCCTTCTCTGCCAGGAGATCTATGCAAAATCACAGAAGGAGGAGGACCTGTGACTATGTTCCCATCCCTGATTGTTATTTATTGAAAGCATATCTCACCCTCCTCTACAGAAGCGAAGTTGAAATCACAGTGGAGAAAAGACACAATGAAAATACAGATCTAGTTTTGTTGGAGCGTCTGCATTCCGTCTCTTGGTCTAATACTGATCGACTCTCTCCGTTCTTACTGATTGAAATGGCTTCACATGGATCCTCTTCAGAATTTGGCCCCTCAGTTGAAGCAAAGATCAAATCATTGGAGACTTCATTGGGGAGGCTCAGAGCGCGTCTGGATAGGCAGGATAAGCTCCTGCAAGAGACCAACCAAGTAGGGGAGAAAGCATGGGATCTCATCAATGAAGACATTAGGAAACTCAGAGTAGATCACGTAGCCTCAACTGAAAATCTGGAAAATTTCAAGGAAGAATCTCACACAAATTTCAAGGACGCTGCAAATGTCCATGGAGATTTTGGGAAATGAATAAGCGCACTGGAATATGCTATTGCAAATATGAAATCCAAAATGGGCAAATGAAAAGCATTCTGATGGATGTCTGAAGTTCTTGGTTCAAGCAACAACCTTCTCTTTTGTTAAATCTACGTTTCCTCTTCTCTTTATGCTCTGTTTTCTACCCGTTGGAAGCACTGGATCCTAGATCCATTTTGAACTATAATCCAACTAAGCTAAGGCTCTATGTCTCTCTGTCAAAGCATGCGATAGCTGGTTTACCGGTTTCATTATAAACTACTCCTATGTTTTAGTAAAAAAAAAAAAAGCATCCTACAGAAGAAATTCATTGAGAAAAAAACTAGCTAGTGGTGTTACTATCTATACTATGTACATCATAAAGAACATCATCATCTTCTTCTACATTACTCGTAACATATTATGTAGCATCTTCATCTTGACTAGTGTCTTCATCATCTGGGTGTTCCTCAATATTTCCCTCTATAGCATTGTCCTAAGAAATTTCATCTCTTGAGTGTCCATGGTATCATCTTCTTCATCCTCATTCTCTTCAGTAGGAATGGATTGCAAACCCTCAGTCCCATCTTTCTCTGCTAAGATGGAAATGATTTGGGCCGGTTGTAGGATTTAATTTCCATTGCCATTTTTTACATTAGAGCTTTCATCATTTTTATAATTTTTTCCAACTATGAGGTATTCATGCTTCATTACAATGTTATCAATTTATTTCAAAACCTTGTCACAAGCCCTAATCACCCCTTCAACACCGATGATATAGACATCCAAACCAGAGTTGAAATTTAATATTTGATGAGAGAAACATTATATCTGATCCAATCGCCCATCCAACACTAACCCATCAGGAGCCAATTGATTGATGACAACAATCAGACCTTCCATTTGGTCACACATCCACCTCATGTGGTTGCAAAAAACAATAATGCGAGATTGGGAAGCACTAACTTACTCAGCCAGATCCTCAATCCTTTTTACTATATCTATGATCACAATATATCCCCAATTCCTATCAATCCTACTAAGATCCCACCATTGTAGGTATAGCATAAAAAATTCAAACAACCTCTAGGATAAACAAAATACTTAAACCAACAAAGATTTACACCTAAACGAGTGAAGATACTCACAGACCAACCAGAGGGAAGTAAAAACACTTCTATGCTACCGTTGAACCAATTCAAAGAAAAAATAGAACTTTTATCCACACAATCAGAGATTAATCTCCCTAAACCAAAACCACCAACCAAATATTCCAAAACGCATGTGTCCCAAACCTGCCAAACAAAGGAGAGTGTTGATCCACTGTGATAGAGAATTACCCGAGAATGAAAGACCAAACAGATAACAATCTCTACATAAGAACGCATATCTCCTTGTGCAAAGGAGAAGGTAGAGGAGATTCCAATATTCGTCACCACCATTCCAATGTCACAATCCTCCCAAATCCCAGAGCCTCTAAAACTATGAATAGGGAACCAATTCCCACCACAAATTACAGAACGCCAAACCTTCCTAGAGCCCCAACTCTCTCTACATACAAGATGAGATCAAGACTTACCTCCACAAGAAAAGGTGGACTAACAAATAGTACCTCCACACCAACCTTCTTTAATATTGCATGTGCGACCCTTTGATATTTGAGCTTCATCACCAACAAAAAGGCCTTCTGCCCTCCAAATGTCATCGATCATGATCACAATAATGACACCCTCCTGCCACCAAGTTTAAAAATTAAAGAGGTAATTATGCATCAATAAATTCCAAGGAACAAACATTAAGGGAGCAAACATTGTTGGATTAGTCCCCCATTTTCAGTGAAAACTCGTCAAGGAAGATGAGAGGCTTGATTAGCTAATCTGTTAGCTAGGGATTTATGCTCTCTTCTAACATGAAAGAGGTGAAGTAACTTAATTTAAGGGAGGAAACCCATAATGTGTTTGTGAAGTATTCCAGCATTTTGATCCACTATATCCTAATAATTCCTAGCTTGAGAGAGGATGATAAGTGAATCACCAATCGCCACCAAATAATGAACAACGCATAATGCTCCGCCTGATTATTGGTACCAGTCCCTAAACAAAAAGCATAGGTCTTTACGATATTTCCTCCTGGATAAAAAATAAACCATCCCCCCCACACACACCTACAACCTTAGGATTATCCTTTGAATATCCATAAAAAAGAGGATATGAGACTGAATACTTTATTGACATTTATGAAATTCTTCTTGATTCATTTCTAACTGCCAAGAAGGAGCCTGAACATTCATTCTGAGTCTTGAATTTTGAAGCCAATTTTGGTTTAAATTTTTTTATCCATAATTCCTTTGTTGAAGGCCAAGATTATGCTTTAATAATATGATATTGAAGGGATTCACTCAAAAGAGAGTTAGTTGCTACTATGGTATCTCTTGCTAATATCACTTTGTCTTTAAAGATTCCATAGTTTCTAATTGCTCGAACTTTCAAACAAATGTATTATAGAAGGGAGACTAGAAGAATCTCAACCTTTCCAATTTAGAAGAATCCCATTCCCAGTGTCTGGAATCTCAAAGTTATTATCCAACTCCTTCACCAAGTGCTTCCAAACATTCTTATTATAATTGTAGTGAAAAAGAGATGAGAATTTTTCTCTTATGATTCTTTACATATGATGCATAATGAAGGGCTTGCTATATTTGTTTTTTAATAATTCTTAGAAGTAAGAATTTTCCCTTGAACCAATATCCAACAAAAGATATTTATTTTGGGTTTAACCCATATTGTTGCCAAATTTTATCTTGCAATCTTGAGAAAGGTGGTTGTTGTCATTACTTGTAGAGAATTTCATAACCCTCTTTCACCAAATAATAACCTTTTCTTCCCCATCCTCTATTGTCTTTTATGTCCATGCTTATCGGGGCAGCTCCATGAAGATTTTGAAGAACTTCCGCAAGTGAAGGATTCAAAATAGCAGTGACATTCAAATTCTTCCAACTAGCCAAATTTTCAGAAGGATCCCATTTAGATAAATCATACAAAGTTCTAATACCACTTTCACTAAGCCAACATTTTATTCTCGATAAATCAGGCCTCATTGTTAGAGGTGTTACGCTAAGGATAGAATCCTTCCATAAATTTATACTTTTCCCATTACCCGGGATATAATAAATTTCATCTTGGACGGTTCTGCCAGTGACCTTACAAAGTCTCCAAATATTCGAGCCTTTTGGATCCTAAGAACAATAATCCACACACCATAATCTCGAGTGTGAGAGATACTTTTTCCTGAAAATACCTTTCCACCAGGATTTTTCTCCAGAGAGTAGATTCCAAATCAATTTAGCACCCATGTCCTGGTTCATCAACAAACGATCTGAATGCCAAGAGCTCCATGGCCTTTATGGGATTTAACTAAGTCCCACTTAACCAGATGGAACTTCTTTTTATTGGTTTTCCCCCCTTTCCAAAAGAATTTTCTTGAAAAGTTGTCCAATTTTTACATAATTCCTTTTGGAGCAAGAAGAGAAGGACATTGGTACAAGGGTAAATATGAGATAACGGACCTGATTAAGATAAATTTTATAGGTGTATTTAGCCACCATGGACCCCATCTTTACATTTTGTCTTAATTTTTTTAAAGTTACTTCCCATTTGGCGCTTTTTAATTTTTTTTGTGCAATAGGAGTTCCAAGATATTTGAAAGACGTCCAAAATCGTATTTCCAGCAAAACCAAAACTTTGAGAAATACATTACATAAGTTGAGGAGAAATATTCCAACCAAATATTTACATTTTCCCCTGTTTACTTCTCCTCCTGAAGCATATAGAAAGTGATCTAAAATTTGGTTGAACCTGCTAGCATCAATTACTGAAGATACTCCCAGAAGAACGGTATCATCAGCGAATTGGGATTTGTTAACAAATTTAATCCTGCTATCAAGAATTCCACATAACTTTCCTTCCTCATGTTCCTTTATCAACTTCCTACCCAAAGTTTATGCCATAAGAATGTATAAAAAAAGAGATAAAAGACATCCCTACCAGAGGCCACTTGAAGCGTGGAAAAAAATTGTGGTCTACCATTTATCAAAGTTTAAATCCAGGGATGAATTATAGAGGCTTTGATCCACTTTAAAATGAGGGGGGGAACCCAAATATATCAAGAACTTCAAAGAGAAAGATATGGTGGACCCTGTCAAAAGAATTGGCCATATCAAGTTTAATGGCCATCCCCTACTCCTTTTTAGAAACATTGGAATGCATCGCTTCTTGAACCAACACAATATTATCCACAATATTCCTTTTTTCAACAAAACCACCATGTCCTTCTGAAATAAATTGTTGGAGAAGAGGATTTAGATGATTAGCTAAAAATTGTCAAAATTTTGTAAGAGGAATTACAAAGAGAAATTCGTTTGAAACAAACAATAGAAGTGGGATGAACATCTTTAGGAATCAGATACAAGAAGGATGAATTCATGGCTCCACCAATCTTATATTTTCCTTATGTCTAATTCAACATTTTACATAAATATGCTTTCATGATGGGCTAGCGAGCCTTATAAAAATGAATGGATAACTCGTCCAGAGTAGGACACTTGTCACCCCCTAACCCCCTAATAGAAACAAACAACTCAGGTTCACTGATATACTTTTTTAAAATGTTATTCTCATATGTAGAAATAAGAGTTGGAATGTTTTCTAGAAAAATATATTTAGTGATAGAATACTATGCCCCTTGCTATGTATACAAATATTTAAAATGTTGGAAGGCTTCCTAGAAAATATCGGGAACTAGAAATATTAGCTCCCTCCTCAGTTTGTATTTCACGGATGGCATTCTTATTTATTATCATTTTAGTTTGATTATTTAATATTTCAGCTATTTTTAACGTATTTTTAGCTCTAACTTTACTATACAAAGCTTGGATTCCCAAACATAGAAATGAGAGCCTTTAATATAGACATTCCAAGTTGTTTCTGCGATTTGGTAGGCCTCTTCTTGATTTAACCACAATGGATTAAATCGGAAAGGAATGGGACCCTCATTTTCCATTTCCTCTAGAGTCAAACATATTGGCCTATGATCAGAAGTCGTGCTTGGAAGAATTTGAGCATTCAATAGATACCCATATTGCAGAAGATAACAATTTACTCGAAATTGAACTAAAGGAGCATCAATATGACCTAGGCATATCCTATTATTTGTCCATGTATAGACCCCTCTCTTTGGTTTTGTATCAACCATATCTGAATCTCCAATTAGAACTTCAAAATTCTCACTGAAGGGGTCACTTACCAAAGAGCCACCTCTTCTCTTTTTGTGTGATAGTGTGGCATTAAAGTTATCAACTATGATATTGCATGTATTCTCTCTAAGATAACTCAAAGATCTCAAAAATGCAAGTTTAAGATTGCGACAAACATGACCATAAACAATAATAGCAATATTCGGCAATATTGACACTTCCTGTACAAAAATTCGGAACATGTTTAAAATACAACGAATATTTGACATAGTTCGGATACGATACATTCAACAAACCCTGAACCAAATTATACTATGGGCAATTTATTTTTTTATAAAAACAGTCATTTAAAAATACACATTTTGAATATTGAATTATTTTCTAGTACATTATCATGAGTCTTGTATGATGTCGATTGTAGAATAGTAATTAGTGAACATGAGTTTGCAATTTTTCATTAATTTATGCAATTAATCATTTTTCTTTTTATGTACTTTGTCATTTAAAGTTTAACATTTTTTTAAATGTAGTCTACCTTTTTAAGTTTTACTTTTTTGGTTTTACAATTTACCAAGCTAAGCAACTTAAAAGTTTAAAAGTTAAGGTTATTTAATTTTCTTTAAAAATTGAGGCTCACCTCCAAGTTATATATACAAATTTTCAGAAGAAATATTTATATGATTATTTAAAAAATATAGATTTCAAAATAATAACAATGTGACAACAATGTAAAAGTGAAGACTAGAGTAGATTTTACTATGCATTATTTGTTGTTTTTGTTATTTATATCTTTTGTTTGAAGTTCTAAATGTGGATGATGACATCCTAAACATTGTTATATGATATAATATGTCATATTTAAAAATTGAGATATATTTCAAGTTTTTTTCAATGACTAATGAATGTATAAGTTTATTTTTCAACATTAAAAATGCATGTTTGTTGTATTTATAAGATGTCTACTTTCATTTTTTGTTACTTGATAATTTTGTTACATATTTTTTCAGTATCATATCTGAATCATATTCAAATTCATAATTGAATCTTGCTACTAGTCATAAATGTTGCATATTTTAATGATTTTCCTAGTATCAGTCACCTCCAACTTTTCCATAATCGAGTGTCTATCCTCAGCCTGTTGCTTAAGAGAAAATTTGTTCATATCCCAAAACAGAGCTAATCCTTGTGAAGATCCTGAGGAGTTTTTTTCATTGAATTACTTCAATGGCTTCCATTTTTTCAAATTGTTTGAAAATTTTGAATTACTTCGATGGCTTCCATTTTTGTTTCCTTGAGTAAAAGAAGGGAGATTCGTTCTTTATATATCAATTACCTCAATGTTTCACATTTTGCTTTCCTCCCAAACCTATACAATTCCAAGAGATGATGTTCATTTTTTTTTTTGTGTTCCAAATTTACATCCAGACTCCTCTTTTCCCCTTCTTTATTAACGTTGCACCCTTCATGATCATTTCAATGGATGTTCGCTTGCCCAATTTTTTTTCTTTATCTGCTTCTTGCTAACACAAAGTCTTCATGGACCTCTACCTAGTTTTTTGTTCATCACCTTATCTTCTTTTGTTTCCTCTGATGATTCTTCTTGAGTAAACTGAGAATGTTGACCTACTTTCTCATTTGTCCCATATTGGGACTCTGGAGAAAAATGAGCATTTATCTCTATTATTGAGTGCTCTGGCAGACCTTACACTAGTTCTTGTATTTTGATATCTTCTAAGATTGGTTGGGAAATCGATTGACTGCCAACAAGATCTTGATTCTCTACTTGTGCCATAATACCAACATAATCCTTGGCAACAAAAGGGAGGAATTTCTTTAAGGTATCTAGAAAATTAAATACCACTATAATTACCTAATTTTTCCCTTTATTTTGAACTTTCTGTCATTCTTTTATTTTGTTTTTTTCTATTTCCTTTGTTCAATTTTTTAGCAATTCCTTGCAAAATGCCCATATTCATGACAGTTCTTGCATTTAATAGGAAACTTATCATAATAAACTTTTTGCTCGTGAGATTAGCTATCCATGACAAGGTTTACCACTTCTAGAAGTTCCTTATCTAAATCTACGTCTACACATATTTGTGCGCAAGAGAACATAGGTGAATTAGGTTCATATTTATCGATATGTTAACCTAAAGAGTTTCCAATTAATGCACGTACATCATCAGACCAACAGTGTAAGGGAATATGAGGTAATTTCACCGAAACTGGGATAGTAGAAGGAATGTATTTCTCAAGGTTGAATGATAAATTCCAACTATTTAAATACATGCCTCAGTGGTCCATGAAGTAAGGTCCATTTTGGAAGATTAAGTCACAATCCTCATTAAATCAAACAGGAAGACGCACTAACCCTTTCAACGGAAATAGCATTGCATCCTTCTTGATAAAAGAGGCTAGCAATTTTGATTTATTTTTATATGTGTTGAATTTTCATTGGATTATAGGCCGTGATAAGACTAATTTTATCATTGAACAAATTAGATAAAAATAAGAAAACAAAATTACATACATTATGAAAACTTTACAAATTTTATGAAATATTTATGTGAGAGTTTTGTGCTACTGTCACTACAGTGTTGTCACTTCATATGTGTGTGTGTGTGTGTGTGTGTGTGTGTATCCAAGTGTCATCGAGGTTCAGGAACAAAGAAATGGTATAGACAAAGATATAATTATAATTACATAAGAACCATTGAGGTGTATTTTTGTTAGAGACTAGTTGAGAAGACGCTTGAGGATTGTTAGAAATGTAAATCTTTTAATGCTCCTTTTTTTGTAAGTCTTTCTAGGACAGTTTGTTTGCAGAAACCTGAGTGTTGGCAGTTATGTATGGATTTTAAAGCCTTTTTATGTAAGTCCTTATGGGAGAGTTCATGTTTATTCAATATAAATAAAAGACTTTTTCTTTGAAAAATATATACCTTACCAATTCCAAAAGTTTATACAACTTAATTCCATATGTTTATATTTGAATTAATACTATTAACATCTTTAATATTCTCTTATACAATCTTTAAACCTTTTTTTTTTCAAAAGAAAAATGTGCAATCTTTATATTTTATGATCTTTCTAAAGTCTGAAAAAATGGTCTCATTTTTCACTTTTTCTTTTTTAGTTTAATTTAATTTTTTTAATTATAAAAATATTAATAAACATCATTATAATTTAATATTTTTAAATTATTTTTTAAATTTTCAAAAAATATTAATAAGTATTTGAATTATGAAATGGTAAATTATTATATTATGTACTACATTACAATAATAAATTATTATTAAAATCCTTTGAAGTTTGAATTATGAAATAGTCAATTATTATTTATTGTATTATTTAGTGCATTACATGTCAATAACAAATATTTATTTTATTTTCAAATAATAATATAAATAATTCAATAATATTAAATAATGATATTGTAAAAACAATTTTATTTTCATTTTGAAAAGATATATAAAGAGGTCATAACCTTAATATTTAAAATCAAAAGTATCTCTATGTTTTATCCAGCTTGAAAAAGAAAATTAATATAACCAGGAAAAGAACAAACTTCCATGAGCTTCACAGTGAAACGGGGTGTTGCACAATTCCAAAAACACCATGGGTGAAAAGGATTTTCTTACTTTGTGAGACTATGAGCATTGAGGATAAATGTCATTTTCTTTTAGAAAGCCCCGCGTACACCCACATTCAATCGCAGTTTTCTTATCTTTGCTACAATTCTAACCTCCATGATCTTGTAACATGTCAAAACTATGGTGACCTAGGAATGCTTCTTTCTAAGCTTTTTTATCATAGAAAAAATATTGTACACCAATCCAAATAATTTGTATCTCTTTTATTAAGGTTCGGTATACCAAATGGGTCTCAATGGATGTTAATCATCATCATCAATATATATATATATATATGGATTAAACTTTTACTAAGGGATCGATCGATCATTGTGAGGAGGAGTCGAGGAGTGTGAGGGGCCGAGCTTGCATAAACTCCTACAATCTTCATGATTTCCTGGATCAGATCCGATCAGCCTATAGCCCACATTTTTGCTGGCTGGTGGGTTGATCCAATAAAAAATAAGCATTCTCGTGGTAGAACGAACATCTCTGCAAATCTACATGCAGAGGAATATTAGAGATTCTCCTTTGTTAGATTGAATGATCTGGATTTGATCAAGTGGGTGGCTTTTCAAATGGATCCTCCTCCGGATCCAAGCCCGGAGGAGTGTAGGAATGCTTTGGATGCAGCATTTAGGGCCCTAGTATACTCCATGCCCCTGTCGCCACTGTCCGCAACAAAATAAGGAGATGGGTTTTAAAAGGGGCAAATGCTCCAAAGATTCAGATCTTGTCGGCAGCTTCAAGGATGAAAGCTCTTGCACTGAGTGAGCGTGGGTTGATTGGACAGTTCACTAGAATATGGCCATCACCTAAAACAATGGACAACTGGGTGAAAAAAAAATGGATGACTCTGATCCCTGGGGGTCTACATCAATGCTTCTATGGAAAAGTATTTATCACATTCCTGTTTGAAAGTAAAGAAGCCAGGGACATGATATTCAGAAGTGTTCCTTACTTCATGGGCCCTTGGGGGTTGTACTTAAATTGGTGGATACTATATTTTGATCCAGAAAGGGATGCACCCTTAGTAGTCCTAGTCTGGGTTCGTCTCCCACATCTCCTGTTGCACTGCTGGAATGATGAAACGCTGCAGGAAATAGGTAACTTCCTCGGCAAATACATAGACAAGGCAGAACCGAAGGGCCCTCTATTTTCCTGTGCTCGGATCTGTGTAGAGGTAGACTTAGAGAATGGGTTACCAGAAATTGTAATTCTATGCATGGACGGATGGGAACATGCTCAAAAAGTGGACTATGAACAACTGTCATTCAAATCCCGGAAGTGTCACAAGTACGAGCATTTTGTCAAAAATTGTCCTAAAGAAATACAGTAAAACTTGGAGAAAATTCATGAAGAAGGGTGGCAATAGGCGAAAAAGGGAAGGAAGTCGGCTATGGCCACAAAGGAGACAAAAGATAAGCATGAAGAAAAAGAAAAAGAAACAAAAAAAGGAGAAAATGATGTCATTACAAGTAATCAGTTTAATCCTTTGACTGTGGAGGAAGGGGAAATTATAGTGAATGAAGAAAACAGTGATGAAGGCAGATCTGATCAACACAAGAACTTATCAGGTAGTAGCATACCTCCAACCTATCCTAGGAATGAAATCTTAGAAACATAGATGGTCATCTCTCCATTGCATGGAGGATCTAGGGCTGAAAGGGTAAAACAAACCAAAGTTGTTTCCTTTGCACGATCTCCAGATTCATCCTCAAATGGGTCACAAGAGATTCCTAAAATTGCTCCTAACACCAGAGGAAGAAAATGTCAAATGTACCATAGAGAATAGGAAGTGGAGAGAGAAATAGAACTCGGTAGACAGAGGAGCCTTGAAAAGACAAAGCTGCTACAAAACCACAAAAGCTCTGGGAAAGTGGAAGGAATGCCTAAAGCAAGGCCTCATTCAAATAAGAAATAATGAAAGCTGTCTCTTGGAATTGTAGAGGACTGGGCGGAGAAAACAAAGTGGAATCCATAAGAAACATTCAATAAGTCTGGAAGGCCAGACATTCTGCTTCTCTAGGAGACAAAAATGAGTGATGTGAAGGTTATGGCGCTATCACAACACTTTTGGACAATCAGCCAGGGTTTCGTCATCAGCTTCAGAGGGGCCCCAGGAGGAATAGAAACCTTTTTTGCAAGCAAATATGAGATCAAAACCATAAAGGAGAATCAACATTGGCCTCTTTCGGAATTTAAGGAAAAGGATGATACTAATATTAGTTATGTCTGCAATGTGTATGGTCCAACACACTGTAGAGACAAGAAAAACTTCTGGAATTGTTTAGCTACTCTAAAAGAGGAAATGGAAGGTGAGGAAATCATTATAGCCAACGATTTCAATGCAACTATAGCGCAGGCTGAGAAAAGAGGGGGTTCCAGTGTTTGTGATCCCTACGGGGAAAACTTGGAAGACCTTATCACAGAGCTAGATCTGCTAGACATGCCATTAAAAAAATGGTAAATACACATGCAACAATAGAAGGACGAGGGCAAGATTCATCACGGCCAAACTTGACCGCTTCCTGGTAAGTGTCACTTTCCTCCTTAGAGGTATTATTCATGCTTCTTTTTCTTTTCCTTCTGTTGTATCAGATCACAAACCTATCTCCTTGGTGTTAGCATCCTCTGTTAACCTCAGACCCATCCCATTTTGTTTCAATGCCTCATGGCTGCAAGAGGAAAAAGCCATGACCATAATAAGAGATGCTTCAAAGAACAGAGATCTTGGGCTCTCCTAGCTTCATTTGGGAAAGTAAGTTGAGAAGAGTTCGAAGTGAGTTGAAAGCATGGGTAAAATTAGACTGTGCAAGCGCTAGCAGCAACAAAATTCAGCTTCAAGCCGAACTTTCAACTCTTCACTCTAGGATGGAAAGGGAAGAAATCACCCCTTCTCTAATCAATCAAGAAAAAGATATAAGTTTAAAGATTTTAAAAGAAGCCAGAGGAGAGGAAGAGGATATGAGGGTAAATTTCAGACAGCTCTGGTTAAAAGGAGGGGACAAAAACACAGCTTACTTTCAGAAGCAAACAAAGGCAAGACTCTGTTTTAACATGATCAAAGAACTTAAGGGCAGTGATGGCAAGAGGATTGTTGAGCAGGATGAGATCAAAGAACATGTTTTTCAGCACTTCAAAGACCTATGCAAGGATAAGGAAGAGACTGATCCACTTGCCCAGGCCGAGCTCCTCTCAGGAATACCCTCCTTTATCATGGAGCAGGATGGTAAGGACTTATCAAACCCCATTATGGAATCTGAGATCAAGGCAGCCATTTGGTCTCTAAAAGCTGATAAGGCTCGCGGGCCAGATGGGTTCACCACCAATTTCTATAGGGTTTCCTAGGATATTATAAAGGGAGATTTGAAAAATATGCTTAACTAGACGAGAAGAAAGGACAAGGTTGGTGGAGCTACCAATTCCTCATTTCTCACGTTGATTCCAAAAGAAAAAAAACCATCACAATAGATCGACTTAGGCCTATTTCCCTTTGTAATACCTCTTACAAAATCTTCTCAAAAATATTAGCCACAAGTTTGAAGAAAGTAATGGAAAGGATAATTTTGGATACTCAGGGTGGGTTTATTGTCGGACGTCAAGTCCTAGATAATATTATTATAGTGCAAGAAGAAATCCATACCAGCATGGAGAAAAATCAGCAAGGTACGACTCTCAAACTTGACATGGCAAATTCCTTTGACCGAGTAAATCGTTTATTTTTATTTGAAAGCATGGCAAAGTTTGGGTTCTCCCCAAGGTTCATCAAATGGATCAAGGCATGCATCAGCAGTCCATGGATCTCCCTACTGGTTAATGGCAGACCAACCAAGTTTGTTCAGGCCACCAAGGGAATTAGACAAGGTTGCCCGTTATCTACATATCTACATCTAATGGTAGTTGATTCTCTGAGCAGGAAGTTGCAGCAACAACAAGAGCTTGGGGAGCTCAAGGGTCTAAAAATTGCAAGAGGGGTTAGAGCGGCAAATAATGCACAATTCGTTGATGATACAATCTTGTTGGGAGGCGCATCCACAATCATTGCAAAAAGGTTCAAAAATGTGATATTCACCTTTCTAAATGCCACGGATGGTAAGCTTAATGTCAGCAAATCCAAAATATATGGCTGGAACTGTACATCTGGTTTCATGGCAAGGATTGCAAGAATTGTTGGCTTCGAAGGGACTACATCCTGGAACTCTTTAAACTATATGGGCGTCCCCATTTTCAAAGGAAAATAAAAAAAGGTTGACTGGCGTGGACTGATAGAGAAAATCAAAAGAAAAATCAATTCCTGTAGATCCAAATGGCTCAACCCAGCAGGAAAAGTCATCCTTATCAAAGTTGTTCTTTCTGCTCAACCGATCTATTTATGCTCCATTTCACTAGCTCCTCAAAGTATCATTCAGGAAATCAATGGAATGATGCAGAATTTCCTATGGCAAGGAGGAAAGCTGACTAGCAACAAAAAGTTTAATTTGATCTCCCAAGACATGGTGTGCAACCCAAAACAGCTTGGTGGTATGGGTGTCAGAGATCCTCATGATATGAATCAAGCTCTTGGGGAAAAAATCCTATGGCGTATATGCAATGGAGAATCAGCTTAGTGGAAATCGGCCTTGCATAAAAAATACATGGCAGGGAAGAGAAGCAGATGCGTGGATAGTTTGAACTTCAGAAAAGTTGGATCACCAGTATGGGAGCTCTGCAAGAAGACAAACTCATTAATAAAAGACAATCTGTATTGGATAGCTGGGAATGGTAAAAAAATTCGAATCTAGTTTGATAAAATCAGCCCAAATTCGCCAGCAGACAATTTCTAGGATCTTAGCAATTTGAAAATCTGGTGTGAGAACAATAATTTTAGAACGTTGTATGACCTTTCATCCTGGACGTCATCTGGCAGGTAGATTGGCTGGAAACTCATGGAGATCCCAGAGCACCTTCAAGCCGATTTCAAAACTCTACTCTTTCTTCTGCATAGACAGGATCCAATGCATTTAAATGATGCTGACAGAAAAAGCTGGGGGAATTCTGGAGAATACACAGTAAAAGAAGGCTACTGTGTGGTCTACAAGAAGAAAAATAGAATAATAAAAAATTACAGGTGGAACAAAATATGGAATAATGATGGATTGCCGAAGGTAAATTTCTTTTTCTGGATCTCGGCTCACTAGAAAGCTTTGACAAGAGAAAACCTTTGTAAAAGAGGGATTGTAGGCCCGCTCCAATGCATCCTATGCAAAGAGCAAGAGGAAAGTTTAATTCATGTATTTATAGGGTGTAAATTCACATAGCAAGTATGGAGTGAGATTCTAAAAGAGCTCAAAGCGAATATCATGCTGCCAACAAACTAGTATGATATTTTTTTCAGCTGGAAGGATTACTACCGAGGCTCATTCAATAAAAAGACAGACTTTGCCAAAGCTTGGGATGCTCTCCCAAGGCTTGTTTGCAGGAAAATATGGAATGCAAGGAACACGGAGATATTTGAAGGGAAAGCAGCATGCATTAAAAAAAGTCTTTGCCACAACAAAGAACTTATGGGTGGACACTCTAGCCACAAGAGGAATGAAAAACTTAATAAATGAACCTCTAAAGGCGGAAGAAAGAGCTTGATTGGCTGACATTCTTCGAAATTTCTCCCCTATAAGCAATCCAAAATTGAATTCAGACCTTCCGTGCTGGTAGAACAAGATGAGCACAGAGGATTTGAGCAAATGGAAGAATAATTTAGGATTTAGTTCATTGTCCTTTGATGGTTCCTCCAAAGGCAATCCAAGTATTGCTGGTGCAGTTGGTGTAATATTTTATCACAAAGGGATCAAGCAACAAGAGTATGCTTGGGGTATAGGAAGGGAAACTAACAATGGAGCAGAATGGTATGCATTAATTAAAGGCTTGGAGCTGACCAGAGAAATGGGGATAGAGGAAATGAATGTCATCAGAGACTCTCTAATTGTCATCAGAGAAGCAAGCAAAATTCATAAAATTTGGAAAACCCCTTCCACCAGGATGCATAATATGTTGCTCTGTTTAGTCAAAGAATTCAAAAACCTTACTTTCTTGCACGTTTTGAGAGAATAGAATCATCGAGCTGATAGCATGGAAAATAAAGGGGTTGGCCTAAATTGCGGGGTTATGGAAAAGGATAGCGTCATCAGCGAAAATGTTTGGATCCCCTAAATTCTGATTTGTTTTTATGCATTGTTTTTGTATTGTACTGCTTGGGAAATTTGTTAAAAGGTATAGCTCTCAGTGGATGGTCAATTCTCAAGCCCGTTTCAGGATAAAAAGGGAAGACCAAGGAGAAAGGGATGATGTCCAAATTAGGGGACAATCCGCCTTGCATTTTGTATTCACAATATTTTTCTTATAATAAAAAAAAAAATCCAACCGCTTCTGTTATATATATATATATATATATATAAAGGATTTGAATCTCTCTTCCTTTAAAAAAATACTTTGAATGTTGGATTATGTATTATTATTTATAAAAGAAGATAAATTGTTTTACTAATATTTGTAATTATGTTTTAATTGGTTTTTATTTGTAATTTAAGTTTCAAATTTAAATTTAAAATTTTTATTATGAAAATTGTATTGGTTGTATTATTGGATTTGATGTTTTAAAATAATTTAGTATTTTAAAAATGATTCATATATTAATAATATTAGATATTGTGAAAACATTAGATATTGTGAAAACAATACAACAATTCAACAAACTCACATCTATTTATTTGCATTGTAATTTATATTATTTTTTCAAAAATAAATTCATTTAAGATATTTAGTTTCACTTACTTTATACTATCATTTTTAAAAGCTTACAATTTCACAGTTTTTAAGATTTTTAAATATTAACATTTGATATATATTGGTATGGATATAAAACACTTTATATTGGTATAATAATTTTTATTTATTTATATAAAATTTCACTAATTTTATTTTTATTTTAAAATTAATTTTAAATAATTTATTTATTTTTAATTAAAAAGAAAAAACTAAACTGTACACATCTCTTGTTTTATATAGACTTTCATATAGAAAATTAAATAGATTTTACCTATTTGACATAAAGGAAGTTAAAAAATCAAAATATTAACATAGTTGACCCATATGTGAGTGTAAGTGCAGAAGAGGTCAAGCATGTGAAGATCAGACACAGTCATGTGACAGCTCAAGCAGATTAGTCATAAGTGAAGGTGGTGTGTGCCATGTGTCCTGCCAAGGTGATGACGAAGGGTGGGATTAAGAGGTTTTTGTTTGGGTGACGAGGAAGTCCAGAATCTCATAAAATCTAAAAGTTTATTGACGGAAACATAATTATGACATAAAAATTTAATATTAACATAGTTGACATTATATTTTAATTCCATTGTATAAAATATGTTATCTTTTATTTGTATATAACCTTTAGGTAGAAAACTAAATATATTTAAAATGCATTTTTATATTGTTTAAAGGAAATTTGGTTTTTATAAATAATTTGAGGGAATTTAGGTATATAATTATATAAAATATGTTATTTTTAATTTTTATATAATTTTTTAGAAGAAAAAATAATTATATTTATAATATATTTTATATTGTTTTAAAAATAAGTTGTTTTTTTATAGATAATTAAATATATTTAAAATAAATTTTATATTGTTTTAAGAAAAAATAGTTGTTATAGTGAGCTGGGGACTCTTCTCACCCAGCGCTTTGAGTATAGGAATACAATTTTAAAACAATTGGTTTCTTTAGGTCCGACAAACCAAGTTTAATCTCATTACACGTTAACCATCATCATCATCATCAGTTAGTAGAATATTAAATGTATTTAAAGTGTGTATGGACACTTAGGGATGTACTAGTTAGTGGAAAACTAAATATATTTAAAATGTATTTTATATTGTTTTAAAGAAAGTTGTTTTTTATATGTACTAATTTTTTTAACTAAAAGAAATATCACAGTTCCAAATTTTATTAAAATTTTAAAAATATGACAATTTAAAATTTTATTAAAATTGGAAAAGTATTATAATCTATTTTTTTCAAGTCATATTGTTTATTGACTTTGAAAACTTTACATTTTAAAATGCTCATTCAAATGATATTAGACACGTATGTGAAATCAATCATCTAACATACATATTCTTATTAAGAGGAGGTTGTGTTGGTAAAGATTGTATCAACGACATTTCAAACCCTGAAAATGGACCTACATTCAGGGTTTGAAACATCATCGATACATTCTTTACCAACGCAGCTTCCTCTTAATAATGATTTAACAGCTCACTCTCCTGAAGATGGACCCGCATTTAGAATTTGAAACATCGTCAAGACATTTTTCACCAACGCAGCTTCCTCTTAATAATGATTTAACCTACGTAAAAATCAGAAATCATACATATTCTTATCAATATCACATGTATGCATATATCTATTATATATATTTCCCATAAATGTCATTACATAAACTAAAATGTGGTATGCACTACTAATGAGGTATATGTGATAGGAAGTAATGAGGTATACAACATGTAACAAAATGGTGTCAAGTATTACTCATGAAGATACTAGTTAGTGGAAAACTAAATATATGTAAAATGCATTTTACATGAGTGGAAAACTAAATATATTTAAAATGCATTTTATATTATTTTGAGGAAAATTGGCTTTTATGGATTAGATTGCAATTTTTATTTTTATTTTAAAGGAAGTTGGCTTTTATTGAACAACATGAATGGACATTAACCATATGAATGTATTAGTCAGTTCAAAAGTAATTTGTAAAATGCATTTTATATTATTTTAAAGAAAATTGGCTTTTATGAATTAGATTGCAATTTTTATTTTTATTTTAAAGGAAGTTGGCTTTTATTGAACAACATGAATGGACATTAACCATATAAATGTATTAGTCAGTGCAAAAGTAAAAATATGTAAAATGCATTTTATATTATTTTAAAGATATATAAAATACATTTTATATTATTTTAAAGAAAATTGATTTTATGGACAATAAAAACCCATGAATGTACTAGTTAGTGGAAAATTAAATATATCTTAAGTCCATTTTATATTGTTTCATAAACTTAAATTGACCTATATAGATAAGAAACTCGTTATATTTAAAATACATTTTATTATGGATCTCACTTTTATAGACCCTGAAAAGCTAAATACAATTGGTTTGTAATTAATATAAAGTGTATTTTATATTGTTTTAAAAAATATTGGTAACTACACAATATATTTATATTTTATATCATTTTTATTTGTGATAAAATTTGATATTTAATGAACTTAAAAGAAAAAAGTGTTTAAATCTAATTTTTAAAAAGAGGGAAGTAAAAATGATTTCTAGATGTATGTTTAGAATATAGTGAAAAATGATAATAAAAAAGGAAGGAATATATATAAGATCAAAAGTATCTCTCTATTCTAACTAGTTTAAAGCAAAAAAACTAATATAGCTAAGATAAGAACGAACTCTCACGAGCTCCATAGTGAAACAGGTCGTTGGGCAGTTCCTAAAACACCATGGGTGGAAAGGATCTGCCATCTCTGTGAGAATATGAACATTGAAGACAAAAATCACTTCCTCTTAGAGTGCCCTGCATACACCCACATTAGATCTCAGTTCCATAATCTATGTTGCAATACCGACCTTCCTAGCATTTTAACTTGCCAAAATTATAGTGAGCTCGGGACGCTTCTCTCCAAGATCTTTGAGCATAGAAATGCAATTTTAAAACAAACTAAATAATTCGTTTCTTTAAGTCCAATAAACCAAAGTTTGGTCTCAGGGGACGTTAACCATCATCATCATCATATACATATATATGAAAAATAAAAAAAATTTGTATCATATCTATTAGGTTATTTAGAGGGGAATTGAGATTGAGAGAATAAATCATATAGAAAATGGGAAATACATATGATAAATATTAGATTCCATTTCACAAAAATTAACAATGCAAGGGATAGAAAGTTTAACATAAATAAAACTATATTAACAATCATTTTTTCATAGTTCCACATCAATAGAACAAGACTTTTTTTATAACTAAATGTGCTATGCAAATATTACCTAAGATACTAAATGTGTTATGCAAATATTACCAAAGATTTTGTGTCTAAAGGAAATAAAACAACATAAACACAAATTGGTCACCCAAAGAACTTCCAACCAAGTCGAATTTTGGGGTTACTATGATAGTTTCATTAGTCGCATTAAATTTATTGTTAAAACATTTTTTGATTCCTTGGGAAATACTTTTTCTTTTCTTTTTAATAAGAACAAATATAATTTTGTATTTAAAAAGACTTAGTCCAATTAGATAATATTATAATACAAAATGAAAAATATTTATGAGTTCAAAATTCAGCGATTCAAGCAAGCAAAAAAGATCCAAAAATATTCGAGTATCCTTTCCAGAGGATTTCAAAACACTTCTACAAGTATAGTTGTCAAGTTGAAGAGGGAAAACTGTTGCGGAGATCACGTTGAGGTAGGGTTTGTGTCTAGGGTTTTCCCTAACATTTTATCATACATTCTCAGTCATTTTTGAGCCCCTTAATGGTCATCGGGATTCTGAAGGACCTGAAGCAAATCTATGGCAGCAGAACTGGGAGGGGCAGAAGGCCCCTCCCAGTCAAATCTTGATTACCTTCTTTCAATTGATTCTCAAGCTCAGACTCTATAGCCTCACTGAAAATAGGATCTAAGGTTATACCCATCCCCATGGAAGACTCGAAAAAAAAACGATAATAGTACTCTTAAACCTACTCAGAAAGACAACGGGCTTGTCCGAAAGAACACATGCATAGCCCATACAGAGAATCAACCCTGTCTTAATCTCCCTGTAGAAAGAATCAATGCCAAAGTTCAAAATATGAAGGATCATGCCATCATAGGAAAATTCATGGGCTTCTGGCCCACAGAACAGGCACTCAGAGGCTGGATCGTAGCAAAATGGAAACCCAAAGCTCATTATGACATGCAACTAGGCTCAAAAGGATTTTTCATCATATGGAGGACAAAGCCAAAGTGGAAGATGGAGGCCCCTATTTCTTCAACGCAACAGGTATGTACCTAAGAAACTACGTTGAAAGATTCAATATAGAGAATGAAGACCTCTCATGGGATCTGGCCTGGATAACAATGTACTCACTCCCACAAGAATAGTGGGAAGAGGAAACCCTTCAGGAAATAGGTAACACTCTGGGAGCTTTCGTCCGAACGGCTAACCAAACCAGGATGAATAAGTATACTTCATATGCTAGGATATGCGTCTAGATGCACATTGCCAAAGAACTTCTAAACGCCATATCCCTATCCCATGAAGATTCTAACTAGATTCAGCCCCTTGATTATGAACATATCCCTTTCAGATGCAGGAAATTCCATGAACACAACCATATATTCAAGGACTATCCCCTAAACAAGATGTCAGTTGAGAACCGCAAAGAAGAAACCATCGATGCATAAGGATTCCAAAAAAAAAGGGAAAAAAAGAAGAAATCACTGGAAACTTGCTCCAGAAAATAACAAAGAGGAAGGGCCAAGCATAAGTATCATCTTTACAGTCTTGGAGGGATAGCCCAAAAACCCAAATCAGGACATGAGGCAAGAAGATACCAATTTGAAGCCTAACCAAGAGGATCCTCCAAAAAAACAAGTCGAACTACAAGAGTAGGATATCTCATGGAAATTTGAACCCCCACCTAATCACCTTGAAGGAAAAAATGACATGCATTAGGGGGCATACCCCAATTGGCTAGATCCCCAAGATGCTACGGATGATTTAGGACCATATCCCCTCATGGATGAAGAGATGAAAGAAACATACCTGTGTGAACTGGATCTGTTGTGAATGGAGGATGCCTACACTAGGAAAGCCTACGACTCCATCCCAACATGACAAATCCAACTGCTACAAGAGGCTTTAGCCAAAGCCAAATCCCAGATCAAACTGGGAGTTCACAACCCTCCCTAGAAAGACAAACATAAATCTCAATTTGACAACAAAAAGAGGGGATGAAAATCGAATCTACGAAGAATAAACCATCTATGCACCATGTTGGTTGAATCAGGGAAATATTCCTAGCTCATAGAGTTATTTTCTTCCTCTACCTCGGTTACCCAATGAATATCATATCTTGGAATGTTCGTGGTATCAACGGTCCCTCGATCAAAGAATGTTGAAAACGAAGATTCAAAAAGAAAAACTCGTAGTGATTTTCGTCCACGAAAGAAAGTGCACTACCAAAGTAACCAATCAGTTAATGTCCAAGATCTGGAAAGGATGCCTCTGTGTCACCATAGATGCCAGAGGAGCCTTAGGAGGTATTTCCATTTGCCGGAACCCCCTCCTTATCACTCTCACTAACTTAGCCTCTTCACCTCACTATGTTTATGCCTTCTTCCATCTGGTGGGAACTAGAATCAAAGGCCATCTCCTAAATTTCTATGCGCCTCAATCCTCCTGCCTTAAGTTGAAACTTATTAACTACATTGAATGGTTCTCGATCCAGTATCCCAACTATCCCATCCTAATTGGAGGTGATTTCAATATGATAACTACTTTGGAAGAAAAAAATGGATGTCTAAAGACTCTTTCCAATGAGGACCAGGCCTTCAAATCCACAATAGCCTCCAGTTCCCTTGTGGATCTTCAAACCTCCTCTAAATTCTTCACCTAGAAAAATAAAAGGGGGGGAGCTCACCAGATCGTGAAACGCCTTGATCGCTTTCTTGTCTTTGACAGTATCCTTACCTTGGGATGGATCCTGGAAGCTTCTATTTTACCTACTGTAGGGTCATACCATTGGCTTGTTTCCCTCTCCTTGCATAGCCATGACACCCCCCTTCATAAGTCATTCGGATTTAAAAAATTCTGGCTCACACACCTCTCCTTCCTGGACACAGTAAGTAGTTGGTGGATGAGTATGAAAATGGATGGCAAATAAAAAATGGCAATCATGCATTAAAATTTGAAGCAGTTAAGGTTTCATCTTCGTCAATGGAATCATGCAACCTTTGGTAATGTATTCCAAGATAAAAAGGTTATTCAGGAAAATCTAAAGAATATGCATCTCCACATCATGGAAGAGGGAAATAATGAAGACATCAAAAATAAAGAAAAATAGCTTTTGATCCAGCTAAACAAAAGATGTGAGCATGAGGAAATATTTTGGAGCAAGAAATCTCGGGTGGGATGGCTAAAGCAGGGTGAAAAGAACACAACCTTCTTTCATCACTCCACTATTCAACACAAGATGAAGAACAAAATCATCAAACTCCACTTAGAAGACATAGCAGTTTTGGAAGAGCATGAGGAAATGGCAGAAGAGTTAACGAGATACTTCAGTGATCTTCTCACTGAACCCAATCCCTCTCACCAGGAAGCTATCACCCAGGTAACTAAACACATACCCTCTATGTTTAATGATGAGCAGAATTCCTCACTTATGCAACCAATTAGCATGCAATAATTTGAGGAAGCAGTCAACCAGATGGTCAAAGGCAAGGCCCCTAGACCAGATGGATTCACCATTAATTTCTTCCATCACTGTTGGGATCTTCTAAACTGGAGGTTCTAGACTTGGCAGAGGAATCACAACATAATAAATAGGTCTTTCTGGACCTAAACGATACTCATGTTACTCTGATCCAAAAAAAAAACGGGCGCCTTCCATCCTAGTATGTTTCGACCTATATCCCTTTGTAATGTCATTTACAAGATTGTTTCCAAAGATATTGTGAATCGCCTGAAACCCCTCCCCCTGGTCATCTCCCCTAAAAAATCAAGCTATGTAGAAGGAAGACAAATACTTGATGGCATCATTCTGTCTCATGAGATCATTCACTCCCTCAAAACCACTAAATCTCTTGGCATGCTCTTGAAATTGGATCTCTCCAAATATTTTGACAAAATGAAGTTGAATTTTATAGAAAAGATACTCCTTCTTTTCGGTTAAGTCAATACTGGGCCAAATGGGTAATCTCTCTCATCTCCTCAACCTTCTTCTGTATCTTTGTCAATGGTTCACCCTCCTCCACCTTATCCCCCTCCCGTGGCCTCTGCCAAGGGGACCCCTTATCCCCTTTTCTCTTCATCCTCATGGAGGAAGGTCTAGGGTGCATGATCCAAATTGTGGTCTCCTCTTGGTCCTTGCGCGGGCTCTCCCTCCATGGAGATCCTCCCCAATCCTACCAGTAGTTTGTTGATGATAGTATCCTTTTCAGGCACCCTTCATTCCAAGAGGGTTGGGTTCTCAATTCCATCCTCAACACCTTCATTGAAGCCTTAGGAACCTCCCTCAACCTTGACAAGTCGTAGATCTTCTTCTTCAACACGGGAGTTTCCACCCAATGAAACATTATCAGAATTCTTCGGTTCTCAACGTCCTCTCTCCCCTCTAAATACCTGGGAGCCCCTCTGTATGACTCTGTTGTCAAACACTATTCTTGGAAGGAAATTCTAGACAAATTGGAAAACCGTGTCACTTCTTGGAATTTTTGCTCACTAAATCTAGCCAACAGGAGTGTCCTTTAAAATCCATTCTCCAAACCTTACCCCTGTACCTTTTCTTTGTCCTGGCTTCCCCCAAATGGGTCTTGAAGGCTATAAAAAATATACAAAGATCCTTCCTTTGGAGGTGTAATGGTAACATAAATAGATGGGCTCTCATCACTTGAAAAAAGGTTTGTCTCCCCAAGAAAGTAGGGGGACTCGGGAATAGATATCCGAAAATAAATAATCAAGCCCTCTCGTCCAAAATCTGGTGGAATTGGATCTGTAAGAATGAATCCTCCTAGGCGAAGCTCTGGAAAATAAAATAAAGACATGAGTTGGATCCAACTCGAATGATAAGATTCGACAAAGATATTTCAGGCTCCTCCATCTAGAACCCTGCCAATTGTTAAATATTCCTCATCCAACAGCATGACTTCTGGGAAATCAAGGATGGGAATAGCACCCTCTTTTGGTGTGATTCATGGTAGCAGCTTCCCTGTCTAAAAATTATATTTTCAAATCAAGAGGTTCAGAACTTCATCATCTCTAATGAAAGTGTCGGGGTTAAGGATTATTGGAATTTAGAGGATTCTGCCTCTTTTCCCCAGTGGAATATTCCCAATCATTGGACGACCACCCCAAACGCTGAACATTTGGGCACCATCTGGCTGGAAATTCACATCAGAAAACAAAAAATCAAGCAAGGGTCAAATTTCATCCAATGGGGACACCTTCCATTAGGAACTTTCTCTGTCAAGGAAGCCTATGCAATTCTCTCTTCTGGGAAAGTAGTCCATCCGTTCCCTATCTGGAAAAGAATATGGAATCCGCTCCTTTGGCCTAAACTCTCCTATTTCCTTAGGCTTCTCTCCCATCAGCGCATCCTAACCTAGGATAATTTGTTAAAGAAAGGGTTTCAGGTTCCATCCACCTGCATGCTCTATAACTACTATCATTAAACTATTGATCACCTCCTAGATTCCTGCTCCTTCACCAATACCCTATGGGACTCAGTTGTTGTAATTTTTAGAAGAATTAATAAGATCAAGGGAAACATCACTGACACCCTGCAACAATGGGCTGAGAATCCATTTCAAACCAAGATCCTTAACAACCTCTGGGAATTAACCTCGGGGTTCATTGTGTGGAATACTTAGAAGGAGCGCAACAAAAAGATCTTCAAGGACAACAAGAGATCTACCACAGAAATCTAGAAAATTATTAAGAGCAATCTGCAAGAAACCATTCTCACCATAAGTTGGACAGACACTGACTTTCCAACATCCCATAATGAGAAACTCATACTTGGTACTTGGAACCTAAATTCCCAACCCACTCCTTTGGCCCTCATCATTTCCAAATTTAAAGTTGGCAGTCCAGATTGTTGGATTCCTCCTCCAAAAGGGGTACTCAAGCTCAACTTCAATGGTGCGTCCAAAGGAAATCCCGGTGAAGCTTGATTTGGAGGGGTCATCAGAGATCACAAAGGTGGTATCATCAAGGTCTTTTTAGGCAGCCTCGACCATGACACCAACAACGTTGTCGAGATAGAAGGTTTGGTGGAAGGCATTTCCATGGTTGGGAGACCAAACCTCCTCCCTTTGATTGTGGAAGGAGACTCACATATCATCCTATCAATGGCCTCAAAAATTCATAATGATTCCCAAATATCCAAGTTGTCTTCCGGCTGGAGACTTAAGCATGGGATTTTTCGTCTCTCTTACTACCTTAACTTTCAAGCACACTAAGGCTATCATCTTCCATCCTGTCAAAAGAAAATCCAACTCTCTAGAATATTTCCTTTCCAACATCAAGGTCAACTGTAACCAACCTCTTGTGGAAGGGTCGCTGAACGACTCCACTGATGATAACCTGGCCTTCAAATGCAGGAAGATCGCTAATAGGGATCTCTCCAACCCAGATGTGGGTGCCAGCATGCCCCAACAACATCGTATTGTGCCTCGGTTCAGGATTCGGCTATGTGGCACAATGCATGTTGGGGTCATTAAAATCCCCTTGCGACCCCTCAACTCCTCTCCACGAGAGGGAGGGGGGCTCTAATCCCAGACTGTCTTAGCTATGGCCTATTCCATCAAATTTAATATGGTTTTAATGGAGGTTAGCATGCAGCGTGTGATGTCTCAGCAAGTGCAGAACGATAGGGTTAAGCGATGAGCCATCGAAGAAGGCAACATTTTTGGTTGGCACGTTACAGTGTGGGTTCTCTTATGGTCTGGTGTTTATAACTTCGCCTCTACTCTGTGTCGTCAACTTGCTCTGCAACTTCTCCCACTGCTGTTGGTTTTGCAACTCCACCACCTCCACCAGCAATGCCCTGAAACTATGGTCTCAGTTATGTCCAGGAAACGGGGAATCCCCTAAAGGGGCAGCAACGACTGAGGAAAAACTCAACATGGGCTGAGTGCCATGGCAGAGGAGGGTTACGAAGTTGGCATCTCAATGCAAGTCTGTGTCTTAATACATGGTTGGGAGGGTCGTCTGGTGAATGAGGGACTTGCTATTGGGAGAGGTGGAGGAAATATTAACCATTATGGGTGGTCTCGTGGAGGACATGTTGGGGAGCTAGAGATTGGATTGCAACACATCCCTCTCGGTAAATAATTTGAGGTAATATAGGTATATAACTATATAAAATATGTTATTTTTAATTTTTATATAATTTTTTAGAGGAAAAAATAATTATATTTATAATATATTTATATTGTTTTAAAAATAAGTTGGTTTTTATAGACAATTAAATATATTTAAATATATTTAATATTGTTTTAAGAAAAAATAGTTGTTATAGTGAGCTGGGGACGCTTCTCACCAAGCTCTTTGAGCATAGGAATACAATTTTAAAACAAACTAATTAATTGGCTTCTTTAGGTCCAACAAACCAAGTTTGGTCTCATTACATGTTAACCATCATCATCATCATTAGTTAGTAGAATATTAAATGTATTTAAAGTGTGTATAAACACTTAGGAATGTACTAGTTAGTGGAAAACTAAATATATTTAAAGTGTATTTTATATTGCTTTAAAGAAAGTTGTTTTTTATATGTACTAATTCTTTTAAATAAAAGAAATATCATAGTTCAAAATTTTATTGAAATTTTAAAAATATGACAATTTACAATTTTATTAAAATTGGAAAAATATTATAATCTATTTCTTTTCAAGGCATATTGTTTATTGACTTTGAAAACTTTACATTTTAAAATGCTCATTCAAATGATATTAGACATGTATGTGAAATCAATCATCTAACATACATATTCTTATTATTAAGAGGTTGTGTTGGTAAAGAATGTATCGACGACGTTTCAAACCCTAAATGCGGGTCCATTTTCAGGAGAGCGATGATTTCTGATTTTTACGTAGGTTAAATCATTATTAAGAGGAATTTGCGTTGGTAAAGAATGTATCGACGATGTTTCAAACCCTGAATGCAGGTCCATTTTCAGGGTTTGAAATGTCGTTGATACAATCTTTACCAACACAACCTCCTCTTAATAAGAATATGTATGTTAGATGATTGATTTCACATACATGTCTAATATCATTTGAATGAGCATTTTAAAATGTAAAGTTTTCAAAGTCAATAAACAATATGACTTGAAAAAAATAGATCATAATATTTTTCCAATTTTAATAAAATTTTGAACTATGATATTTCTTTTATTTAAAAAAATTAGTACACATAAAAAACAACTTTCTTTAAAACAATATAAAATACACTTTAAATATATTTAGTTTTCCACTAACTAGTACATTCCTAAGTGTCCATACACACTTTAAATACATTTAATATTCTACTAACTAATGATGATGATGATGGTTAACGTGTAATGAGATTAAACCTAGTTTGTCGAACCTAAAGAAACCAATTAATTAGTTTGTTTTAAAAATGTATTCCTATGCTCAAAGAGCTTGGTGAGAAGCGTCCCAGCTCACTATAACAACTATTTTTTCTTAAAACAATATAAAATTTATTTTCAATATATTTAATTGTCTATAAAAACCAACTTATTTTTAAAACAATATAAAATGGACCTGCATTCAGGGTTTGAAACGTCGTCGATACATTCTTTACCAATGCAGATTCCTCTTAATAATGATTTAACGGCTCACCCTCCTGAAGATGGACCCGCATTCAGAATTTGAAACGTTGTCAAGACATTCTTCACCAACGCAGCTTCCTCTTAATAATGATTTAACCTACGTAAAAATCAGAAATCATACATATTCTTATCAATATCACATGTATGCATATATCTATTATATATATTTCCCATAAATGTCATTACATAAACTAAAATGTGGTATGCACTGCTAATGAGGTATATGTGATAGGAAGTAATGAGGTATACAACACGTAACAAAATGGTGTCAAGTATTACTCATGAAGATACTAGTTAGTGGAAAACTAAATATATGTAAAATGCATTTTACATGAGTGGAAAACTAAATATATTTAAAATGCATTTTACATTATTTTGAGGAAAATTGACTTTTATGGATTAGATTGCAATTTTAATTTTAATTTTAAAGTAAGTTGGCTTTTATTGAACAACATGAATGGACATTAACCATATGAATGTATTAGTCACTGCAAAAGTAAAGATATGTAAAATGCATTTTATATTATTTTAAGGATATATAAAATACATTTTATATTATTTTAAAGAAAATTGATTTTATGGACAATAAAAACCCATGAATGTACTAATATATCTTAAGTCCATTTTATATTGTTTCATAAATTAAAATTGACCTATATGGATAAGAAACTCGTTATATTTAAAATACATTTTAATATGGATCTCACTTTTATAGTCCTGAAAAGCTAAATATAATTGGTTTGAAATTAATATAAAGTGTATTTTATATTATTTTTAAGAATATTGGTTTTATGAGTATTTAATTACACAATATATTTTTATTTTATATAATTTTTATTTTTGATAAAATTTGATATTTAATGAACTTAAAAGATAAAAGTGTTTAAATCTAATTTTTAAAAAGAGGAAAGTAAAAATGATTTGTAGATGTATGTTTAGAATATAAGCGAAAAATTATAATCAAAAGGGAAGGAATATATATAAGATCCAAAGTATCTCTCTATTCTAACTAGTTTAAAGCAAAAAAAACTAATATAACTAAGATAAGAACGAACTCTCACGAGCTCCATAGTGAAACAGGTCGTTGGGCAGTTCCTAAAACACCATGGGTGGAAAGGATTTGCCATCTCTGTGAGAATATGAACATTGAAGACGAAAATCACTTCCTCTTAGAGTGCCCTGCATACACCCACATTAGATCTCAGTTCCATATTCTATGTTGCAATACCGACCTTCCTAGCCTTTTAACTTGCCAAAATTATAGTGAGCTCGGGACGCTTCTCTCCAAGCTCTTTGAGCATAGAAATGCAATTTTAAAACAAACTAAATAATTCGTTTTTTTAGGTCCAATAAACCAAAGTTTGGTCTCAGGGGACATTAACCATCATTGTCATCATATATATATGAAAAATAAAAAAATTGATATCATATTTATTAGATTATTTAGAAGGAAATTGAGATTGAGAAAATAAATCATATAAAACATGGGAAATATATATAATAAATATTACATTCCATTTCAAAAATATTAACAATGCAAGGGATAGAAAGTTTAACATAAATAAAACTATAATAACAATCATTTTTTCATAGTTCCACATCAATAAAACTGGACTTTTTTTATAACTAAATGTGCTATGCAAATATCACCAAAGATATTAAATCCATTTTGTGTCTAAAGGAAATAAAACAACATAAACACAAATTGGTCACCCAAAGAACTTCCAACCAAGTCGAATTTTAGGGTTACTGTGATAGTTGCATTATTCGCATTAAATTTATTGTTAAAACATTTTTTGATTCCTTGGGCAATACTTTTTCTTTTCTTTTTAATAAGAACAAAAATAATTTTGTATTTAAAAAGATTTAGTCGAATTAGATAGTATTATAACACAAAATGAAAAATATTTATGAGTTCAAAATTCAGCGATTCAAGCAAGCAAAAAAAATCCAAAAATATTTGAGTATCCTTCCCAAAGGATTTCAAAACACTTCTACAAGTATAGTTGTCAAGTTGAAGAGGGAAAACTGTTGTGGAGATCACGTTGAGGTAGGGTTTGTGTCTAGGGTTTTCCCTGACATTTTATCATACATTCTCAGTCATTTTCGAGCCCGTTAATGGTCGTCGGGATTCTGAAGGACCTGAAGCAAATCTATGGCAGTAGAAGTGGGAGGGGCAGGAGGCCCCTCCCAGTCAAATATTGATGTACCTTCTTTCAATGGATTCTCAGGCTCAGTCTCTACAACCTCACTGAAAATAGGATCTGAGGATATACCCATCCCCATGGAAGACTCGGAAAAAAATGAGAATTGTACTCTTAAACCTTCTCAAAAAGACAATGGGCTTGTCTAGAACAACACATGCATAGCCCATACAGAGAATCAACCCTGTCTTAATCTCTGTGTAGAAAGAATCAATGCCAAAGTTCAAAATATGAAGGATCACGCCCTCATAGGAAAGTTCATGGGCTTCTAGCCCACTGAACAGGCACTCAGAGGATAGATCACGGAAAAATGGAAACCCAAAGCTCATTATGACCTGCAACTAGGATCGAAAGGATTTTTAACCATTATTTTTCATCATCTGGAGGACAAAGCCAAAGTGGAAGATGCAGGCCCTGATTTCTTCAACGCAACAGGCATGTACCTAAGAAACTAGGTTGAAAGATTCAATCTAGAGAATGAAAACCTCTCATGGGATTTGGCCTGGATAAGAATGTACTCACTCCCACAAGAATAGTGGGATGAGGAAACCCTTTAGAAAATAGGTAACACTTTGGGAGCTTTCGTCCGAACGGTTGAACAAACCAGAATGAATAAGTATATTTCATATGCTAGGATATGCGTCGACATGCACATTGCCTAAGAACTTCTAAACACCATATACCTAACCCATGAAGATTCTGACTAGATTCAACCCCTTGATTATGAACATGTCCCCTTCAGATGTAGGAAATTCCATGAACACAACCATATATTCATGGATTGTCCCCTAAAAAAGATGTCAACTGAGAACTGCAAAGAAGAAACCATTGATGCATAAGGCTTCCAAAAAAAAGGGAAGAAAAGAATAAATCACTGGAAACCTGCTCCAGAAAATAACAAAGAGGAGGGGCCAACCACAAGTATCATCTTTGTAGCCTTGGATGGATAGCCTAAAAACCCAAATCAAGACATGAGGCAAGAAGATACCACTGCGAAACCTAACCAGGAGGATCCTCCAAAAAAACAAGTCAAACTACAAGACTAGGATATCTCAACTAAATTTGAACCCCGACCTAATCACCTTGAAGGAAAAAATTACGTGCATTAGATGGCATACCCCAATTGGCTAGATCCCCAAGATGCTACGGACAATTTAGGACCATATCCCCTCATGGATGAAGAGATGAAAGAAACATACCTGTGTGAACTGGATCTGTTGTGAATGGAGGATTCCTGCACTAGGAAATCCTACCACTCCATCCCAGCATGAAAAATCCAACTGCTACAAGAGGATTTATCCAAATCCAAATCCCATAACAAATTGGGATTTCACAACCCTCCCTAGAAAGACAAACAGAAATCTCAACGGGACAACAAAAAGAGGGGACACAAATCGAATCTACAAAGAATAAACCATCTATGCACCACGTTGGTTGAATCAGGGCAATATTCCCAGCTCATGGAGTTATTTTCTTCCTCTGCCTCAGTTACCCAATGATATCATATCTTGGAATGTCCGTGGTCTCAACGGTCCCTCGAAGTAAAGAATGTTGAAAACAAAGATTAAAAAAGACAAAGCCGTAGTGATCTTCGTCCAGGAAACAAAGTGCACTACTGGAGTAACCACTCAGTTAATGTCCAATATCTGGAAAGGATGTCTCGGTGTCACCATAGATGCTAGAGGAGCCTCAGGAGGTATTTCCATTTGTCGAAATCCCCTCCTTATCACTCTCACTAACTTAGCCTCTTCACCTCACTATGTTTATGCCTTATTCCATTTGGTGGGAACCGGCATCAAAGGCCATCTCCTAAATTTATATGCGCCTCAATCCTCCTGCCTTAAGTTGAAACTTATTAACTACATTGAATGGTTCTCGATCCAGTATCCCAACTCTCCCATCCTAATTGGGGGTGATTTCAATATGATAACCACTCTGGAAGAAAAAAAGGGAGGTCTAAAGACTCTTTCCAATGAGGACCAGGCGTTCAAATCCACAATAGCCTCCAGTTCCCTTATGGATCTTCAAACCTCCTCTGAATTCTTCACCTAGAACAATATAAGGGGGGGAGCTCACCAGATCATGAAACGCTTGATCGCTTTCTTGTCTTTGACAGTATCCTTACCTTGGGATGGATCTTGGAAGCTTCTATTTTACCTACCGTAGTGTCAGACCATTGGCTTGTTTCCCTCTCCTTGCATAGCCACGACACCCCCCTTCATAAGTCATTTGGATTTAAAAAATTCTAGCTCACATACCCCTCCTTCCTAGACACCGTAAGTAGTTGGTGGATGAGTATGAAAATGGATGGCAAATCGAAAATGGCAATCATGCATTAAAACCTTGAAGCAGTTAAGGATTCATCTTCATCAATGGAATCATGCAACCTTTGGTAACATATTCCAAGATAAAAAGGTTATTCATGAAAATCTAAAGAATATGCAGCTCCACATCATGGAAGAGGGAAATAATGAAGAAATAAAAAATAAGGAAAAATACCTTTTGATCCAGCTAAACAAAAGATGTGATCAGGAGGAAATATTTTGGAGGAAGAAATCTGGGGTGAGATGGCTAAATCAGGGTGAAAAGAACAAGACCTTATTTCATCATTCCACTATTCAACACAGGATGAAGAAAAAAATCATCAAACTCCACTCAAAAGACGGAGCAATTTTGGAAGAGCATGAGGAAATGGCAGAAGAGTTAACCAGATACTTCAGTGACCTTCTCATTGAACCCAATCCCTCTCGCCAGGAATCTATCACCCAGGTAACTCAAGACATACCCTCTATGTATTATGACCAAAATGCCTCACTTATGCAACCAATCAGCATGCAAGAAGTTGAGAAATTAGTCAACTAGATGGTCGATGGAAAGGCCCCTAGACCAAATGGCTTCACCATTAATTTCTTCCATCACTGTTGGGATCTTCTGAAGTAGAGGTTCTGGACTTAGCGGAGGAATCACAAAATAAGAAATGGATCTTTCTATACCTAAACAATACTCATCTTACTCTAACACCAAAAAAAATGGGCACCTCCCATCACAGTAAGTTTCGACCTATATCCCTTTGTAATGTCATTTATAAGATTATTTCCAAAGTTATTGTGAATCGGATGAAAACTCTCCCCCCTGCTCATCTCCCCTAAACAACTAGGCTATGTAGAAGGAAGAAAAATACTTGATGGGATCATTCTGTCTCATGAGATCATTCATTCCCTCAAAACCACTAAATCTCCCGCCATGCTCCTGAAATTGAATCTCTCCAAATATTTTGACAAAATGAGGTTGAATTTTATAGAAAAGATGCTCCTTCTTTTGGGTTATGTCAATAATAGGCCAAATGGGTAATCTCTCTCATCTCCTCAGCCTTTTTCTCTATCCTTGTCAATGGTTCACCCTCCTCCACCTTCTCCCTCTCCCGTGGCCTTTGCCAAGGGGACCCCTTATCCCCTTTTCTCTTCATCCTCATGGAGGAATGTCTAGGGTGGATGATCCAAATTGCGGTCTCCTCTCGGTCCTTTCTCGGGATCTCCCTCCATGGGGATCCTCCCCAATCCTACCAACAGTTTGTTGATGATAGTAGCCTTTTCGGGCAACCTTCATTCCAAGAGGATCAAGTTCTCAATTCCATCCTCAACACCTTCATTGAAGCCTCAGGAACCTCCCTCAACCTTGACAAGTCGTAGATCTTCTTCTTCAACATGGGATTTGCCACCCAATGAAACATTATCAAAATTCTTTGGTTCTCAGTTTCCTCTCTCCCCTCCAAACACCTGGGAACCCCTCTGTATGACTCTGTTGTCAAACACTATTCTTGGAAGGAAATTCTAGACAAATTGGAAAACCATGTCACTTCTTGGAATTTTCACTCACTAAATCTAGCCAACAGGAATGTCCTTTTAAATCCATTCTCCAATCCTTACCCCTGTACCTTTTCTCTGTCCTAGATTCCCCCAAATGGGTCTTGAAGGCTATTAAAAACCTACAAAGATCCTTCCTTTGGAGGTGTAATGGTAACATAAATAGATGGGCTCTCATCACTTGGAAAAAGATTTTTCTCCCCAAGAGAGTAGGGTGACTCAAGATTAGAGATCCGAAAATAAATAATCAAGCCCTTTGTCCAAAATATGGTGGAATTGGATCTCTAAGAACGACTCCTCCTAGGCGAAGCTCTGGAAAAGAAAATAGGGACACGAGTTGGACCCAACTCGAATGATAATATTTGACAAATATATTTCGAGCTCCTCCATCTAGAACCTTGCCAATTGTTAAATATTCCTCATCCAACATCACAACTTCCAGGAAATCAAGGATGGGAATAGCGCCCTCTTTTGGTGTGACTCCTAGTATCAGCTTCCATGTCCAAAAATTCTATTTTCGAATCACATTAGAAAACTAAAAATCAAGCAAGGGTCAGATGTCATCCAATGGGGACACCTTCCGTTAGGAACTTTCTTTGTGAAGGAATCCTATGCCATTCTCTCTTCCGAGAAAGTAGTCCATCCGTTCTCTATCTGGAAAAGAATATGGAATCCGCTCCTTTGGCCTAAACTCTCCTATTTCCTTTGGCTTCTATCCCATCGACACATCCTAAGCTAGGATAATTTGTTAAAGAAAGGGTTTTAGGTTTTATCCATCTGCATGCTCTGTAACTGCCATCATGAAACTATTGATCACCTTCTGGATTCCTGCTCCTTCACCAATACCCTATGGGAATTAGTTGTTGTAATCCTTATAATAATTAACAGGATTAGGGGAAACATCACTGACACCCTGCAACAATGCGCTACGAATCCATTTCAAAGCAAGATCCTTAACAACCTCTGGGAATGAACCTCGGGGTTCATTGTGTGGAATACTTAGAAGGAGTGCAACACCAGGATCTTTAAGGACAACAAGAGATCTATCACAGAAATCTAGGAAATTATTAAGAGAAATCTGCAAGAAACCATTCTCACCATAAGTTGGACGGACACTGACTTTCCAACATCCCATAATGAGAAACTCGTACTTGGTACTTGGAACCTAAATTCCAAACCCACTCCTTTGGCCCTCATCATTTCCAAATTTAAAGTTGGCAATCCAGATTGTTGGAATCCTCCTCCGAAAGGGGTACTCAATCTCAACTTCGATGGTGCATCCAAAGGAAATCCTAGTGAAGCTTGATTTGGAGGGGTCATCAGAGATCACAAAGGTGATATCGTCAAGGTCTTTTTTGGCAGCCTCGACCATGACACCAACAACGTTGTCGAGCTAGAAGGTTTTGTGGAAGGAATTTCCATGGTTGGGAGACCAAACCTCCTTCCTTTGATTGTGGAAGGAGACTCACATATCATCATGTCAATGGCCTCGAAAATTCATAATGATTCCCAAATATCCAAGTTGTCTTCCAGCTGGAGACTCAAGCATGGGCTTTTTCATTTGGCCGACTACCTCAACTTTCAAACACACTAAGGCTATCACCTTCCATCTTGTCAAAAGAAAATCCAACTCTCTAGAAGATTTCCTTTCCAACATCAACGTCAACTATAACCAACCTCTCATGAAAGGGTCATTGAACGACTCCATTGATGACAACTTGGCCTTCCGAAATGCAGGAAGATCGCTAATAGGGATCTCTCCAACCTGGATGCGGGTGCCAACATGCCCCAACAACATCGCATTATGGCTCGGTCCGACATTCAGCTATGTGGCACCACGCATGTCGGGGTCATTAAAATCCCCCTACGACCCCTCAACTCCTCTTGACGGGAGGGGGGAGGCTCTAATCGCAGACTGTCTTAGCTCGGGCCTGTTCTATCAAATTTACTATGGTTTTAATGGAGGTTAGCATGCAGCATGTGAGGTCTCAGTAGGTGGAGAGCGATAGGGTTAAGCGGCGAGCCATGGGAGAAGGAAACATTTTTGGTTGGCACGTTGTAGTGTGGGTTCTCTTATGGTCTGGTGTTTATAACTTTGCCTCTGCTCTATGTCGTCGACTTGCTCTGCAACTTCTCCCACTGTTGTTGGTTTTGCAACTCCGCCACCTCCACCAGCAGCGCCCTGAAACTATGGTCTCGGTTATGTCCAGGAAATGGGGAAACCCTTGAAGGGGTAGCAAAGGCCAAGGAAAAACGCAACATGGGCTGAGTGCCATGGCAGAGGAGGGTTATGAAGTTGGCATCTGAATGCATGTCTGTGTCTTAATAGATGGTTGGGAGTGTCGTCTGGTGAATGAGCGACTTGCTATAGGGAGAGGTGGAGGAAATATTAACCATGATTGGCTGATTAAAAACATGATGGGTGATCTCATGGAGGACATGTTGGGAAGCTGGAGATTGGATCGCAACACATCCCTCTTATTAAAGGCCAAAATGGCAGATATGGAAAACCAACTTAGCAGCTTAGACGCCACCTTTGCCTAGAAATGCTTGGCGAGCAGGTAGATACACGTCGACACCATGGAGCTTGGGTGTGGCAGTGAAATAGGAGGGAGGTCTGTGGGCATATGTTTGATATGCCCTTTCCCATCATGTCCACCATTGAACCTCTACTCAAACTTGTGCAGAATAGTGAAGGCCTCAGCAGCAATATGTCTCCTTTGCCTGCGAGCGTTCAAGTCACCAACATTGTTAGCAACTCCAAGGAAGGTGGATGGGCCTTCCCCAACTTGGAGGAGGTTCCCCCCGTAAATCTACTCATGTCCTCAGTGGAGACTCAGCCTCTTTCTTGTTCGGACTGTTTTATCAAGACATTTTGTTATATGTTGTTATTTCAGGTGTTGTTAAAAAAATTGTTAAGTGGCAGAACTAGTAGGTTAAAAGCTAGCAGTTTTTTGTTTTCATGGCTTCCAAAGCCATTGGACTTTCTCTACCATAGCCACCCCAGAAGACTTAGTATTTTTTATTGGCTCAGGTGATGGTTTCACCACCTATGACCTCTTCGGGTGTTTATCAGACTTGTAATTTTTGAATTTTCAGTTAATAGAATGTGCAGACTTACCAAAAAGAAGTGGTTGGTGAACATTGATAGGCACATCCACCCACTTAGTTTTGAGGGGATGGTTGGCTATTAAACAAAAGCTAAAATATATAATTTTATATTAAGATAATATTAGTTTGTTCTTTATCCATTAGTCATACGAAATTGTTATAGTTAATATAAAGATAAAACAAATACTACTTAATAAGCAAAAAAACAAAATATGATATAAAAACAAAAAAACAAACAAATTGTTACCCCTTTCTTTAACTATCACTTAATTGAATCTTATTTAAAACTTAATCAAGATGCATTTAAGCATAACAAGATATGACAACCATGAAATGAATCTAGGCTATATACTTGTTAAACTCAAGTTTAAGCATAACAAGATACGACAACCATGAAATGAATCTAGGCTATATACTTGTTACACTCAAGTTTAAGCATAACAAGATACGATAACCATGAAATGAATCTAGGCTATATACTTGTTACACTCAAGTTAATCCGGTAAAAAAAGTCCAAAATGTGATCAAATCTAAACGTCTATTGACTTAAACATAATTATGACTTAAAAAAAATAATAGTAACATAGTTGACATTATTTTTTAATTCCATTGTATAAAATATGTTATTTTTTATTGACTTAAACATAATTATGACTTAGAAAAATAATATCAACATAGGTGACATTATTTTTTAATTTCATTTTATAAAATATGTTATCTTTTAATTGTATATTACCTAGAAAACTAAATATATTTAAAATACATTTTTATATTGTTTGGAAATTTGGTTTTTATAAATAATTTGAGCTAATATAGATATTTAATTATATAAAATATGTTATTTTTAATTTTTATATAACTTTTTAGAAGAAAAAATAATTACATTTATAATAGATTTAATATTATTTTTTTAAAAAGTTGGTTTTTATAGACCACTAAATATATTTCAATTTTTTTTTTATTGTTTTAAGAAAAAATAGTTTCTATAGATGATACCGACGTGAATTAGTTAGTGGAATATTAAATGTATTTAAAGTGTGTATGGACACTTAGGAATGTACTAGTTAGTGGAAAACTAAATATATTTAAAATGTGTTTTATATTGTTTTAAAGAAAGTTAATTTTTATGGGTAGATCAACATATTATAATGTACTATTTTTTTAAGATGGAAGAAATATTATAGTTCAAAATTTTATTAAAATTTAAAATTTTATTAATATTCAAAAAAATATTATATATATATATTTAACTTCAAATCATATTATTTATATTATTTAATTAAGATAAAGACATTACATTTTAAAATGCTCTTTTAAATGATATCACACAGATATGCGGAATCAATCATCTAACATATATATTTTATCAATATCACATGTTCATTATGCATATATCTCTCATATATATTTGCCATAAATGTCATTACATAAACTAAAATGTGGTATGCACTTAATGAGGAAGAGATGATAGGAAGTAAATGGTGAAGTATTATCTATGAATATATTAATATTAGTTAGTGGAAAACTAAATATATTTAAAATGTATTTTACGAAGATTAAATGTATTTTATATTATTTTAAATTAAATATATTTTATATTATTTTAAGGTCATTGTTAAGTAAGATCTTTTTAAAGGAAACACATACTTTTAATCATTAAATCTATTTATATTTGTATTAATTAATAGAAAAATAAAAATATACTAAATATATTTTATATTATTTTTAAAATATATAAAATATAATTTATATTATTTTAAAGAAAATTGATTTTAATGGACAATAAAAACCCATGAATGTATTAGTTAGGGGAAAATTAAATATATCTTAAGTCCATTTTATATGGTTTCATCAACTTAAATTCACCTATATGGATAAGAAACTCGTTATATTTAAAATACATTTTATTATGGATCTCACTTATATAGACCCTCATAATTGGTTTGAAATTAATATAAAGTGTATTTTATATTGTTTTAAAAAAATGGTTTTAGGAGTATTTAACTTGTAATGTACTCTAAATTAATAATTATTATTAATTTATGTTGAAAATACTTTATTTATTATTTTAAATATTTTTATATAGAGTAAAAAATAAAATATTTGTAATGAATTATTTTTTATTAATAAAATATATTGAAGGGGACGGGAATGGAATAGTTGTTGATGCGTGTTTGCTAATTCTCAAGAGGAAAAGACAAGTGGTTGAAGCCACTGGATGAGAACTCAAGATGCAGGAGGCATCATCCCTAAAAACGAGGTCACAACTCCTAGTTGAGTGCTACAGAGCAGGAGGCTCATAAATGACCATGTCCCAAGAAAAATACCATATAATAGTATGTCCATAGGCAAGTAGGAGGCTAGCATTGGATGGGGATTGAATCTAAGAATGCAAAAGATGGCCCATTAAGGGATTTTTTCTCTTGTGGTTCAGCGAACAGGCTCAGGGATCCTGGAGCAAGTAACTTGGATGCTCTAGAAGTTGGTTGGGTGGAACGGTTATTCCATCTTTGTTTTTCCCTGGAAGGGGTGCCAGTTTTTTCTATTATATTCTTATTCTACTTACATTTAGCTTCCATGTTAATTAAATCGCAGTTATTTATTTAAATGAAAATGTCATACGCCTTTGGATAGGACAAGTATCTAGCATGTATTTAAATAGAATGAAGAAATTGTTTACAATTTTGTATACTTCCCATTATGTTAGCAACTAGATCTATTGATGTATACTACTCATGCATACAATTACATTAGATTTAGTTTTAATGTATCGTTGTATTTGTTATCTTCTCCACAATTTTGCTAGGCTATAAGTTAAAACGGTTAGTATGTAGGATAACTGGATCTTCCTATGTTTATTAGTATAAGTCTTCAGAATTCACGATTAGGCCAGATTGAGATAACAATCTCCTTTTAAATATATAAATCATATATTATAGTCAAGATTTTAAGTTTACAAATTAACAGTCTGAACTATCATCTAGCAACATACAAATTCTAGTTTTGAAATCATCTACAGTCACAGAGTTATTTTTATTCTTACAGAACAGATCTTATACAAATAATTGCATATGTTTAAACACATACAAAACAAACATAGTTAATACTTAAACAAATCCTTTACGAATCTCAGTAAAACAGTGATAATCGGACTAGAGATCCAAATAACCTGATCACATAAATCTACAAAATAAACAATCATAGATACAAGGGTGTTCTTCCTAAGACCGGTAGTAAGCCCATTTATCATGGTCGCCAAGCTTTAAAGTTACAGCCAACAAGATCGTGTTCAAATCCAAATCAAATCACATACATACTATCTAGTAAACCACAATTTTCTACTTTTAAACTATTCCACATAAGTCACAAGACTCAACGAATTGCTCAAGCATTAAATAAGATTATTTTAGTATGGTCGCAAGCCCATGGTCATGGTTTCCATTACTAAACCAAAATATTAACACAAACTACGCATACAAGAGTCAAACCAGTGCGGTATAAACCAATTAAATCCCTCATATGGGTTAGTATTAATATAAACACTTAGTATTAATATAAACACCATCACGTCCCCTCCCCTCATCTCGATGATGGAGAGGACGCGACTCGTACAACTACTACTATCAAAACGAGCAATCTAACCCCATGAACATAATAAATAAAATGCATTGAAAATAAAACACACACAGATGCATGATGCAATGTACAGTGGAAGCAAATACATTTCAACACATTCATCATGCTCATAATAATTTATAAAACAAATACAATTGCAGAAATCAAATACGCAAGAAAATACTTATCTTGAGAAAGAGTTGTCCCGCAACCAGCTATGTCGCTGCAACATTCCACCCAACCATAGGCCAGTGTCCTCATCAATCTCTCAGTATCATTGCCACCCCCGAGCTGGGCATGATTCCCACAAGGAATGGGGGAGAAACGATAGGCTCACACATAGCCAAAGACACATCAAAACTTAGCCAATCCAAACACAGCTGGGTTTATCAGGATGCTAAGGAGGTGGGAAGGTTGAATTGCTAAGCTAGTGAGCTCAACCACATAGCTATGGACACCTACACAAGATCTAGCTTGGCCTTCTCAATACCTACACACCCAACACAAGGAAGCATCCCCTTCTATGCTACACAGTCCCTTGGGCTATGCCTTCACTTCCAGTGCTCTTCTAGGTGTGCAAAGAAGAATAACCAACCCCTCTTAATCTCTTTGTGAGATTCCTCTCTTCACTAGATTTATTAAGCCAACTCTAGGCCTCTTCCACTCATAATAGTTCAGACCAAAAAAGGATTTACAGAACCACAAAACACAAGTGTTGGGTATGGGAAAAACATCTTGGGAACCAAAATCGAAAACGGTAAAGAGGGGGGAATGACCCAGGTGATCAAATCGTTTCAGGAAACATTTAATGGATTCACAGAAGCAAAAACGACCTCTACAAACCCCCAATTCTTGGATTCGAATTCAGAAAAACGTCTATGGGAATTATGGGACAAAAAAAAACCTCCCTAAACCCACAAATAGTGAATCCCTTCTGGTCATTCACTCAATAATAACAAAAATGGATTTTTGGGCATGAAGGAAAGGGGAAACAACTGAAAACATGAAGGAGAGATCCCAACAAACTTCAACTATGTGCGGAAATGAAGGACATGAGTGAACAATGGGATGGGCATCCATTTTTGGGTATTTACTTGCCCAATAAGTCAAAACACATTTTTCAAAAACTAATGGCTTCTCAAATTTGAATTTGACTGCCATACTCTTCCAACCCCCATGCATTAACTATCTCAATCAATTTCTGGAAGAAATAAATGATTGGGCATAAAAGACAAATTGGGTAGTTGACAGTTTTATGGGTTTTCCCTTTGACATTTGGCTTTACTATATTGGCTCAAGGGTTTGAATACCCCCCCCTTTCCTTGTGAAATCATGCCCCCATCTCTTTAATGTTTCATTGACATAGCTAGTTGTGGGTATTTTTATTAATTGCATATTTACATGATATCCAAAATTATATTGTGCCTAGCTAGCACAATAACCATCGGCATTGATTTTAATCGTCGAACCATAGGTATCGATTTTAACTGCCAATACATAAAATGATAAATCCATAGTGGGGCCTTGGCCTTTAGATCCACACCATGATTTAATAACCCTATTTACCTCATTTACAAGTTAATGCAATTGGGGTCAAAACTGGGGTATTACATTCCCCTCCCCCTTACAACAACATTGTCCTCAGTGCTTTACAAAAGTGAACAAAAATGCTACATTGGCACTACCTCAGTGTTCTGCAAAATTGAAAAAAAATGGATGTGCCCATCGCATGGAATCCTCTTGCTCCCATGTAGCCTCTTCAAGACCGTAGTGCTCCCACTACACCTTCACCTGTCCGATGGCTCGATTTCGGAGCATCGTGACTATCCTGTCAAGGATGCACAATGGCTCGGTTTGGAACTCTCCCTTAGGTTCCACCTGAATCACATCCCAATTTATCACATGGTTAGGATGATATATATATTTCTTAAGCAAAGAAACATGAAAACATTATGAGCTCTAGTGCTAGCAGGAAATGCAATTCTATATGCAACTGGACCTATTCTTTCAAGCACTTCAAATGGCCCACAGTATCTAGGTGACATCTTAGCACAACTTCCAAGCTTCAAGGAACTCTTCTTGTCCTCACTCTGAGATAAACATGATCCCCAACACTGAAATCTCTATGCACTCTATGCTTATCTGCATAGATTTTCTATATATCCCGGGATGCTTTCAGATTCTGCCTGATCTTTGCAACCTCTTGCTCCATTTCTTGGAGCAAATCTGAAATAAACATGTTAGCTCTCCAGGAAACTCCTCTAGGTTGCAACTCGAGGATGCCTGGTAAATTCAATTTTTTTAATGGTTTTATAAATGGATCAAGTCAGATGACCTAAAGGACCTCACACACTCAAGACATGCAGAAAACTCAATCAAATAGATAAGGCTTCTAACTATCAATGTTCAGAGGGTTGATAATAAGGTGAATAAATGGAGAACTCGCTATGCTGGCAGATTCATATATAAAGCAATCACATATGAATGGCTAATAATAACAAGGAAAGACACTTGCAATTCAACTCATCAACACAGAGATAGGATGATATCTATCTAGTATTAGACAAAAAGAATAAACCTGAATCAAATATCCAAGCACAAGTACAGAACAGAGAAGATATGGAACCTGAATATATAATGGCAAAAGAGCTTATATTAAATGATGAATAACATGAGAAGCTTGATTACAATAAGGGTCTAAAAGTCTCCGAAGTCGAACCCTTGATTCAACATTAGTCCTAGGCTTTATATCCTTTACAAAATTTATTTCAGATCCTCAAAATTTGGATCGAATTTACTAAAAATAGATAACATAACTGTTTTTCCAAAAATTAGGTCAAAAACCCTAACTTAAGTGCTAATCTATCTAACTCTAATACTTGTTCACTCCTTGAACTCTTTAATAACTGCAGTGACCACTGAAGTAGAACTAGGCCCTGTTATCTAATAGATAAGTCACGGTTTGTCAAAAGTAGGTAGGGTTTGTGACCCATTTCACCTCGCTGGCACCTTCAAAATTAGAACAGACCCAATCTATTGGTGCCTTTAATTAATATTCATCTTCAAAACTCATCCATGAGGTGTTTGGATCAATAAAATTGGTTATGTGTGGAAGCATGTCTTTCTGCACTGTTCTGTGCTTTCGGTGGTTAAGAAAAAAAAATCCTAGGTCTGTAAGCTGCCAAAAGCTCTACTTTCGGTGGCTAATGAATAGCTGCTGTGTTCACCTAAGCCACCGAAAGCTTTGTTTCTACAAAATTTAATTAGTCTTTTAATCAACCTTTTACAACTTCACTTATGACCTTCTGGTACTTCTTCAACCTGTATAAGGTTTGGAATATCAGTAGCATCATGGGCTGCCTCCAGATCTTGAAGGCTTATGGCTACCTCTGCTAGGGTTTCTAGCGCAAGGTGTTTTTAAGGGTTTGAATCCTTCATCTGCAACCTTGACAGTATGATCATCCTGTAGAGCCTAGCATTGTCTTTCATTAATCTTATATTTATTTTTTGCAGCAGGATATACATCCCTCTCATTTCTAGAAGAGAATTATGCAATTTAGTATTTATTTTGGTTAATATTGCATTAGTCCTTTTGATTTCTCTTTCTAAGACCTTTAGTTCATATACTTTCCCTAATAACTCATTGATTCTCTGGGACCTAGGTCTGCTAGAGGAAGCTTCTGCCATTGGCTCACGTCTTCCTTTGGTGTGGGTGATGGAAAATCCTCTTGCCCTACTTGAAACTGTTATGCTATGTTATCTTCCTGTTCCTCTTGATCTTCAGAGTCTGAGTAAGGTAGGATGAGTATGTTTATGTCTGGAGCTGAAACTTCCTCTACCTTTCCACTGAAATCCATATTTCTCTTGGTTTTGTTGGTATTGGGAGTTGGAAATGGTTGATCCACTACCACTGGTGAGATGGCCCTCCTCTTCCTCTTGTCGCTCCTGGGAATGGTGGACTTTTTTGAAAGGGACTTCCCTTTGTCTTCTAGATGCAAGCCTATTTCAAACTCATTCCAAAATAAGAAATATGTCCATGCTATGTTTCTTCTTTCCAGCAGTTCTTGGACAATGAGCTTTATCAGGCCATGATGGGATAGCCTACCTACAATTTTGGTGGGCTGGGCTTTGACCTGATGGGACATCTTGTTTAGGCTCTTGTGTAGGTAGAAAGGGAGGTTAAGTGGGCTCCTTCCAGTGAAATGATTCATCAATTTAAAGTGGTATATCATCACCCTATTATACCTGCTTTCACAAGTTATATAAACCATGATTGCTTTCAACAACTGCTACCAGTTCTCCTCAAGCCAGGTTGAAGGGATGCTTTTCTTCCATACTAGATTCTTGTGTTCAGGCTTCAAGTAAGACCTAAATTCCACATCCTTCATGATGGTGTTTTTAAACGATTTCTCCCCCGTCCTTGGGAGTTATGCTACTTATGCTATTAGGGCCTCATCAACCTGGAACTCTTCTTTGTCTATCAATGCCTTCGATCCATCAAAATAGAGAGAAAAGTCTTCTGCCAATTGTTGGTGGGATCCTTGAATTTTCTCACGGAACCTGTAACAACCTGCATCTTTGAAGAATTGACATACTTCTGGACTTGACTCGAGATAGCCAATGTCACCCAATTCCTTTATGAGGGCAGGTCCTCCTTTTTCTTCATGTCTGGACTTCTCTTCTTGTACCTACAAAAATTAAAATTCGAACTCTGGGAAGGATATTACTTTTCCAGATTCAGGGAGGGCTTGGATCAGTGAGGATGCATGCAGGAAAATGTGGAATGGACTGAGGAGAGGGTGTTGATTTTGAGGGGTTGATTAGTGATTGGTACTTGAGCAGGGGGACAGTAAGTTCTAATGAGACCCGTGGGATGGCCAGTGCAATGATCATTTTAACTAGAACTTAATTCTTTGTGGTGGTTCAGCTGCAGTCACAGGATAGGTGAAGGGTAGCTACGGTTTGGGTCTTTTATCAGTCACTTCAGTTTTGTAATGACCTCCTCTTTACTAGCTCATGATTTTCTGCAATCCCAGTCTTTTTGAAGGTTAAGTGCTCGATATTGGTGCTCCTCATGCTAACGGTGGTTTATTTTGATGGATGTACTAATCGTTTTCTTCTTTTGGAGCTTTTGGTGGTTAAGGTAATCTTGTATCCAGTTTTTTAGCTACCAAAAGCTGGGATTTTTTAGTGGCTAATGAACTGTTGAGAAGTTTGCCTAAGCCACTGAAAGCTTTCTTTAAATTTTTTATTTAAAAACAGAGTCAATGAGCTTTTGGTGGTTAATGCATTCCTGAATCAAAATTTTAAGCCACCGAAAGTTGGGATTTTCGGTTGCTAATGAACTGTTGATAAGTTCGCCTAAGACACCGAAAGCTAAACTTTTCTTTTTATGAAAAAAAAGAATAGAAGACGTTCCAACTTTGTTAGACACATACAAATATTTCATAATGTTCCCTGAAATCTTGATTACTATGCAAAAATAATTTTTTTGAATTTGACATATTGAAGACTAATTTATTTAGGAGATAACAAAGCACAATCTTGTTTATTAGATTATCCCATGTCACCGGTGTCCGACACCTTCTTCCATATAAGGCTTCATAAGGAATCATTTCCAATGATGCTTGTTGTCCATTATTATAAGCAAACTCTACCAAGTGTAAATAATCATCCCACTCAGTTGGTTTGTCCATCACATACATGTGAATCATGTCTTCCAATACTTGATTCACTCTCTTTGTATGTCCATCAGTATGAGGATGGTATGTAGAACACCCAAATCTACAAACAGACCCTTCCAAAAATTGGAAGTGAACTTAGGATCCTTGTCATAGACTATTACCTTAGGCAATCCATGCAATATGAAAATATCCTTCATAAATATTTTTGCAATGGTGTCAACTTTATATGTGGACTTAACCGGTATAAAATGTGTTGCCTTTTTCAACTTGTACACCAAAACCATGATGGAATCATGCTGTCTCCAAGTCATTGGAAATCATGTAATGAAATCCATGGAAACAACTTCCCATTTCCATTCTGAAACTGGCAAAGGATGCAACAAACCTACTGGGTGTTGATACTCAACCTTAACCTACTGACATTTCATGCACTTTGAAATATACCCAATGATGTCCTTCTTCATTCCTGGCCAAAAATACTGCTTTCTGGCTATAGATATTGTCTTCTGATACCCTGGGTGACCAGAATATGGAGTTTAATGGATCTCATCCATAACAAATTTCCTCAAATCTGGCATGTTGGGAATATAAATTCTATTTTTATAAGTAAGAATTCCATCTTATTCCAACTTATATCCCTCATACCTCTTCCCAAGACTTTGTTTTTGCAATTTGTCCTTTATCTGCACATACATTTTATCCTCAGCAGTATGATTAACAATCTGTTGTCTCAAATCTGATTGGAAAATACTAAGAGATTCCAAGTGCATTTCATGCACCTTCCTGCTGAGCGCATCAGCGAATTTGTTTTCTTTTCCTTTTATGTGTTTGATTTCAAAATCAAACTCACATAAAAACTCTATCCATCTAGCTTTCCTAGCATTTAGAGTAGGCTGATCAAACAAATACTTCAGACCACAGTGGTATGTCCTTAACTCAAACTTTCTTCCCATTAAGTAATGCCTCCACATCTTGAGAGCATGTACTATAGCTGCAAGCTCTAAATCATGAGTGGAATTTCTTCTTATGATCCTTCAACTTTCTTGACTCATAGCATATCACATGGTTTTCTTGCATAAGGAATCCTCCAAGCCCTTGACCGCATGCATCAGTACACACCACAAAATATTTTTCTGGGTTTGCAATCTTCAATACTGGTGCACTTGTGAGAAGATTCTTCAACTACTAGAAGCTTTCTTCACACCTTGGTGTCCATTCAAACTTTGTCCCCTTCTTTTGCAAAGAAGTGATGGAATGTGCAACCTTGGAGAATCCTTCAATGAATCTCCTGTAATATCCTGCAAGTCCCATAAAAGATCTTACATCTGTCACATTTCCTGGAGTAGGCCAATTCAAAATGGCCTCAATATTTTCAGGGTCTACAGATATGCCCTCATATGAGATAATGTGACCCAAATAATGAATCCTATCTTTATAAAATTCACACTTGCTCAACTTTTCATACAGCTTATGCTCCTTGAGCAATTGCAATGTCAATATCAAGTGTTCTTCATGCTCTTCCTCGGTCTTAGAATAAATAAGAATGTCATCAAGGAAAACAAGAAAAACTTGTCCAAATACCCCCTGAAGACACTATTCATAAGGCACATAACTGTAGCTGGTGCACTTGTGAGACCAAATGGTACCACTACAAACTCATAATGTCCATACCTTGTTTATAAGGTTTTCTTATGAATGTCTTCATCTTTGATTCTCACCTGATGGTAACCAGACCTTAAGTCTATATTGGAAAATACATTTCCTCCTCTCATTTGATCAAAGAGGTCATCAATCCTAGGAAAAGGGTATTATTCTTCACAATGACTTTGTTCAGCTATCTGTAAATAATACACAACCTGAGTGTACCATCTTTCTTCTTCACAAAAAGAACTGGTGCTCCCCAAGGAGACACACTCGGCCTAGTGTACGTCTCCTCCAACAACTCTTGCAGTTGTATCTTTAGCTCTAGCATTTCTGGTATACTCATCCTGTAGGGTGTCTTGGACACTAGTGCTGCTCTTGGCACAAGTTCAATTATGAAATCAATGTCCCTATTTGGAGGAAGCCCTGGAATTTCATCAAGAAAAACATCCTTGAATTCCTGCAACACATGAAATTCCTCCAACCCAAGAGTTTCATTCTCTATTTCATCCAAAACATGAGTTGCATACAATCTGCAACCTTTCCTACATAACTTCTTCAGCTACATGGCTGAAATCCACCTAACATAAATCACCTTTGGAATACCTCTTACAACCCTTAAGTTTCCTTCTTCATCCAAGCAGTCAAAATTATTGTTGTAACAATCAAGCTTTACTCTATGTGCTTCCAACCAATCCATTCCAATGAGAATATCATAGGAACCAAGTGGCAGAACATTCATATCTACACAAGTGACTAGCCCATTCATAACCAATGGACACTTTTCTACCACTTCACTAATTTTTCTCTTGGTTCTAGTGTTTAGCTAAACTAACCATGTTTTGCCATGTTTTAACTTCTTAAAAGCACAAATCTCAACTACTTTAGGAGTAATATAACTGTGAGTAGAACCAAGGTCAATCAAAATAGAACCAGATTGCTCAGCAATCTTACCTGCAACCTCAACCACGGTTGATTGGTGGTCTGCTTGAAGGTCATCTAGTGTTGCATAAATCCTAGGGACGACTCTTTCTACTTGACCTATTGTTTCTGCTTCCTGGATGTTGTAAGTTGGCCTTGCATTCCCATTCTCAAGTGGGCAATTGCTGCGCATGTGGGGTCCTCCACATTTCCAACCTTATAGTGGTTCTTTGTTCTGTTGTGGATCTCTGGGATTTTCTCCCACCACTTCGGTTGGATTTCTTCTCATCTTGTGATGGATGCTTCTGCTGATTTCTGAAATGAGAAGGTTTGAAACGTTTCTTTCTTTGGTAATACTTCTCATTCTTTTTGTCCTTCCTTATGATAATAAGGTTTTCCTTTGCTTTCCTCATAGAAATACTTGCTTTCCTTATTGCTTCCTCCAGAGTCCTAGGTTCATAAAAATCAATTCTATCTTGATATGCTTGATATGCTTGAGGTATCCCACTCAGAAAACGATGGGTTTTTACTTTATCATCCTTGATATACATGTATTATAAATGGAGATAAATACCATACACAGTAGTTAAAACAAGAGCTGTATATACCACTGTAAACCCTTCTAAGGGATATCTATATTAATAATAATACTAATAATATCATTGTTCAAGGAGATAAGATCTAACTCATAAAAACAATACTCAACAAACATATGTTCGGCCATAAAACCATCGAAGGATGGAATCCTATATACATAAGAATAACCACATAGTTTAATTCGCAACTGAGACCCTAAGGGTCATGTCGTTTTAAATATACCATAATTACTTAAATAACCCAATGTACGCTTTAAAAAGTGGTTGTAAGTCCATCTTCGATGGATTTCACTGGTTTTAACAACCACAAATAAAATCCAACTAACAGAACCAACGACGTGGGGGTAAGACCATCCACAATGGCACCCACAGTACCATCAAAATCGCTAAGGTTTAAAACCGTTTACACTTAAATACCCTTACAAAGCAACAAGGCCGTAAAGCCTTCTGTAAACAAAGGGTAAACCCCTTGAGGGATGAAATTTTTAAACTTATCTTATGCAGATCCAAAGTCCTCTCCCTCAACTCCTTAATCTCAGGTTTAAGTACCTGCAAACAAACTTTATATATAAGATATTGTGGTTGTATGGTATATATCATCGATAGTAATAGGAAAAGAAACCGAGTTAAGGTTGATGTTACCTAGTCATTTTATAACACGAGCCTGGGAGGAGATGACCATGTCGCCTCCCTCTCCAGTGCCCTCCTCTTGCATTTCATTTTCAAGTTACAGTCATAACTATTTGAATATATGAAATAAAACTTGAACAAGTATTATTAAAATATTATAGATACCTTTGGAAATTTGCAGAGAGGGCCAAGGGTCGACTCCTCCGAGGTGGCCCTTATCCATCCTATATTTGCACCCACATTAGTGTACTATAAATAAATGTCGTATGTCACATGCCCCAATTTTTGCAAAACCAATATTATGTTATTTGATTTTATTTGAGGACAATATGTTAAATTTTATTGTAAGTTGTAATTGATGACTCAGCAGAGTCAAGGATATTTAATGTAATTTTGAATATTTTTATTAAAAATAAATAAAGGAGGAGACAACAGCTTAGGAGAGCTGTTAAAAGAGTGTTTACTGGTCAAATTGGTGGAGGAGACTGGGTGGAGAGCAAACAGACATGTGGCAGCATCCTCAAACCACTTCCAATTATTGCAGGTGGCAACCTCCCTACATTTGGGGTCATGATTCCCCAAGAAAGTGGAATCAGAGCAGGTGGCTCAATTAATGAAAACTGACCCAAAATACCTAGGAAATATTTATAAAAGTTCCCATTGAAGAGAGCTGAGGCTTCTCATTCTAGAGAAGTGATCATTCAGGTGAATGTACTTCAGAGAAATTCAATGGAAGGGAATTGTGGAAAGAGTTTGAGGGGGTAACTGCTGAGTGATCTAGTGCAATTTTTAAGCTGAAATATCTTACTGTTGAGTGCAGGGTGTTTTATTGAGTTATTGGATCATTCTACTGTTTGCATGCTCCACCAGTTCTCAGCCAAGAAGACCAGGAACAGGCTCAGGGGTCCCGAGGAAGCGTTGTTTGAGCACTCTCTAGGAGTTTGGTAGGGAGGAACGACCTCCTAACACTATTTTCGTTTATCCTAATCATGTTCTACATTATTTGTTTTACTTTGTTAGATAGATAAATCTGAATCTGGCTGTTAAATGAATGTTAAATATTAAGCTTGTAAATTGTTAGAATGGTAAATAATTCTAGTCTATGTTTTTCCACACCTGGAAGGACCAGGCTGTACTGCAGCACAGATAGAGCATTTACAGTAGATGAAAGAATATGTTAAGAGACTGATTAGAATAGGTATGGTACCGCATTTTGTAGTAGCAGAGTAATTTATTTCACTATGAAGGTTATTATTAGAATGACTAATGATCTGGTTATCTATGTTATTTGTTTTAACAAGTTTATTTATGTAAATATATTGAAAAAGAAATAGCAGTAATCTAGTACACATAGAAGGATTAATATGTTAAGGAAATATCCTAGTAGATAAGATGTTGTATTTACAGACAACAGATTATTTTCTTTATTTCAAGTTAAAATATTATGGAAGTTCAACTGTGTTATGATAGGTTTATATTGCTCTTTGTTTACTTAGTAACTAATTGCAATGCAATAGAAAAATCACAGTCAAGTTACGTTGTTTACCTTCAGTTTAATAAAAAAATAAACTACTAATCATATAGTTTATTTTCTAACAATATCATTTAAATATAGAACTAGTATTTACTATAAACAAATAGGGTTAAATTTAAAAGTACTTAGATTAAAAAGAGTAAACCAAGTTACAGAAATTATACTTTATCATTTCTAAAACTCTGACTTTTTTCCACTAGACAGTTTATTAAAGAAAAGCAATAAAATATAAATAAATAACTAGTTAGTATAAAACTAATTAACACCTATGCAAAAACTAATTATAATTATTAGACAGGCTTATACCTGTAAATATACAACTTCAGGGTCGAAACCCTAACCAAGTTCTTTAAATATAATAAATAAAACATCTAAGCTGCAATCAATAACTTGGTTAAATATTTAAATAAACATTTAGTCTACTGTAAATTGTTACAGTCTTTACTGAAAATGAATGTCCCTTGACACAACACACAAATAATAATAATATTAATTTATCCAAATTAACAAGTAACAGAACCTAATCATTAATCAATTGAAGAACTCACATAGACAAGGGTTTCATTTTAGGAAAACCCTAGTTGTATCATCTGAACAAGTAAATCAATATTATAAACTATACACTACAACTTTACAGTATTATATTAACTAATACACTATTTACAAAAGATTTTAGACAGTAATGTTCTTCATTTATAGTCGAACAGGAGGAACCCTGATGTACACAGAGTAAAAATATACAAGGCAAGATAGAGCTCGAACTAAAATATTTTTAATAAACACCCAATGTATTACTTGGACAGGTCGAAAGGCTTACAAACATAACAAAATTCCAGCACCCAGCTCATGGCTGGTGTACCCAGCATCATGGCGTGGGTTGAAACAAAACTAACAGTCAAGTATGAAAACCCTCGTTGTTGTTTATCTCTTTTAAGACAAGAAAAAGGTGATACAAGTCACGGCATCATGGCCGGAGCAATACTACTACAAGCAAGGGCATAATAACCCAAAACTAAAATAACAACTAAGCTAAGAAAATTAAACACCAAAGGAACCAAGTCGTATTTCTTCTCCACTGAAACCCCTTTACCCCTAATCTATACAAGCAGGAAGGAGCCACATTGTAACCGACGCTTACCCGTAGGTTGTTGGAAATCCAAAGATGGGTGAAATATTTCCAAGCCGGTATCGAACTGCAATCCTGTAAGCAACAAGCAATGGTTTTTAATTAGAGTTGTCTTTTCTTTTATTAAAATTGTAACTAAAGAAAAATTGGTGATAATTGTAGTATAATTTACTTACCTGGAAGTGAAATAATATGGAGCCACGGAGGAGCGAACCAACATAACAAATCAACACAACGAACAGCCCAAACCCTAGTGCTTACAAGTAACAGAGGTGACAAGGACTCACAATACATGCTACACTGACGATGAGAGCAGGAGTAAGCCTGGGCAATGGCCACGAAAGAGATCAACACTAAAAAGAAGACATTGACAGAGCTATACTACCCTCACGCACAACAAGATTTGTATGCAGGAAGAAAAACATAGTGCGAGCTGTGAACTTCACAAACCATACACTAGAGTGGAAACATCTCATGATAAACAAACAATGGAGCTAGAGACAAGCACCAGCGAGCCCTCATGGCCGCAGTGAACGTGCATAGACCAAAACCCTCGATGAAAAAAATAATAAGTAAGGTTGCATGATGAGCTTATATGTTATACAACACACAGTGGTGAAAGTTCCACATGCCCACAAATTTATCCATTCCACATTGGTTCGAGTTGTATAGTCTCCACTGCAATATCAGGATCAAATTATTGTTAATAATTTGTATAATGATCACATTGACAATGTAATGTATAAAGTCAATATCGTATCTTTGCAATGTTAAACTATGAAGTCAAACCATGTTAAAGAACGAGGCTTTGTGCTACTGTTAAATTTTATATTATAAACCTTGAAAACCACATTGGTAAAGATCCAAAACGTGTATTGCATCAATTCCTTTGTTTCATAAAGATATTATAATTTCTCTTTGTAAAAATTTTAAGAAAATATCGATAGTATAATAGAATTTTTGAGCATGATTGTTAATGCCACTATTGATCCTTTTTGTAACCATGAACGATGAATGTTTAAGCTGTTAGAACTAGATATAAATCAATAAGGTGTATATAGAAATAAATAACATATATACACTAGAATAGCTCTTACTCTTTAATGTGGTCTACAGTATTGAAAGTGGGATAAATCTCTTATAAGTACATGATCTTTGGTCTTCATATTATACCAAGCTCTAAGATGAATCAAACCAAGGTTAGGTTGGAATTGGGAGTTTAAGATAGTAAACTATCTAGGAATTTACTGCATCACCTTTACTTATAAGTAAATAGTAGAATAATGTAAAGTTCATCGCATTACTAGGTCATGAAGAAAACTGGAAAATATAAGTCACAACTTGATATTATTCATGCAAAGGATCACTTATAAATATAATGCAATTATAAGCTGATAAACTTCCTCTACTGAAGCTAAATAAAAGGTAAAGCTAAGAGCTCTGTATAAGTTTGCTTCTTATAAAGCCTTAGGTCTGTTTCCTTACTTATAAGCAGTGTTGTAATTTTATAAATAGTAACAGCAAGAAACTTTAGTTTCAGTAAGAGTACTGATATGCTAAATCTTGAGCTCTATTAAGGACTAGAAATAGCTTAGAGTAATGATAGAAAGAAGTTTAATCTAATTAGCAGACATTCTTATAATAGACAATCAATAGTGTAAAGATATTGATCATAACGACATGCATTTAAAATACTGATATAGTTGCAACACAAATAAGGAGAAGGTACTTTACCTCATAGAACCCTTGAATTAAATTAAGCAAACTTTTACGCTAGCAGTATATTTTATGCTAAAAGAAGTATATCTGGATTAACGCCTTAATAAACTCTTACTAGGTCAAAATTTACCTGTGAATCGTGTAAGATCCAGAATTCCAGAAAAGTTAGCAATCGCTAAGTAAGCTCCAGTTAGAAAGTAACTTCTCACCTACTTGACAAAAACGAACTATCAGTGTAATTAGAAACAACTGAATGCATATTATTTACATCATTTATTGAGGTGTTTAAGTTAATGGCTACTTTTGTTAACGGTTTCATTCTTTCTATTAGCTACTAGCAGTTATCTAACTGCAACTATAAACAGTTTATGTTATATAAAAAAAATTAATTTTTGTGAAAATTTGGGGTTTTGACATGTGGTATAAGAGCACAAGGTTCAAACACTAGGCCTTGATGAAGCCCAACTAGCTTTTATGAAAAAGTGATTTTGAATTATTTTGCTGATGTATTTTCTTTTAAATGTTATTCAACAAAGAAATTGTTTTTGAAGTTTAACAAACAGATATGGAAAGGCTGGAGGAATATGCAGAAGAGGAATCTCCATTTACTGAACCAGGAAACTTACCAAGAGATCCTATACAAGAACATTTAACCACTAATTCCTCAGAAATTTTACAAACAGTAAAAGACTTAAAATATGAAATGGAATCAGTTAAACGAGAGAATGAAAGGATTCTGAGAGCTCAGGAGGAGCTAAATCAGATCCTAACAGAAAGGTTTCAAACTGAGGGTAGGGGTAAAAGAGCTAAATCAGAAGATACAAGTCATCAACATAAATATAAAAATATTAAACAGACTAAAGATGAAAGCAGCTCATCTTCAGAGGTGTTTGGTGAGCAACGCAAGTTTCATTCCACTAGTGATAGTAGTGATGATAACCATTATACTAAAAAGAGAAAATATAAACCCTATGAGGAGATTTCTAGGGAGTTTAAAAAGATTAAACCACCAACATTCAATGGAGAGACTGAGAAGGGGGAAAAAGCAGAATCCTGTTTATCTATAATGAAGAAGTACTTCCATATATATAACTATTCTAACCAATTAAAGGCTAGAATGGCTATCTACAATCTCTCAGGAAAGGCTGACATTTGGTAGCAGGAATTGAAGAGAGTGAAGGGAATAAAAGAGAAGAACGTAAACTGGAGTACCTTCAAGAGGTACTTTAAAAACAAATTTATGTTTGGGCAGTACTATGAAGAAAGAGCAAAATAATTCTATGAGCTTAAATTAGGATCAATGACTATGAAAGATCTAAACAACAAGTTTTTAAGTCTGCTTAGGTATGTACAATACCTTGTATATGAAATACCAAAGGTACAGTGATTCCTCAGCTATCTACCTTATCATATTAAGGACAGAATTGAGTATGACAATCCAAAGACTTCGGAAGAAGCTATGAGGAAATCCAACTTCTGTTATGAATAGTATCGAAAGAAGGAAAGCATGGCCAACTGGAAGGCCAAGAAGAATAATAACCATTATGATTAAAAGAATAAAGAATTTGTTCCCAATAGAACTTCTACAAACAATAAGGCCAGATATTTTCCTAACAAGAATTTTCAAGGGAATAAGAATGATTCACCAAGTAATCAGAATAATTCCAAGGGTAAAGAATTTGCTAATAACCATGGTAATTATACCAAGAACTTTGAATGCAAAGAACCTATAAAGTTTTGGGAGAGTAATGGCCCACGTTATGCCTCAGTCTACCCTAATCGGAAAAAAACTGTTAGTAATATTCATACCATACAGGAGGAGATGACCGTTGGAGAATTAGCGAGGATTATGCCCAGAATTAATGCGTCCTTGGAGAATCGACACGCAGAATATCAAACTTCCATGGTGGAAGTAGAAGGTATGATAAACCAAACCCCTATAACTATTTTAATTGATCCAGGAGCTAGTATCAATTATATTTCACCTAAAATGGTAGAAAAATGTAAGTTGCCTGTTGAAAAATTTGAAAATTCTTGGTTGGTTTAGTTAGCCACTAGTACTAAAAGGAAGGTAACTTGTTTTGTAAAAGAATGTGCAGTAGTTATGGATCAATTTGAAACTGTTGTAAAGATTCATGTATTACCTCTTAGTTCTTATGACTTACTGATCGGTATGGATTGGTTAGAACAACATAGGGTAATTTTAAATTGTTATGATAAAACCTTTACATGTATAAACAGTGATGGAAAACCAGTAAGTGTAAAAGGAATCCCTAGAAAAACCACCATAAGGCAGATTTCTGCTCTACAGCTTAAGAGAGCTGTTAGGAAGGGTTGTAAAGCTTATGCAGTAACAATAACTGATGAGGAGAATCTAAATAAGACAGATAAATTAAAATTGGAAGACATACCAGTTTTAAGAGAGTATGCTGATGTATTTTCAGAATAAATTTTGGGACTACCTCCAAAAAGGGAACTAGATTTTATCATTGAGCTGGTACCTAGTGCAGTACCTAGCTCAAAGGCCCCTTATCGAATGAACATACTTGAACTTAATGAATTAAAGTCACAATTAAAAGAACTTACTAATAAAAAGTATATTTGACCTAGTGTGTCTCCTTGGGGGGAACCTGTCATCTTCGTTAAGAAAAAGGACGGAACCATGCGACTTTGCATAGATTACCGTCAGTTGAATAAGATGACCAATAAAAATTGATACACGTTGCCTCGCATAGATGATTTGTTTGATCAACTACGTGGAGCCACGGTGTTTTCAAAAATTGATTTAAGGTCTGGATATCACCAAGTTGGGATTAAAGATGAAGATATATTTAAAATAGCTTTTAGGACTCGATATGGTCATTACGAGTTTGTCTTCATGCCATTCGGGCTTACTAATGCCCCAGATGTTTTCATGTGTTTAATGAACAACATTATGCATAAGTATCTAGATAAGTTTGTAGTCGTGTTTGTTGACGATATATTAATCTATTCAAAAACTGAAGAAGAACATAAAGAGCATTTAAAAATTGTTTTGCAAGAGTTACGAAATCATCAACTCTTTGCAAAGTTTAGTAAATGTGATTTCTTCAAAGATAAGATTCATTACTTAGGTCATGTAGTGACTAAGGAATGGATTTTGGTAGATCCCAAAAAGATAAAGGCAATCAAAGATTGGTCGGTTCCTAAGGATGTAACTGATGTTTGATCCCTCATGGGAATTACCGGTTATTACTGGAGGCTCATTGAAGGTTTTTCGAGAATCGCAAATCCGATAACTTCTTTGCAGAAGAAAGGAAAGAAATTTGATTGGAACCAGAAATGCGAGGAAAGATTTAAAAATTTAAAAACTTTATTAACCAGCGCACCTATTTTAAGAATAGCTGATCCAAATAAAGAATTTGTAGTGTGCACTGACGCCTATAACGATGTTTTAAGTGGTGTTCTGACTCAAGAAGGGCATGTTATTGCCTATGAGTCTAGGAAATTAAAAATTCATGAAAATAATTATGCAACTTATGATCTGGAATTAGTTGTTGTTATAATGACTGATAATAAAGGACTAAAGTATCTGTTAGATCAGCCTAATCTAAATGCCAGACAAGCTAGGTGGCTAGCTTTTCTAAGTGAGTATGATTTCAAAATTTAGCACATTAAAGGTAAAGAAAATAAAGTTATTGATGCATTAAGTAGGAATGCAAGGCTGAAATTCATAGCAGTTATTAGCACTTATACAACAGATCTGGATGAACAACTTAAAACAGGGATAGAACAAGATGAAATTTACCAAAACTTACAAGCTAAAACGAAAGAAAATCCAACAGAAAGCTTAAGTAAAGGGTACAGTTTGAAAGAAAAAGAATTTTTACTGTATAAAGACAGAATGTATGTACCTAACGTACCTAAAGTTAAGTTGTTAATTTTGGATGAAATCCATAAAACTCCATATTTAGGTCATACAGGCTATCAAAAGACTATAACTATGTTAAGAAAAGAATATTTTTGGCCAAATATGAAGATTGAATTAGCAGAGTATATCGCTAGGTGTTTTGAATGTCAGTGGGTGAAAACTGAACATCAACACCCAGCTGGATTACTTCAGCCATTGCCCATTCCTAGCCGAAAATGGGATATAATTAGTCTCTATTTTATTACTGGACTGCCTAAAAATCAGAATTTAAATGATTCTATCATGGTAGTGGTTGATAAGTTAAGTAAAGCAACTCACTTTATACCTATTAAAACTACGTATAAAGCTGTAAACATAGTTGATATCTTTCTAAAACAGATTTTTCGATTGCATGGAATACCGAAAGTCATAATCTCAGATACAGATCCTAAATTTACAGGTAACTTTTGGAAATCTCTATTTAAAGGATTAAACACTACATAAAATTTCAGTACTTCATTCCATCCTCAAACAGATGGACAAAGTGAAAGAGTAAACCAAGTACTGGAAGATTTATTAAGGATGTATGTGAAAGACCAACCAGGTAAATGGGAGGATTATTTGCATCTGGTAGAATTTCCTTATAATAATAATTATCAGGCATCAACCAGATTTAGTCCTTTCAAAATCTTGTATAGAAGGAAATTTAATACTCCTATCTCTTGGAGTAATCCGGTGGATAGATTAGTATTAGGTCCTGAACTATTAAAGGAAATGGAAGAAATTGTAAAGCAGAGACAAGGTAATTTGAAAGTTGTGCAGGATCGACAGAAAAGTCAAGCAGACCTTAAAAGAACTCCAAAGGAGTTTCAGGTAGGTGAACATGTGTTCATCAAGGTGAGGCCCAAAAAGAGCTCTCTGAGATTGGGAAGTTGTGCAAAACTAGCACCTCATTACTGTGGTCCATTTGAAATACTGTCCAGGATTCGACAAGTAGCTTATCAATTAGCATTACCACCAAATTTAAGAGTACATAATTCTTTTCACATTTTTGTATTAAAGAAATATGTTCATGATGCTACTCATGTTGTTAACTGGAATGATGTGCAGGTGGAACTAGAAGGAGATTTTTTGGTGGAACCGGACTGTATCCTCGAGCGGAGGGAGATCACACTTCGGAACCGCACCATTGGTCAGGTGAAGGTGCAATGGAAGCACCTTAGTCCGGAGGAAGCCACCTGGGAATTGGAAAGTAATATGCGGGATGCATATCCAATTCTATTCTAGGGGAATTATGAGGATGAAGAATAAATAACATCGAGGACGATGTTATGCTCTAAGGAGGTGTGTATGTCACATGCCCCAATTTTTACAAAAAAAATATTATGTTATTTGATTTTATTTGAGGACAATATGTTAAATTTTATGCTAAGTTGTAGTTGATGACTCAGCAGAGTCAAGGATATTTAATGTAATTCTGAATATTTTTATTAAAAATAAATAAAGGAGGAAACAACAGCTTAGGAGAGCTGTTAAAAGAGTGTTTACTGGTCAAATTGGTCGAGGAGACTGGGTGGAGAGCAAACAGACATGTGGTAGCATCCTCAAACCACTTCCAACTATTACAGGTGGCAACCTCCCTACATTTGGGGTCATGATTCCCCAAGAAAGTGGAATCAGAGCGAGTGGCTCAATTAATGAAAACTGACCCAAAATACCTAGGCAATCTTTATAAAAGTTCCCATTGAAGAGAGCTGAGGCTACTCATTCTAGATAAGTGATCATTTAGGTGAATGTACTTCAGAGAAATTCAATGGAATGGAATTGTGGAAAGAGTTTGAGGGGGTAATTGCTGAGTGATCTAGTGCAGTTTTTAAGCTGAAAGATCTTACTTTTGAGTGCAGGGTGTTTTACTGAGTTATTGGATCAATCTACTGTTTGCATGCTCCACCAGTTCTCAACTAAGAAGACCAGGAATAGGCTCGGGGGTCCTAAGGAAGTGTTGTTCGAGCGCTCTCCAGGAGCTTGGTAGGGATGAACGACCTCCTAACGTTGTTGTCGTCTATCCTAATCAGGTTCTACATTATTTGTTTTACTGTGTTAGATAGATAAATCTAAATCTGAATGTTAAATGAATGTTAAATATTCAATTTGTAAATTTTTGGAATGGAAAATAATTCTAGTCTGTGTTTTTCCACACCTGGAAGGACCAGGCCATACTCTAGCACAGATAGAGCATTTACAGTAGATGAAAGAATATGTTAAGAGACTGATTAGAATAGGTATGGTTCTGCATTTCATAGTAGCAGAGTAATTTATTTCAGTATATAGGTTATTATTAAAAAGAATAATGATCTAGTTATCTATGTTATTTGTTTTAACAAGTTTATTTATGTAAATATATTGGGAAAGAAATAGCAGTAATCTAGTACAGGTAGAAGGATTAATATGTTAAGGAAATATACTAGTAGATAAGATGTTGTATTTATAGACAACAGATTATTTTCTTTATTTCAAATTAAAGTATTATGGAAGTTAAGCTGTGTTATGATAGGTTTATATTGCTCTGTGTTTACTTAGTAACTAATTGCAATGCAGCAGAAAAATAACAGTCGAGTTACATTGTTTACCTTCAGTTTAATAAAGAAATAAACTACTAATCATATAGTTTATTTTCTAACAATATCATTTAAATATAGAACTAGTATTTACTATAAACAAATAGGGTTAAATTTAAAAGTACTTAGATTAAAAAGAGTAAACCGAGTTATAGAAATTATACTTTATCATTTATAAAACTCTGACCTTTTTCCACTAGACAGTTTATTAAAGAAAAGCAATAAAATATAAATAAATAACTAGTATAAAACTAATTAACACCTATGCAGAAACTAATTATAATTATTAGATTGGCTTATACCTGTAAATATACAACTTCAGGGTCGAAACCCTAACCAAGTTCTTTAAATATAATAAATAAAACATCTAAGCGACAATCAATAACTTGGTGTAATATTTAAATAAACATTTAGTCTATTGTAAATTGCTACAGTCCTTACTGAAAAATAATGTCCCTTGACACAACACACAAATAATAATAATATTAATTTATACAAATTAACAAGTAACAGAACCTAATCATTAATCAATTGAAGAACTCACATAGACAAGGGTTTCATTTCAGGAAAACCCTAGTTGTATCATATGAACAAGTAAATCAATATTATAAACTATACACTACAACTTTACAGTCTTATATTAACTAATACACTATTTACAAAAGGTTTTAGACAGTAATGTTCTTCATTTACAGTCGAACAGGAGGAACCCTAATGTACACAGAGTAAAAATATACAAGGTGAGACAGAGCTCAAACTAAAATCTTTTTAATAAAAACCCAGTGTATTACTTGGACAGGCCGAAAGGCTTACAAACTTAACAAAATTCCAGCACCCAGCTCATGGCCGGTGTACCCAGCATCATGGCATGGGTTGAAACAAAACTAACAGTCAAGTATGAAAACCCTCGTTGTTGTTTATCTCTTTTAAGACAAGAAAAAGGTGATACAAGTCATGGAATCATGGTCGGGGCAATCCTACTACAAGCAAGGGCATAATAACCCAAAACTAAAATAACAACTGAGCTAAGCAAATTAAACACCAAAGGAACCAAGTCGTATTTCTTCTCCATTGAAACCCCTTTTCCCCTAATCTGTACAAGCAGGGAGGAGCCACATTGTAACCGAGGCTTACCCATAGGTTGTTGGCAATCCAAATATGGGTGAAATATTTCCAAGCCAGTATCGAACTGCAATACTGTAAGTAACAAGCAATGGTTTTTAATTAGAGTTGTCTTTTCTTTTATTAAAACTGTAACTAAAGAAAAATTGGTGATAATTGTAGTATAATTTACTTACCTGGAAGTGAAATAATATGGAGCCACGAAGGAGCGAACCAGCACAACAAATCAACACAATGAACAGCCCAAACCCCAGTGCTTATAAGTAATAGAGGTGACGGGGGCTCACAATACATACTACACTGACGATGAGAGCAGGAGTAAGCTTGGGCAACGGCCACGAAAGAGAGCAACACTAAAAAGAAGACATTGACAGAGCTATACTACCCTCACGCACAACAAGCTTTGTATGCAAGAAGAAAAACATAGTGCGAGCTATGAACTTCGCAAACAATACACTAGAGTGGCAACATCCCATGATAAACAAACAATGGAACTGGAGACAAGCACCAGCGATCCCTCATGGCCATAGTGAACCCAACAGTGCAGAGACCAAAACCCTCAATGAAAAAAATAAGAAGTAGGGTTGCGTGATGAGCTTATATGTTATACAATGCATGGTGGTGAAAGTTCCGTGTGCCCACAAATTTATCTATTCCACAATGGGTCAAGTTGTATAGTCTCCATTGCAATATCGGGATCAAATTATTGTTAATAATTTGTATAATGATCACATTGACGATGTAATGTATAAAGTCAATATCGTATCTTTTCAATGTTAAACTATGAAGTCAAGCCATGTTAAAGAACGAGGCTTTGTGCTACCATTAAATTTTATATTATAAACCTTGAAAACCACATTGGTAAAGAACCAAAACGTGTATTGCATCAATGCCTTTGTTTTATAAAGATATTATAATTTCTCTTAGTAAAACTTTTAAGAAAAGATTGATAGTATAATAGAATCTTTGAGCATGATTGTTAATGCCACTATTGATCCTTTTTGTAACCATGAACGATGAATGTTTAAGCTATTAGAACTAGATATAAATCAAGAAGGTGTATATAGAAATAAATAACACATATACACTAGAATATCTCTTACTCTTTAATGTGGTCTATAGTACCGAAAGTAGGATAAATAACATATATACACTAGAATAGCTCTTACTCTTATAAGTACATGATCTTTGGTCTTCATATTATACCAAGCTCTTAGATGAATCAAACCAAGGCTAGGTTGGAATTGGGAGTCTAAGATAGTAAACTATCTAGGAATTTACTACATCACCTTTACTTATAAGTAAATAGTATAATAATGTAAATTTCGTCACATTACTAGGTCATGAAGAAAACTGGAAAATATAAGTCACAACTTGACGTTATTCATGCAGAGGATAACTTATAAATATAATGCAATTATAAGCTGATAAACTTCCTCTACTGAAGCTAAATAAAAGGTAAAGCTAATAGCTCTGTATAAGTTTGCTTCTTAGAAAGCCTTAGGTCTGTTTCCTTACTTATAAGCAGTGTTGTAATTTTATAAATAGTAACAGCAATAAAATTTAGTTTCAGTAAGAGTACTGACATGCTAAATCTTGAGCTCTATTAAGGACTGGAAATAGCTTAGAGTAATGATAGAAAGAAGTTTAATCTAAGTAGCAATCATTCTTATAATAGACAATCAATAGTGTAAAGATATTGATCATAACAACATGCATTTAAAATACTGATATAGTTGCAACGCAAATAAGGAGAAGGTACTTTACCTCATAGAACCCTTGAATTAAATTAAGCAAACTTTTACTCTAGCAGTATATTTTATACTAAAAGAAGTATATCTGGATTAACGCCTTAATAAACTCTTACTGGGTCAAAATTTACTTGTCAAGCCTGTAGGATCCAGAATTCCAGAAAAGTTAGCAATCGTTAAGTAAGCCCCAGTTAGAAAGTAACTTCTCACCTACTTGACAAAAACAAACTATCAGTGTAATTAGAAACAACTAAATGCAGATTATTTACATCACATATTGAAATTAAAATAGTATTAATCTATATGTGTTTAATTTAATGGTTACCTGTGTTAACTGTTTCATTCTTTCTATTAGCTGCTAGGAGTTATCTAAGTGCGACTATAAATAGTTTATGTTACATCAAAAAAATTTAATTTTTGTGAAAATTTGGGGTTTTGACATGTCGTAAACACTGATTTTTAGCAAACAAAAACACAGAGATGAGTCCAGAACTTTTACCTGTTATCCAGCTATCCTGCTTGGTCAATTTTGATGACAGGTTCGTTGAGGCACAAGAAGTGGGCTACAGACCACCATGAAAGCCATAGAAGCACAGGAGTACCTTGGGAAAGAACCAATAACAATGCCTTTATTATTGGCAAAATTCTACACTAGAAACCCTAACAACATCGCCATTGATAGAGGAGATCTTCGACTCTTGCCAGTTACAGACCAAAATGGCTAAATGCACTAATGAAGGTTCAAGCAACCAAAAAAGACAGACTAAAAACCATATGAAAATGCTTGCTATCTCACCTTACAAGTGGATGGTCGAGATCCAATCTCAAGCCAGCTCAAAGGGCCTTGATGTGCTGTCAACTCACAGCCAGGAAAATTCATTTAAGTCTCCAAGTCAACCAGGCTACAACATAATAACTCGCGTCCAGGACATTATGGCCATCTATCATTGCTTTTGAAGTATCGACATGAAGCTTGAATCATGGGTTAAAACATTAACACAACAAACCATATAATACATTGCAAAAACCATGGCGTAGACCATGTCCATCACACTCATTCTAATATGCCAAGAAAACATTGCATTATAAATTATAACCTTTGCATCATGTATCAACGAAGGTTTTACACTATGGTAAATACCATATGCCTTATCAAACCTCATATCATCGCAGTTAGGATGGAGTAATCACATTGTACCATGAGCTTAAGCTATGGTAAGGCCTATGGCCTTTAAACCTTAATTAACAACTTTATTACATTATTGGATGGGATTAAGACTATGGATAGTCTCCCCATCCTTAGGGCTGCTAAAGCCCTAGTAAATCTTTAAAATAAAAGCAAGGAAACTGTAAACATCACGCTTGGGCATAGCTAAATGCAATGGATGATTGGTCGTTACCTCAGCAGACGAAACCTGGCATAATAAGCAGAACAAGAAGATTAAAAACTTGCATAAGCATAAATAACTTAGAAGATGAGTAAACTGTTGGTTAATTAATCCTAAATCAATGCATGTAAAAAAAAAATATTTACGAAATTTATGTGTGTTACATAAATACAATGTTATATTATTTTTTATTTGTGATAAAATTTAATGTTTAATGAACTTAAAAGATAAAAGCGTTTAGATCTAATTTTTAAAAGGAGGGAAGTAAAAATGATTTGTAGATATATGTTTAGAATATAGCTGAAAAATGACAATCAAAAGGGAATATATATATATAATTGGTAGCATATCTATTAGGTGATTTAGAAAATAAATCATATAAGAAATGGGAAATATATATGATAAATATTAGATTCCATTTCACAAAGATTAATTAGGCAAGGGATAGAAAGTTCAACATAAACAAAACTCTATTAACAATAATTTTCTCATAGTTTCACATCAATAGAACAAGACTTTTTTATAACTAAATGTGTTATGCAAATATTACCAAAGAAATTAAATTGATTTGTGTTTAAAGGAAAAAATAACATAAACACAAATTGGTCACCAAAAGAACTTCCAGCCAAGTCAAATTTTGGGGTTAATGTGATAGTTTCATTATTCACATTAAATTTATTGTTAAAACAATTTTCTTGGGCAATACTCTTTTTATCTTTTCTTTTTAACAACAACAAATATAATTTTGTATTTAAAAAAATGTAATCAAATTGGATAGTGTTATAATGCAAAATGAATGTTATTTATGAGTTCAAAATTCAGCAATTCAAGCAAGTAAAAAAATCCAAAAATATTCAAGTATCCTTCCCAGAGGATTTCAAAACACTTCTACATGTATAAAGTCAAAAGAAGCACCTAATCTAAAGATTGTCTTGTAAAGCATATATATATTTTAAGTAAAAGATGTACTTATTGTGCACTTTATCTTGGCCAATATTACTGGTTTACGATCCTTGATTTTCCAAGTTAACATCCTCAAGTAGTTGATGAACAATTTTCTCCCCTTTAGTCTCACCAAGTGTAGATTTATCAACATTCTAAGATTGGAGGTAGTTGAACGGGAGCCTTTATAAGATTGCAAATCACGTTTTAAATCCTAGAGTGTTTGACTTCCAACACATGTATTTTCCATCTTTGCTACATGAGGGTATCCATTATCTCTACATTATGTGAGCTACATTGATGTTCATTGTTGTGTACTTAGGTGGTCATTGAAAATGCCGAGGTCATGTTACCACTTATATATTCTTTATTCCTATGCAAAACTCTTTGGATTTCATGAATGTCCCTTTGACAGTTATCATGGTTCCCAATACATTCCATGGTCATAAAACCCTAGTAAGGATTTGAGTTCAACTTACGAGATTCAAGCAATCCATCTCACAAAGAAGAAACAACCCTAAAACAAAAATTGAATCAACTATAACATATCTTTGAGATTATCCTTGTGGGTTATCTCGGGTGGTTAAGTGTTGCAAATAGCAAGAAGGAGGTCTTGGGGTCAAGTCCCCGGGATCGTTGTCTATGTGTGGGCCTCACTCAATGTCCAGTCGAGATGGGTTACCTAATAAATACAACTGAATGGTTTACGTTGGGTACCATTCTCAAAATGAATGGAAGTACCTAAGGGTTTCATGTGATGTTTTCCATTGAAAAAAAAACACATCCATAAGATATAGACATAAATTGAACCAGTTGGACCAATCCAAAGACATAGAACCAAGGTGTCCCTTAAACACTAAACCTCATTCAACCAACAAATCCTAAAATCAAACATGTCAGATTGGAGAAAGGATCAACCAAACCACTTGAGAATTGTGTAGTAAACATAATTCCAAAATTCCAAGGTGGAATTCATCAAACTAATGAGAATTGTGTAATAAACATAATTCCAAAAGTCCAAGGTGTAATTCATAAAACTAATAAAAAATATGAGAGAATGATAAACAAAGGGAATCCTAAATATAGGAACCCAAATCAAATTAAAAAAAAAACCCACAACGCCAAACAAATTTTAGCTCCTAGAACTCTACCTAAAATTATCTTTTCCTACATCAAAATGGAACCACAAGATGTGTTGAAAAATACTTACATGTAGATACAACCTCACAAAGAGAAGCTAATAGAGGTCATTTGTCCCTCCAATTCCAATTCATTAGCCAAATCCACCTACAACCAAAGAACTAACCCTCTAGCTTCAAAATGACAATAAAGCAAATAAGTCTAGCATGTGTGATGTCGTAAGGTTGATGCGGTCAATGTGGCTTCTTGAATGGTTTTTTCATTAGTGAAAAAAATCATATAATACGCATATATGAATAAATATTTAAGGTATGGGGTTGAATGAAACCTCTCCCTCTTTTTTTAACATTCCTTCATGTAGTCTCAAGGCACGATTGACATGTATATCTACCTAGTGATTTAGTTCTCTCAAAACATGATAGAATAAAAAATCCTTGAAATATGACACCTCCATTTTGATTCTTATTATTTGACAAGCTACATTTCCATTAAATGGGGTGTGTAGTATCTCTGATAACTTGATATGGGGTGTGTAGTATCTTCGATAGCTTGATGATTATAGTATAATCACCAATGAATATGATAGACTTGACATTATTTAAATCAAGAAGTCTAAGTTGTTTGGAGGTGAAGTCATTATTAAAATCTATGATATTTTCCTATAGAATGGTGCATGGTTATCTGCATGTGTTGTTTGTATGTTCCATAGAGGGATTCAACCAAGACCCCCCTACCCATAGGTTCATTGGTTGAGCCCCCAAGATGAATTATTTAGGAACCTTTCAGAACTGAGAACACTATGATTTTCTTCTATAACCTTTTTATATATCCTATAAAAGGGAAATGACCCTTGGCATTTTTGGGATAGGAAAAGTTGTAAGAAGTTGTGTTGGGTAATAATAAAATTTCAATTACCCATTGCCCTATGGTTTTACCTGCTTATACTAGGGTTTCCACATAAATCTTGTGTCGTATTGTTATTGTTACTATTGTTTGCTTTTGTTTTAATATTTTGTTAACATAATCCTTGAGAGAAGGGAAAAAAATCAACTTGATTATTTGTAGTTATTTCTAAACCCCATTCATAATTCAATACCTAAGTTCCTCTAGTATCAAAGAATGACCACCCCCCCCACACCTACCACCCCTAGAATACTTGGACAATACTAAAATTCCAATCATGCACAATTTTTCCATGTAAGCTTCTCTTAATTAAAATATAAATGTCCATTTTCAATGCATCAAGACATGGATTCAACCAAAATTTGTAAAGGAATATGAAAAACACAATATTTGAGGTTTTGAAAAATGAATACAACTTGTTAACGTAAGTGGAGCTAATGCTTTGGAATTGTAATGTGCCCAGGGAGGATAATATGGGGCACCTAGGGTGGTACACAAGATGTTAATGATATCTATTGAGGTCATCTTTATTAAACTAGAATAGATTCATCTTAAATCCAAAATTCAGAGCGATCAAATTTCTTGAGGAGTGATATTTTTTCTTAAGATAAAAAAAATTGTAAACCTCAAGAAATTTGATCCCTCCGAGTGCTTGGTAGGTCCGGATTTAATATGGATCTATGCTACTTTTATTTCTTTATTAATTTTGTAAAATTTAAAAACTAAGATGGATAATAGCCTTAGGTCTAACATGTTATTCTTTTTTATGTGGGTTATAGTTGCTACATCATTGTTACCTATGTTATTTTTTTTGTGTTAATCGACATCTAATTTTTTAACTATTTTTTGCTTATGTAATGTTACGTTAAAAAATGTTACAACATCTCCCTCCTATTGGGTTGTAGATATCCTCAATACTCTTAGTGCAATAAGGCCAATGTAGTGTGAAAAATAATGATCTCAATTGAATTTCCATAAAATAAACCTCTCTTGTAAAGATAAATTTGTCAATATAATTATTTGGAAAATGAGAAGTCCAAGAGTTTTTCCCTTGGGAGTGGAAATGGACCATTGTGATGGTTCAACTTCCAAGCCTATCCCAATAAAAATTGAAGTTTGTGGGAGAGAAAGACTCTCATTTTATGAGGGAAAGATAGGAGGAAAAAGGAAGATAGAGCATAAGACTCAAAGAGAAGCAACTACTTGAAGGGCGAATGGGTTGGGAGCCCATCCACGAAGAAGAATGTTGTATATGATCCATGGAATTTTGCAAATTTTATATATGAGTAACAATAGACAATTTCTTGTGTATTGCTCATTATTGTACTAGATTTTGAAGCAATTAAAAATCCCCATGAATGCTAGTTATCCCATTTGGGTTTCCAAGGTAAAAATATGTGTGTTTATTTTCCATATTAATTCTTTGTGGTTGTTTTAATTATTATTCTGGTTATTAAATTATTGGTATTTACATCCACATGCTTACAAATTCTCCTTCATTTGGACAAATAAACCAGATACAGCATTTAATTATTTTTCCGCAGAGATTTGTGTTAGACTGTCAAGCTACGAGCCTACAATTAACGAATCATATGGTGTTATAGAAGGTTCTCAAGACATATTGAGAATACCTATATGGTAATCACCCACTATGGGTATCGAAGCAACGAAGAGACTTTGATACCAGGCCTCCAAAGGAGTAGGAAATCGAACATGGCCGAAAGTTCTGATGAGGAAAAGGAGGACCCTGCAATCAAATTGGATTGATTGGAGAAAATCATTTCTACACTCACTATGTTGATCATGCAGCTTGTGGAAAAGGATATGGAAGCACCCTTAAAAAATATTGAACATGATGAGTATAAGCATCCTAAAGACTCAAGTAAAAATAATGATTTTTTCTATATTCTAGTGTTCCTTTTAAAGTTGAAGTGAAAATTGAAATACCCATGTATGATGGACATGTTAACATTGAAGTGTTGAATAATTGGTTGAAGCAATTAGAATTCTAATTTGTCCTTCATCAAATCCAAGAAGCACATCATATTTATTTTTTCCCATTTGAAGATGACTAGACATACTCTGTTGTGGTGGGAGATCTATGTGGATGCATTGAGGATAGGTAAGAATCCCATGGTTACGAAATGGGAAGACTTCAAGGAATTGTTGAAGTCAAAATTATATCCCATTGAATATGAAGAGGAGCATCTCATGAAATGGAAATGCATTCAACAAGAATTGGTACAAGGAATGCAAGAATATAGTCCTAAATTCCAAAGCAAGCCATTAGGATGGACATTTTTTTGGAAGAGCTGAGAGTTGTGGTGAAGTACCTCGGAGGTCTATTTAGCCATATCTGAAGGGAATTACATCTTCTTAGCATCAAAATAATTGATGAGGAAATAAAAAAGGCACTATCTATTTATATATATTCCAAGAGAGGACAACAACAACAAGACTAAGAAGAAACCAACAAGGGGAAAGATAAGAAGATTGTTGCCACCACCGAAAAAATCAGGGATCCTAAATGGCATTGTAAATGTTGTCATGTGTATGGGAAAACATATGAATAGTGTTGGAAACTCCATATAGAATTATGTCCAAAATGGTTGAATACCAAGGAGAAGAAAAGACAACCATCGAAAGAAAGGAAGAAGTGGTAGAAAGCAGTTTCCATCTGGGCGAACCCATAGTTTGCACTACATTCAATGTTAAGCCCTAAATGTTGGGAAAGTTTCCCCCTATAGGGTGGCACATGACCCCCTATGTTGTGGTGTATTACATATTATTCATGTCGGATTGGGTCTATTAGCGGGTATATTAGTTGTTAATGTACACCTTGGTCTCCTATATATATGAAGGAGATATTTTCATTTTAGTCATCATTTTATCTTGTATTGTATTGTATACTTAGTACATTGTGTAAGGAGGTTCCTCCCTCAAAGAGGATTGTTATTTATCTCTATTCTTCATTTTTAAGGCGTGTATTACTCTCTTCTTGTCTATTTCTGCTCTTTTTATGTTATTTTTGGGACTTGTTGCATAATGGTATCAGAGGAAGTGGAAAAATTCACACTCCACTCAAAACCCCATAGGATTCATCATAGACATATGATGAAATGGAAGATATATATTTTAGAGTGTCCAAGTTGGAAGATATGATTAAAGAAAATGTGAAAATAGTGACACTTAAATTGGAAAATAAGATGGCTAGTAAAGAGGATCTCAAAGGGATGGCTAGAAATTAATATCTTTAAGAATTGAAGGAATTGATGAAGGATATAAAACATAGCTTTATTCCTCATGTACATACTCAAGAATAGGATGAGTAGGAAAAAGGGGACTCATTCCATTCATGTCTTGAGAAAATTGAAAAACGATTGGAGAGTAGTAAGTTTGAGTCCTCGAAAGTTGATGGTTCACTGCAACATCACGGGTTCAAATCAGGTCCAAGGAACTACTTTATCCCCAAGATTGACATGAGAAAGTTTGCTGGAAAGGATCCAATCACATGGATTTTTCAGATGGACCAATTCTTTGATCTACAGTAGGTGCCAACTTTGCAAAAGGTAACTATTGCATCCCTATATTTAGAACTTGATCTATTTGTATGGTGCCAAAGGATTTGTGACCGTAAAAAGGACTCTATTATCTCTCGGTCTATATTCACAGGATAATGGATTGCACATTATGGGGATATGAATAACAACACCTTCTTTATTCAGTTGGTAAATCTCAGGCAAAAAGTTCAAGTTTTAGAGCACATCAACCAACTTCAATAGCTAAGTCTTAGGGTGAAGAATATTTCAAAAGATAATTTGTTAGATGTCTTTACTGGAACCTTGAAAGATAACATTCAACATGAGGTGGATCTCTTTGAATAATCATCCCTAGAGAAGGATTTCATGATGGAAAGGAAGGTTGAAAGCAACAATATGGAAATGACTACTAGAAATACCACTTTCAACACATACAAAGAGAATGGTGTTCCTTCTTACCAACCTCAGAGGTTGAGACCTCAAAAACTAGAGGAAAGAAGAGTGAAAGGTCTATGCTTTAATTGTGACATCAAGTACAGTAAGGGACATAAGTGTGGAGAAAATAAATTATTCCACATAGAATGTGAAGAGGAATAACAAAAAGAACAGGAACCACCGCAAGGGGATGAATTAGAAGTGATTACTCCCACCATATCTTGTCATGATTTGGCTGTAATTAACACTCCTCAAACTCTCAATATCAAAGGATATAAAAAATGTAACAGTGTTGATTGATTATGGTGGTACTTATAATTTCATTCACTATAAAGTATCCAAATATATCAATTGCTTTGTATATCTAGCGCCAGAATTTCAAGTCATGATTGTAAATGGAGGACCATCAATTGTTCAGGGAAATGACATAATATCAATCTTACTATGGGGGAATATGTATTGAATAATCCCATGATTTCTATCCGAATGGGGGGTGTTGATGTTGTATTAGTAGTTCAATGGTTACAATAATTGGGAACGATGGATTTTAATTTTCAAAAGCTTTTCATGAAATTTTATTGGGAAGGAAAATAATTTGTGTTAAATGGTATCACAGGGAAACCAAGCAAGGTGATCAGTTATAATGGTATGACAACATTTTTAAAGAAAAAAAAAACAAGGTGTAATTACACAATTATACTCACTAGATGTTCAAACATGTAAGGATCCTATTTCACCAGATATCTAAAGGGTCCTTAAAAATCCTTCCAAGGTATTTCAAGATAATAATTCATCCACCTATTCGATATTTGGACAATGATTAATCCAGGAGGATATTGGTGGCCACCCACCTATTCCACTTGGACCCCCACCATTGCTTCTTTCAGTTTTCCAGTTTCCTTAATTGTACCACAATTTTCTATTTTTGGCAATTTTTGGGTCCTAAACTTCTAGAGCAGTTTTGAGGCCCTAAACGATGTTTTTTCGGCATCGAATGGTTGGGTCATATGAGTCTATTCTAAACTTGATACTTGTTGATATGGATGTATTCCTTGAATATATCTTTCTAATGATGTATCATGCACGTCAAACGGAGGTATTATGCCAAAGTTACGACCCCAGGAAATTGATGTACCAAGTTACCCAACAGGGCCCACATTCTGGCATTTCACCTTTTAGGATTAGGTTTTTGGATGTGTAGGGTTTCCATTGTTTCTCAATAATATATAGGCCTTTGAGCCTTATTGTAACACAGATTTCATAGGCATGTAGCTGCCACATCTCTTCTCAGAGATAAGTTACCAGCACTCTAGCTAGTTTATTTCCATTCTATATAATGTAAACAGGTTTCAGTTTTTTTATTAATAAAATGAAGTGTTATTTCCGCTACAACTTTGTTTCTATGGTTATTTGTGTATTATGTTGCATTCTTGCATAAATCTGGATCAGTGGTATTAGAGCAATCTGCTCTTTCTCAATCCTCCTTTGCATGTCCCCAACGAGGGCAGGGTATAAAGAGTTAGGGCTCGATCTGGTTGAACCTTTGCAAGATCAGCCTCGCAAATTTCGACATCCGCCCATGGGGGATGAAAAGAAAGACGAGGGAACAAAATATCCTATCAAAATGTTGCTCGAGGAGGCCCTTGAAAAACAAAGGAACACGATGATGGATATCTTCACCCAGATCCTTCAACGACTTCCCACTGGCGGCGCATCTGCATATAGCAACCACTATGGAGGCACAACCCCTTTTAAGGTACAAGTAAACTTCGACATTCCCATATTTGATGGCCGAATACATGTAGACACCATATATAGATGGTTGAATCTATCAGAAGGGTATTTTTCGGTTCATGAATTTTTCGACCGAGAAAAGATTACTTTTTCACTACTCAAAGCCGCCCCCCATGTCAAGGAATGGTGGGAAACCTAGTGTGAGAGAAAGGACGAGGAGGAACTCTCTCTGTTCTCAACTGTAACCACTTGGAATTCTTTCTGAGATGCCATAAAGGGACAATATTATCCCATGGGGAGCTATGAGGACAAGTACATACAATGGACTATGCTGTAGTAGCAAAGAGATTAAGATGTGCATGAGCTGACGAATCTATTGCATACCCTATGCACCAAGTTGGGTATAAAATATTCAGAAAAATATTTGGTTCTGAAGTACCGTAGTTGTCTACATAGATACATTCAGCAGGAAATGGAGTTCCTCGACATCTCCTCGCTTGGTATGGCATGTCGGTATGCTGCCAAAATTGAGCAAAAATTCAAACAGAAAAAGCAAGACTTTGGATCTGCGAATCAGAAGTAAGCGAAAGGTGCCCCCAAACCGTAGAACCAAGGACACAACCAAGGCATGGAGACTCAAGAAAACTTGCCAAAGCTGCAAGAAAAGAGCGACACTGTGAAGCCAAAGAAGGAAGTGGGAAATTGGTGCGAGTTCCATAAGAGCCCCACTCACAACAAAGTGAGTGTCATGCCAAGAAGTCACTGGTGGCCGTGATAAAGGCTTCTGAATCAGATGCATACTCTAACACTGAATCAGAACCCGAGAAGGAGAATGATAGAGGGAAGAAGATTATCGATGCAGATCCAAACGCCACCGTTTCCACCACGAAGATCCAAAAGGAAGAAACAGAAGATGCAAAGGAGGAGGAGCATCTTTTCCACTCCTATATGTGGATAAAGGGTTCCCCACTACAATTCATTGTCGATAGTGGGAGTCAAAAGAACCTCATTTCAACAGAGGTCATGAAGCGGTTGGGCTTGCTGACCACAACACACCCGTAGTTGTACACCATCAGGTGGCTTCACCAAGGAGGAGATCTCCACATCATCCAGCAGTGTCGCCTTCCCTACAGCATCAAGCCCTTCACCGATGAGGTATTTTGTGATATTGCTCCTCTTGATGTTTGTGATGTATTATTAGGTCAACCATACTTATGGAAGCGACATGTTGTGTATGAGTCTCGACCTCACACTATTATTATTACATTGGGAAATAAGTTGTACAGGATACCAGAGGTACCACCTCCTACCGCTATCTCTTTGGTTACTGCAAAACAATGAAGTAAGCTCATTTCCAAAACCGGGAAATTTGTTTTCTTGATGATCTTCCCTCAGGTAAAGAAGAAGATTGTAGCCACGACCTATAGATAGGGCCCCTCCACACAACAACAAAAAATGTAAAAGGTCATGGAGGAGTACCAGGACATATTCACCTCACCCACAGGGGTGCTTCTGCAGTGTCAGGTCAAGCACCCTATCGATATGACCCCAAGTGTGTCGCTTCCCAATGAACCAATCTATTGATGCCCTGTTCTGGAGCTGTTGTAGAAGGGTCACATCTGGCCAGCCCCAACTACTCTAACAAAGCTTCACATCTTTCTGGGTCTTGCAAATTTCTACTGCAAGTTCGTGTTAGGATTCTCTCGTATCACTTGGCCCTTGAGTCAAGTCACCAAGGGAGGAGCAAAAGAAAAATTATTCTAGTCAGAAACTCAATAGAAGGCATTTGCAGAATTGAAACATCGCCTCTGTTGTGCCCCAGTGCTCACATTACCAGACTTGCAACAACCATTTGAGATCGAGACAGATGCCTCTGACTATGCTATTGGGGTAGTCCTTACTCAACAAGGGCATTAGTGGCATATCACAGTGATACACTATCCGAAACAGTCTGAAAATATCCCACTTATGACAAAGATATGTATTCCATTGTACAGGCTTGCCGACAATGGAAGCATTACATTTTGGGGAAGGAAACGATCATCCACACAGACCACCAACCCATGCAGTTAGACACAAGGGAAGTTACAGAACGATCACCATGATAAGTGGTCCACATATCTACAACAGTTTCATTTGAACATCAAGTGCAAGAAGGGAAGCACCAATAATGTTGTAGACTGCCTCAGCTGACAACCGATCGTGGCGATAACCACTATGCTCAACTCGTGTGGGCATGAGAATTCTGATTGGCCGCTTCTCTACAAGAGCGATCCAGAATTTAGCCACACATACAGGACGCTCTTGGAGGGAAACCAAGTTCCAAATTTTCACCTCCAGGATGCACTACTATGTCACATGGAACACCTTTGTGTTCCTTCAAGCGAGTGTGCCAAGATGATTTGGGAAGCGCACTACAGTCGGTTCGCTGGGCATTTCAAGGTCGAGAAAATAGTAGCAGTACTACAGAAGTATTTCTATTGGTTGAACCTTAGACAGGACGTCGGGAAGTACATCCGATCCTGCACTGCCTGCGCCATTGCCAAACCGTCCATCAACAAGCAAGGCCTCTATACTTCGTTGCCTACCCCTAGTCAACCTTGGGAATCCATCTCCATGGATTACATGTCGGGCCTTCCTTCTACTATGTACGAAAATTACTGTGTGTTTGTCATCATCAACAGATTCTCAAAGATGGTCATAATGGCATCCTGCAAGAAGAATATCACAGCAGAAGCCACTGCTAAACTCTTCTTTGAAAAAGTGTGGGTACACTTTGGGATCCCACAGTCTATAATCTCATATCGACACAGCAGGTTCCTTAGTACATTCTGGTCTAGCCTATGGTTAATGCTAGACACCAAGCTCACAAAGTCCACAGCTTTTTATCCCCAGACTAATGGCCAGACAGAGGTCATCATCGGGATGATCGCACACATTTTGCGCATGTACAACTCAAAGCATCCACGCACATGGGATGAGAGCCTCCTCTATGTACAACATAGCTATAACCGAATTCTCCATAGATCAACCAACCACAGCCCTGTTGGGCCTCGAAAGTGTCTTTTATAATGGCTTTATTTACATTAATTTCCTGGCCTATTTACCGAAATCGAATACATCTATCTTTAATTTGTCTATCTTTTACTATGTTTTCATCAATTATAACCTATACATGTAAAAGAATCTTAATCCGTCATTTTTTATGTATTATTGCACTTAGTGCGCATTTTGGTAGTCCATTCAGCCCCTTCTTTCGGTCCTAAGTTCCGCACTAGGTTTAATGGCATGTTTCTTATTAGGTTCTTGGTTTGTTTTATCCTCACCTTCTATTTTCCGCCGGTCCCATGAATACCCACACATACAAAAACCATGAGTAATAATGAACTTTGAGTATTTGTTTAAAATTAAATAAGAAAGAAATAAAAATATTAAAAAAATGGAAATTAATTAAAGATAATAAAAATATTAAAAAGATGGGAATTAATAAAGAAAATACAAAATATGAATTAAATATTAAAACCACTCATATTAACCAACCCATAAAGTGGATTGTAATAAACTTATTAATTTAGAATCATATGTCACGTGCTTAATTCATTTTAAAGTAGGTTCATATATATATTATTCCCATACACCATCTCTTTATAAAACCATTCGCTTTAAGATTTTATGTTTAATACATATTACCATTTCATGTTTTTGGCAACTAATGGACCCTATGTTTTATGCAAGTCGTAAATAATATATGCAGGCCAAAAAGGATGAGCTCGCATGCCATGAAGAAGAGGAGCGCACTAGAAAAAAGATGGAACCAAGCACTCAGCAAAAGAACCCAGCACCCAACCAATAAAATTCAGCCATGAATTAAGCTCGTTGTCTAGCTTGTTGTCCAGTTATCTGTCCAGCTCGTCAACCTGATTGTGTGCTGTTGAGAATTAATTCCAGGCATTTAAAACATGAAACAACCTGCAAACAAACTCTTGTCCATGCGCCTTCATCCCAGCCTAAGGATCTACACCTAGCTGTTCACTATCCACGCGTTCAAAGGATGGAACATCTGTAGTTTATCTATGGGCTCCTCTGTTTAATATCAAATTATCACAAGCCTGCGTGTTTAAGGAATAGAGCGACCTACATTCTAGAAACTCGTCATTGTGTACACTTCCTGCGCTCAACATCATCCCATCATCCACGTTAAGTAAGGTATTGACGCCACATCAAGCATGCTGGAGAAGATCCATCCACGCAAAAGGAGAAGCAAATTCGCCACACCACACCACGTTCATGCTGAAGAGGTCACACTCGCGCTGAAGGAGGGAGATGTTCATACGCTAGCCTGTAAACAATTATGTGCCTTTTATGACTGACTAATTTTAGAGAGCAGTTGACCACTAAAGGGTTGACTTTCTCATCTCTGTAAGCAACTACATATACCAGCCTCTTTCTGAGAGTTGAGTAGCTAGTCGCCGACGAATATACTTTGTAAAAAACTCTGTTCAAATTGAATAAAACTCGATTTTCAGCTGTGTATGCATGTTTCAGTCTTCTGTGAAGTAATTCATTGACTTAGACTAGCCTCTGATTGCTAAGAAGGGCCCCTCAACAACCGGAGGTTCTATTTGTACATATTCAACAGTTTCCTTTCGTTTTTTCAAATAAGTAATTTTTTTTATGTATATGTATTTAGATTTCCTGTAGATGATGTTTTGCTGTTAATAAACTATAATTTTCATGTGTTCTTATGTGATTTATGCATTCAATGATTGATACGGCTGGCCATTTGCATTTATGTTTATTTCATCTCTTAGCCTTCCATTCGCACTATTCATCCAAATTGCTTTCCAGTCTATGTTTCAGCCTTCAATTTGAATTTAGATAGAATTTTCTAGAATTTGCAGTCATTTCCAGAATTGTTTTACATAGGGATAGTTAATTAGGTTCTATGTTGATTTCCAGTACTTCAACATTTCTATAGCTTTCATTTTCATTCTTAATATTCAGTTTAAATCGTAATTTAGTTCCTTGTTTATTTCTTTTGGTTCCAATTAACAAACATGGTTTCCAAATAGTCTTAAATTCTTTTCCATATACCTTCCCATATTCATAAACTTCCTCATGGTTTTATTCATATTTGTTTGTACATATTTAACATATGATAAAAGTGATTTATTTAATACATTTAATGTATAAGAGTCGTAATATGTTCTTAATATATATTATCTTTTGTAAATAATATTATAACTCATAAATATATAATAACTTTTGTAATTTGTGTATTAAATGTTGAGCATTATATAATTTAATTTGCAAATATTTAATAAATGGATATTTTGTATATTTAATCTTTTATAATTTGTTTAATAAAATTTGTGTATTAGATCATTTGTAAGTTATGTATATTGCATGGTTTGTATGAATTTAATAAATTTCGTGGGATGGATTTTGAGCATTACGAAGAGGGATTGGTTTAGATTGTTTTCATTTTTCCCTTCGTATCAGATGCATTTGTTTTCAGTGTTTTAAAAGTTTCATTTTGAAAGTTCTCATAGCTTAGTTTAATATAAGTTTACTTCTCAAATTCATAGGTTAGTCGCTTATTAGATTGGATTTGTTAAATTAGTTTACTTACATTAGTTTATGATTCCTTGCAAAGTATTTGTTTACACTTGGTCCTTAGATTAGTGTTTCAATTTGCTTTATACGATAGTTCGATAACTAGAGTAGGATAGTTAGTTAGTTTTCTCTTTTGAAAATATAGAGTAGTTTCGCCTATAGAATAGATAGATTAATTGTTGTTTTCACTTGTAGCATAATTTCTTGTTTTATAGTAATTAATTTCATATTTGCTTTCATAATTAATTTTAGTATTTGCTTTCGTAGTTAATCACATGGTTAAGTAGATTCTCATCATTGCATAAGCATATAGTTCATGCATTCATGAAATAGTTTCGTTGATTTGTTGTCTATTTTGAATACTTAAATTTACTCTCATTAGATTAGATTGCTTTCAGACCAAGTGCCTGCTTTTCTAGATTAGTCGTTGCAATTTCATTTCATAGAACGGATTAGTAAAACATTAGATTAGATTTGAATTCATAGTTACTTTTCAAGTTCTTAGTTGGTTTTTTGTTTTTATAGATAGATTAAATTCTTGCATTTGAATTATGAAAGTTATGCATGTAGTTTAAAATCATATAGTTGCATGTTAGTGCATTTGCATATTTAGTTAGCTTAGATTAGAGTAAGCTTTAATCCTACACATATAGTGTTTGCATCTCACAAGCTCCCTTCTCGGGTTGACAATTAAGTGTTGAATTAGATAGTGCATATTTTACCCAACATTTTGGCGTCGTTGCCGGAGAGGTGCTAAAGGGATTGGAATGTAGGTAGATAGGGGTAGATAGGTTTCCTTTACATTACACAACAAGGGGGAGGGGAGAATGGTAAGATGAGAGGTAAGAACCTATGCATCCACTATAGTGGGGTGCCCCAAATCCTTGTTGTTCCTCTTTCGCACAAGTGTGTTTACCTCACGAAAAGTTTGATTTACTTCTCTTAAGTGTACTGTTTATGTAGGTGTTTTAGTGTGTTGTCTTTACATCACAAATTTGTTTTATTAGTAAATAGTTTCTTAAAAACACATAAAAAAAATTTGGGTACTGTAAGAACCCCAGGGACTAATCCTTGTATGAAGCAGGACCTACCAACCAACAAAATGGACTCAAAGGTGCTCATCAGTATGAGAAAACTTTCTCAAATCTTAGCAGCAGCTGGGAATGATTCTTACCAGGTAAAATCCATCTTGACAGCAGTTGAGAGCTTATCAACCTCTCTTGAAATAACAGACAAACCAAAATACCAAGAGCAACAAAAATATGTTCTTTGCGAGACTGCAAAAGAAGCTGATACATTGGGGATTACATCCGAAGGAGAGCAATCAGAAATTAAAGAGTTCTTTACATGCAGGCTAACAGATCCATCATATGCTCAAACAAATTCTCAACTAGAAGAAGAGGATCTGTATGACATAGCGAAGGAAGGTGAGTACCAAGACTACATTGAAAGATGGTTTCGGGAGGTAACTTGACCGCAATACCATTCCTTCATTCGACACCTATTGATGCAAAGAAAAGTAAGTTGGTTGAACTTCCACACTCAGGTAATCACTACAACAATCTTTTCATATGTGGATAAAGGTACAATTCTCATTTTCCTTCGCACTTGGTTTCATTGGAAAAGCTCATATACTTGAATAAACGTGTTTTATTTTTTCTTAGGGTAGGGAAATATGTATATAAATAAAATGTTGCATTCTTAGTTTAGGAAATAATGCAACTTCATTTTTTGTTTTCTTTTTCAAATAAAAGAACTAAGAAGAAGATCATGTTAATGACTAAACCAAAACAATCTTACATCATTATTTATTTTCATACATGCATATTTCTAATTATACCAGTTACTCAAGACCAACTTTAAATATCATGGGGATTTGTCATAAATTAAGGTCTATCTAAAACCTAGAGGTCACTCGTACATCCTAGCTTCTATCAGGGCATGTGATTTAAGAATCTTTACTACAAGGTCACATAAGGGTGAATGGGATTCCTAGTTTGTGGGGAACACTAATTTAATTCTATATGAAAGACGCAATATTTGGGACTAGGGACACCTTTCATTCATTATCTTATCGATTCATCCACTTTACACTAAATCTATCAACCATGTGTATCCTTGATTCAGTAGATTCCTCTTGCAGCCTTTATTTTTCCATGATAATAAAAAAAAAAAAGACTAGCTATCCTCCAATCCATATACCATCCCACCCTGTAGCATGGTTTTCAGAGCTGCTCCCCCACCACTCTTTCATAGGAAAAATCATTTGTCAAATATATATAGGGACTAGAAACATTGGGACAAGAGCCTCTGATAGAAAACGGGTTTAAGAGGTTAACCCGCCAGGGTACTGAACACGATCGCTAGCAATGGGTACCATCCTGTGGTATGACCAAGTAAACCCGACGAAGTACTGAACAGGCCCGACTGCAAGAGGGGAATCTACCTGGGGAGGACAACTTGTTAAAAAAAAGAGAGAGAAAAATAGTCTAAAAAATATGAAAATGACTCTGTAATAATAAAGGTTTTTGTGGGTCTATTAGAGGTAGGTATGCATGGTCGATCTAAAGAAAATGAACTCCATCAATCTGCCATTTGAGAATGTTTGTAAGTGCACTTAATACCCTACTGTCTAATTCATACTATACCTAGGATATCACTATCCTAGAAGTGGGACCCATAAACTTAGGAGTCTAATGAACTTGAAATGCACACTTTGTCCATAATTACTTGAATAACGGTAAACCTTTGAGCAGGAGTAGGGATGACTAGTTTCCTATAGGCTTTATTGACTATCTACACCCTCATGTTTTCTATTTTAACCCAGTCTTAATTCATTCATGGCACGAGGACATGCCATACCTTCGGTCTAGGGGAGAAAGTCTTAATTTATATGGTCTTCATAAGCATGAATTATTACTAGTCGCAGAATTGTTTGTATTAAGAAATCTTAAATAATACGAAGTTGTTTTGGTCATCTCATAACATAACTTTTTTTTTGTAAGTTCCAGTTTTCATGTAGTAACAAAGATGGCTTCGTTTTTCTGAATGATTGCCTATAAACTATTTATGATCAAGCAGAGTTTTTGAATAAATGAAAGACCATTTTCGATTCATTTATGGCAGGAGAACGTGTCATACCTTTGGTCTGGGGGTATGTTGGGCCTCAAAATTATCTTTTATAATGGCTTTATTTACATTAATTTCTTGGCCTAGTTCCCGAAATCGAATACATCTATCTTTAATTTGTCTATATTTTACTATGTTTTCATCAATTATAACCTATAAATGTAAAAGAAGCTTAATTCGTCATTTTTTTATGTATTATTGCACTTAGTGCGCATTTTGGCACTCCATTTAGCCCCTTCTTTCGGTCCTAAGTTCTGCACTAGGCTTAATGGCATGTTTCTTATTAGGTTCTTGGTTTGTTTTATCCTCACCTTCTATTTTCCGTCGGTCCCATGAATACCTGCACATACAAAAACCATGAGTAATAATGAACTTTGAGTATTTGTTTAAAATTAATTAAGTAAGAAAATAAAAATATTAAAAAAATGTAAATTAAATAAAGATAATAAAAATATTAAAAAGATGGGAATTAATAAAGAAAATACAAAATAGGAATTAAATATTAAAACCACTCATATTAACCAACCCATAAAGTGGATTGTAATAAACTTATAAATTTAGAATCATATGTCACGTGCTTAATTCATTTTAAAGTAGGTTCATATATATATTATTCCCATACACCGTCTCTTTATAAAACCATTCGCTTTAAGATTTTATGTTTAATACATATTACCATTTCATGTTTTTGGCAATTAACGGACCGTATGTTTTATGTAGGCCGTAAATAATATATGCAGGCCGTAAAGGATGAGCTCGCATGTCGTGAAGAAGAGGAGCACACCAGAAAAAAGATGGAACCAAGCACTCAGCAAAAGAACTCAGCACCCAACCAATAGAATTCATCCATGAATTAAGCTCGTTGTCCAACTTTCTGCCCAGTTCTTCGTCCAACTCGTCAACCTGACTATGCACTGCTGAGAATTAATTCCAGGCATTTAAAACATGAAACATCTTGCAAACAAACTCTTGTCCATGCACCTTCATCCCAGCCTAAGGAGCTCCAGCTAACTGTTCGCTATCCACGAATTCAAAGGATGGAACATCTGCAGTTTACCTATGGCCTCCTCTTTTTAATATTAATTTATCACAAGCCTATGTGTTTAAGGAATAGAGCGACCTGCGTTCTAGAAATGTGTCATTGTGTACACTACCTATGCTCAACATCAGCCCATCATCCACGTTAAGGAAGGGATTGACGCCACATCAAGCACGCTGGAGAAGATCCATCCACGCGAAAGGAGGAGCAGATTCGCCACACCACACCACATTCATGCTGAAGAGGTCACGCTCATGGTGAAGGAGGGAAATGTTCATACACTAGCCTATAAACAATTATGTGCCTTTTAAGATCGACTAATTTTAGAGAGCAGTCGACCACTAAAGGGTTGACTTTCTCATCTCTGTAAGCATCTATATATACCAGCCTCTTCCTGAGAGTTGAGTAGCTAGTCGCTAGCGAATAGACTCTGTATAAAACTCTGTTCAAATTGAATAAAACTCTATTTTCAGATGTGTATGCATGTTTCAGTCTTCTATGAAGTAATTCATTGACTTAGACTAGTCTCTGATTGCTAAGAAGGGCACCTCAACAGCCGGAGTTTCTATTTGTACATATTCAGTAGTTTCCTTTCATTTTTGCATATAAGTAATTTTTTTTTTTTATGTATATGTATTTAGTTTTCCTGTAGATGATGTTTTGCTGTTAATAAACTGTAATTTTCCTATGTTTTTATATGATTTATGCATTCAGAATTGATACGGCCCGCCATTTGAATTTCTGTTTATTGCATCTCTCAGCCTTCTATTCTCACTATTCGTCCAAATTGCTTTCCAGTCTATCTTTCAGCGTTTAATTTGAATTTAGATAGAATTTTCCAGAATTTGCGGTCATTTCCAGAATTGTTTTACACAGGGATAGTTAATTAGGTTCTATGGTGATTTTCCAGTACTTTAACATTTTCTGTAGCTTTCATTTTCGTTCTTAATCTCCAGTTTAAATCGTAATTTAGTTCCTTGTTTATTTCTTTTGGTTCCAATTAACAAACATGGTTTCCAAACAGTATTAAATTCTTTTCCATATACCTTCCCATATTCATAAACTTCCTCATGGTTTTATTCATATTTGTTTGTACATATTTAACATATGATAAAAGTGATTTATTTAATACATTTAATGTATAAGAGTGGTAATATGTTTTTAATATATATTATCTTTTGTAAATAATACTATAAATCGTAAATATATAATAACTTTTGTAATTTGTGTATTAAATTTTGAGCATTATATAATTTAATTTGCAAATATTTAATAAATGGATATTTTGTATATTTAATAGTTTATAATTTGTTTAATAAAATTTGTGCATTAGATCATTTGTAAGTGTATTTTGTAAGTTATGTATCATCGCATGGTTTGTATGAATTTAATAAATTTCCCGGGATGGATTATGAGCATTAGGAAGAGGGATTGGTTTAGATTGTTTTCATTTTTCCCTTCATATTAGATGCATTAGTTTTCAGTATTTTAAAAGTTTCATTTTGAAATTTCTCATAGCTTAGTTTAATATAAGTTTACTTCTCAAATTCATAGGTTAGTCATTGATTAGATTGGATTTGTTAAATTAGTTTGCTTACATTAGTTTATGATTCCTTACAAAGTATTTGTTTACACTTGGTCCTTAGATTAGTGTTTCAATTTTCTTTATACGATTGCATAAGTTCGATAACTAGAGTAGGATAGTTAGTTAGTTTGCTCTTTTGAAAATATAGAGTAGTTTCGCCTATAGAATAGATAGATTAATTGTTGTTTTCACTTGTAGCATAATTTCTTGTTTTATAGTAATTAATTTCATATTAGCTTTCATAATCAATTTCAGTATTTGCTTTCGTAGTTAATCACATGGTTAAGTAGATTCTCATCCTTGCATAAGCATATATTTCATGCATTCATGAAATAGTTTAATTGATTTGTTGCATGTTTTGAATATTTAAATTTACTCCCATTAGATTAGATTGCTTTCGGACCAAGTGATTGCTTTCCTAGATTAGTCGTTGCAATTTCATTTCATAGAATGGATCGGCAGAACATTAGATTAGATTTGAATTCATAGTTACTTTTCAAGTTCTTAGTTGGTTTTTTTTTTTTATAGACAGATTAAATTCTTGCATTTGAATTATGAAAGTTATGCATGTAGTTTTAAATCATATAGTTGCATGTTAGCGCATTTGCATATTTAGTTATCTTATATTAGAATAAGCTTTAATCCTGCACATCTAGTGTTTGCATCTCACAAGATCCCTTCCCGTGTTGATAATTAAGTGTTGAATTAGTTAGTGCATATTTTACCCAACAAGCTCCTTTCAGGTGGGCTTGGGATTCCAGCCACTATGTCCCATGGATGTAGCCATGCCATTTGCAGCTACTCAGGCTAATTTAGCTCATGTCTAGTCTGAAGTTTCCAAGGCGAACAACTTCATTGAGCGCATTCAGCACATTCACCAACAGGTTCATGACATATTGGACAGATCCAATGCTAAGTACAAGCAGCAGCATGATCAGCATCGGGTGCAACACAACCTCCAGGTGGGCAACAAAGTGTGGCTACATTTGCAGAAGGAGCGCCTCGCTGGACCCCACCGCAAGCTTCGCCCGCTTCGATATGGTCCATACACCATCACCAAGGCTATCGGGGACAATGCCTTCGAGCTTATTATTCCACCATTCCTTAGTCTGCACCAAGTGTTCAATGTGGATCACCTTCGGCCCTACTTTCCACATCTACTAGACACATCAGACATGGCAAAACAACTCACACCAACAGAATTAAACCTAGACTGCATGGAATAAGCCACAACTGATCAGATGATGGACACACAGATCAAGAACACCCGCCAGCAGAACATTTAGCTATATCGATTTGTCAAAGCAGCCCAACTCCTTCACCAGGGAAAGTGGCTCACCAGGGACCAAGTTCAGCAGAAGTTTCCTCATCTGATGGAGGAACTTAACACAATGGTGACCATTGCTTCCTAAGGGGGGAGGAATGATCGAGGAGGATATTGGTGGCCACCCACCTATTCCACTTGGAACCCACCATTGTTTCTTTCAGTTTTCCAGTTTCCTTAATTGTAGCACAATTTACTATTTTTGGCAGTTTTCGGGTCCTAAACTTCCGTAGTCGTTTTGATGCCCTAAATGACATTTTTTTGGCATCGAATGGTTGGTAATATATGATTTTGTTCCGAACTCAATATTTTTTGTTTACGGATGCATTCCTTGAATATGTCTTTCTAACGATGTATCATGCGCGTCAAACGGAGGTAGTATGCCAAAGTTACAACCCCGAGAAATTGATGTACCAAGTTACCCAACAAGGCCCACATTCTGGCGTTTCACCTCCTAGGGTTGGGTTTTTGGATGTCTAGGGTTTCCATTGTTTCTCAATAATATATATGCCTTTGAGCCTCATTCTAACATGAAGTTCAGAGGCATGTAGCTGCCACATCTCTTCTCAGAGATAAGCTACCTGCACTCTAGCTAGTTTATTTCTATTCTGTATGTAAACAAGTTTCAGTTCTTTGATTAATGAAATGAAGTGTTATTTCCACTGCATCTTTGTTTCTATGGTTATTTGTGTACTCTTTTGCATTCATGCATAAATCTAGATCAATTCTATTAGCTTAAATTTAGGAAGCGCTCCTTCTATCATCAGACCTTACAAATACGCCTATGGCCAGAAAAAAAATGAGCACATGGTTGAAGCAGTGATAGGAAAATCTACAGTTCAAGTAGTGCCAGATTGCATACAGCACCAACACGCAGTTCTCCAAATCCCAACGATATCAGAAAACAAGATGAAACTTTAGGAAGATCAACATCACCGTCAAACAAGTTTCGAAGAAGCACAAATCATATGGGAACCTGAACAAATCATCTAAAAAAAGAACAAAAAACTATGAAATCATGTTATTATTGAGTGCCTCATCAAGTGGAAGAACTTACCAGTTGTGGATTCAGCATGGGAAGATGAGTCCTTCATACATATGCATCCAAGGGTTGAGGACAATGCTTGTCTGAAGGGGAGGAGCATGTTAGGCCCTAAATGTTGGGAACATTTCCCCCTGTGGGATGGCACATGACCCTCTATGTTGTGGTGTATTACATCTTTTTTATGTCAGCTTTGGTCTATTAGTGGGTCTATTAATTTTTATTGTAAACCTTGGTCTCCTATATATATGAAGGAGATATTTTCATTTTAGTCATCATTGTATCTTTTCTTGTCTTGTGTACTCAGTACATTATGTAAGGAGGTTCCTCCCTCGAAGAGGATTGCTATTTATATATGTTATTCATTGTCAAGGCATGGATTACTCTCTTATTATCTATTTCTCATCTTTTTATGCTATTTCTGGGACTTGGTTGCATAAATTCAACAACCAAGGGAAAAAGGAGACAAACATGCACTATTCCAAATCAAAGTTTAAATGAAGAACTGTAAGGTAAATGCTATTTTTGATAGTGGTTCTCAATGTAATTTGATTTATGAAACATTAGTTGATGATCTTGGGCTAGAAACTCATGATTTGGTACAGCTAAGTTTGCTTACATGGTTGCAAGGGAAACCTGTTATGAAGCTATCTCAGAGATGTAAAATTTAGTTTTCCATTAATGCTAACGATGTTGATGAGGTAGAGAGTGAAGTTGAACCACTGGATTCAATTGAAGTGATGTTGAGAAGCCCATATCTCTAGGATAGGGATGTTACTTTTTACAAGACAAGAAACCACTAACTCTTGGTCAAAGGTGATAACTCCTATCTCATCAAAGACCATGAAGAGAGACATGGAACATCTCCACTATCGACCAAACAAGGGTAGACCAACAAGAAATAAGCCACCCTCAATAGCAAAAGAATGGTGGATATGGTGAACCAAATGGAGGCCATGTGCTTCCATATCCTACATGGTCTAGCTTTTGAGGACCAAAAGCCTCCCAATGGGAAGGTATGATCCAAATTGGATCTCCATAAGATAAAACTCTCTTGTAAAAATAAATTTGTTAATATAAATATTTGGAAAATGAGAAGTCCGGGAGTTTTCCTTTGGAAGTGGAAACAAACCATTGTGATGGTTTCACTTCTAGAACTAGCCCAGTAAAAATTGAAGGCTATGGGAGAGAAGGACGCTCAATTTATGGGGGGAAGAGAGGAGGAAAAAGGAAGATAGAACATAAGAATCAAAGAGAAGCAACTACTTGAAGGATGAATATGTTGGGAGCTCATCCACGAAGAAGGTTCTCTCTTAGCCATGACAGTCTACAAGTGCTATATGTGAGTAACAATACACAAATTCTTATGTATTGCTCATTATTGTACTAGATTTTTGAGCAACTAAAAATCCCCATGAACATTGGTTTTCCCAATCGGGTTTCTAGGGTAAAATTTTGTGTGTTTATTATGCATATAAACTCTTTGTGGTTGTTTTAATTATTATTGTGGTTATTAAACTGCTAGTCTTTCTAGCCACGTGCTACAAATTTTCCTTCATTTGGATAGATATACTAGATACAACATTTAATTATTTTTCTACAGAGATATGTGTTAGTAAGATTGTCAAGCTATGAGCCTACAGTGTATTGATCAAATAATGTCTATAATATTTTTTATATATATTATCAATATTATATTTGACATTTTATGCATGTTTTATGAATCATTAATGTTGGTGGTGGTTATGGATAATTATTTGAAACATGACAAATAACGATGATGACTAATTGGCCAAATAATTAAAAACATGTATCTTTAATATTAGAGTTCAAATACAAAATGAGCATGGTATGTGCATATTTTATAAATTAAATTAATCAAGAATTTCAAAAATTAAAATAAGCATATTGCTATATAGATCCATTGTCCCATAAATATCTATATATCTCACATAATAATGATGATAACAAATAATGATAACGACGAATAAGACCAATAATTAAAGACATGTATGTTTTATCCTTGAGCAAAGTAACCAGGTTTTTTCATCTCTCAAACATATATATAACCATTTTGGATGTCTCTAATCTAGCCATGGTTGTGCATGAAATTTTAACTCAAATTTCACCACCTTGTGCAAAATTGTAATGGCCTTCACTAAGTAGAACCCTAGTTTCAAAGACGGTACAATATGATTGTTTCCTAGAAATTGAGTCACAGTATAGGGGTCCTCCAGTTGAAAATAGGCATCCCAATTCCATCAGAATTGACATCTTCATGACCTAAGACACATTGTTGGTTCTACAGCCATTTTTGCTTGGCACCCTGGGGTCATTCAAGGACACTTTGAGAATTTTCTACGTGGGAATGAAACCAAAATCGGGTAATGTAACTGGGTTTCATCAACTCCCATACATGCATCTATCCATTATTAATTTCTTAATGCTGTCCACGGTCACACAAGAATGTTCAGCTCAAATTTGACCCCCTTAAGTCAAATTGGTATGGCCCTCATTGAGCATAACCCTAATTTTAAAGATGACACAGTAGGACCATTTCTGGGAAATTGATTCTTTGTATGGATGTTCCCATAGCTAAAACCTGGAATCCATAATCCACCGGATTCGGCAGATTCATGATTGGAGACATTTTTTGGTTTTATGACCATTTTTTGTTGACACCTCGGGGACATTCAAGGACACTTTTCCAATTCACTACAGGGGAATGAAACCCAAAGCGAGAGACATAAATGGTTTTCAATAGATCCCACAAATGCATTTGGCCATTGTGGATATCTCCACACTGGTCATGGTTGCGTGGGATCGTTCGACTCAAATTTGACCCCTTTGTATAAAATTGGCATGGCCTTCACTTAGCAAAACCTTATTTCCGGAGACAGCACAATAAGACCATTTCCAAGAAATTGAATCATGGTAAGAAGGGTCCCCCATCTAAAATTCAGCATCTATAAACTATAGGAATTGACGGCTTCGTGACTAGAGACATGGTTTTGGTTTTGTGGCCATTTTTTCCTAACACACTGCGACCATTCAAGGACATTTTGAGAATTTTCTATGGGGACACGAATCCCAAACCAGGAAACATAACTACGTTCCATAACCTCCCACACATGAATTTGGACATTTTGGATATCTCCACATTGTCCATGGTCAGGTGAGAGCATTTGGCTCAAATTCCCCCCCCCCCCACCCTTGTGTAAAATTGGCATGGCCTTCACTGAGCAGAACCCTAGTTCTAAAGATGGTACAATAGGATCGTTTCCAAGAAATTGAGTCATGGTACGAGGGGTCCCCTAGCTGAAAACAAGCACCCCAAATCCATTAAAATTTATGAATTCATAACCGAAGACACAGTTTTGGTTCTATGGTCATTTTTTCTTGGAACCTTGAGGCCATTCCGGAACACTATGAGAATTTTCTAGGGGGGCATGAAACTCAAACTGGGATATTACTTGGAACCTAGAGGCCATTATGTTGGCTCCCACACATGAATATTACTATTTTATATGTCTCCACACTAGACATGGTCATGGGGAAGTGTTGGTTCAAATTTGACCTCCTTGTGCAAAATATCCATGGCCTTCACTGAGGAAAACCCTAGTTTCGAAGATGGAACAATAGGACCGTTTCTAGGAGATTGAGTCATGGTAGGGTTACCTAGATGAAACTCGACATCTCGAATCCATTAGAATAGACGGCTTCATGACCAAAAACACAAATTTTGTTCTATGGTCATTTTTGCTTGGCACCTCGGGGTCATTCAAAGATACTTTGAGAATTTGCTATGGGGGCACGAAACCCAACCAAGAAATGTAATTGGGTTCCATCATCTCCCACACCTGCAAGTATCCTTTGTGGATGTGTTCATGCTAGCCACTATTGCACAGGAGTGTTTGACTCAAATTTTACCCCGTTGTGCAAAATTGGCATGCCATTCACTAGCTAGAACCCTAATTCCAGAGACGGTACAATAGGACCATTTCCGAGAAATTGAATCATGGTATAGGAGATCCCCTAGCTGAATCCCAACATATCAAAACCATCAGAATAGAAAACTTCATGATTGAAATCAAGTTTTTGGTTCTATGGCTATTTTTTCTTGGCACCCCCGAGCCATTCAGGGACACTTTGAGAATTTTCTACATGGGCACGAAACCCGAACCAGGAAACATAAATGGGTTCAATCATCTCCCACACATGCATATGTACATTTTGTATTTTTTCACGCTGGCCACTATTGTGTAGGAGTGTTCGAATCAAATTTGACTCCCTTGTGCAAAATTGGCATGGCCTTCTCTAAGAAGAACCCTAGTTTTTGAGACAATACAATAGGACCATTTATAGGAAATTGAGTCATAGTATGGGGGGTCCCCCAACTAAAATCCAACATTGAAAATCCATTTGAATCGATTGCTTCACGACCAAATAAACGATTTTGATTCAATGGCCATTTTTTCCTAGCACCCTATGGCCATTCAGGGACACTTTGAGAATTTTTTACGCATGCACGAAATCAGTGATTTTAAAGGTATATTCCGTGTATATAATGTTTCATGTGAGAATGAAATATCAAGGGAACATTTGGTTTGATTTGAGAAAATGTCTAGTTACGAAAACTTAATTACCTTAACATAAACCTATTGGTGAACACTACAGACAATATTCTTGACTCGAAAGTGGCATCATTGCATGAATTTTGTCCTGAGAGTGTGGACATGCACGATGATGCAAACTGAAACAAGAGCATGAAAATTGAGAAAAAAACAAGAGAGATTCTTCTCTAAAATATGAGCATGGAAATCGATGTGTGGCTGAATTATTCTTTGTTTCGCTGCATTGTAATCTTTTTGCTATTATTCAGTTTATTAAACATCGACAAAAATTAGTTTATACAATAATCTAATAAATATAATTGAGTATAATTGGCATCCCTTGTTCCATTATTTCAATTTTTTCAAGGAGTATTCTTCACACTATTCAAGATGGGTTCCCTGTATTTATAGTATATTTCTCAATATGGGTGGTATTTAGACATTGGTGCCACATGCCATATGACAAGGGAATGTGATCTATTTCAACCAACTGGATCAATATCTACTAAATTCTTGGTGAGGTGTGGGATCTACATATAAGGAGCAATTGGAAGAAGAGAGGGTTTAGTTGTATTTGATTTATAGTCATGATGGACTCTAGCCTTCCATCATGTTTTATATGTTCCTCGTCTGAGAGCGAATGTGCTTCGAGTTTCAGAATTGGAGGATCAAGGTTATGCAGTTGAGTTTATAGGACACGCAGTACATTTATGGATAGAGAGAACTGTGTATGTTGATCACTCCACCATACTAGGGATCATAGAGGGACCCGTGTACACAATAAGGGGTTGATCTCTTCCCATATTGACTGGAGGACATAGATCTAGTTATGCAACATTTTTCAGGTGGCAGGAGGACTGCCTTAGCATAGCCACTTAGTGGGAATGGAACCACCTGAAATAGATGGGATGCTCAAATGACTTTAGCATATATTTAGAAGAGATTTAGCAGGTAGCCACAACATAGATAAGCTTGAGTTCCCAGAATTTACAGTTGATAGTTAAATTGTAAAACAATTTTTTATGATCTTTACTAACTTTTATTAGAATTGTTACATGTTTTACATCATTGTAGTGACATCTTAGTTGTAACTTATTTGAAATTTTATTATGGTATGTGCACTTTGATATTAATTTAATATGATTATGGTTTTATTGTATTGTAATATTATAAATATAACAAAAAATTAATTATTGCATGAAATAAATAATAACTTTTCATGTTTAATATTTTTTTTGCAGAACATGAGTCTTACATAAGATCCAGTTGATCATAATGATGATATAGATCCAAATTATGTTGGTTTCGGTACAGACATGGGAGATGATGATGATCAGGATGATACATAAGACACCAAGGAGGATGACAATGGTGACCACGTTGATGATGATCATGATGATGATGATCACGATGGTGATGATGTGATGATGATGATCACGATGGCGGTGATGGTGATGAGGTAGTTGTTGGTAGTAGCTAGTGACATATTTGATAATATAGATTGCATCATGGATTATTGTTGATATATCGTTATGATGCCTCTTTTCATGTTTACTATTATATGTATCATTTTCACCTATAATACCATATTATTGAGTTGTATCATTTTGACATGTATCATTTTGACTTGTATCATATTGACTTGTATCATTTATACATGTATCATTTTGAGTTACATCATTTATCATTTTGAATTATATCATTTGGACATGTATCATTTTGACATGTTATTGATATACTAGCATATTTGACTTTCACTTGTTTTAGTTATATATGATGATGATCTTAATAGTATTGACTTGTCAATTTATATATATTAGAAGTGGACAATTTTTGGATGGATGTTTATTACCTCTGATGATTTTAATTTATTGCTAAGGATAAATGTTGTCAAATTCAATTAAATTATAGATATTTGACTCACTTGTTTTAATTATAAATGATGATAATGTTATGATAATTATATTTTTATTTTCTATATACTAGTTGTTGTATATTTTAATTTGATGGAGATTTAATAGGTATAATGATGTTGTTAGTTTGTATGGATGTCTATTTCCCTAAAAATTGTTTAGAAATGTTATCCTATAAAATATTGCAAATGCAATATGGCATTACAATCATATAAATTATTTAAGAGGCATGATATATTTAACTAATAAAATTGAAATAAAAAAAATTATTAAATTAATAAATCAAAGGAAAACAAGAAGAATTTTTGGAAGAAAAAAAGGAAGCAACAATGGAATCTAAACTAGAATCAAAACTTGGCGCTACCTAGGAAGCAAAAATAGAAGCAATTCAGGTATCAAACTAAGAAGTACTAATGGAAGAAATTTTAGAAGCAACAAAAGATGTAATAATATAAGCAATATTAGAAGAAACAAAAGATGTAAAATTGGAATCAAATGTAGATGCAACAAGTGACATTGTATTAGAAGCAAAAGCGGAAGCAAAACTACAAGCAAAATTGGAAGCAAAACCAGAAGCAAAATTGGAAGCAACAAAGGACGTCAAAAGGGAAGAAAAAATTGGCGTCATCTAGGAAGCCAAAAAAAACTATTTTCGGTGCAATTCCAGAAAGAAAATAGGAAGCATGACTAGGAGAAATACTAGAAGAAAAACAGAAAGCATGATTAGGAGAAAAACTAGAAGCAGAAATGGAAGCAAAACTGGATGGAAAACTGCAAGCCATTCAAAGCATTATTTTTTGTAACATTCTAGGTGCTTAAATAGGAGCTAATCCAAGCGCTAAAATTACGCATTGTTTTTGGCAGTACTTTTTCTGGCACTTAATTAGGAGTAACTTCTAGCACTATTTTGGTGCTATTAGTAAAGACAAGATTTTTCTCAATAATACATGCATGCTTAGAGATCATTTTGTTGTTAATTAAACTATGTTTCTCATACTACTACTTATTGTGTTGGATACAGAAATAGCTTTTGCAATACATTATCCATTTACTTTTTTCAAATCTAATGGCATTATTGATTTAGTGTATATTTCTTGAAACGTAATCTGTATTTTCATATGATGTTCCAGTCTTGACACTGTTATGAATTGGAATCTATTTTTGTAAATATATAAGGCTAACAACTTGTTTTTTATGTATCTACATCTCTACCTCAATTTATCTTCTATGTGACCATGTTTAATATGCAACAAATATGCCTTTGAAGCGATGATACATTACTTGTAAATTTCTTATAGCTTGACATTTGATCTTTGTTTATAAACCCTACGTTACCTACTTCAATACCTTGAGTCTTATTTGGAATATTTATCAAACTTTAAAATATTTTCATAACTGAAGTTCCCCAGCTGTTGTATCATAGCAATAAGGTCTAGACTTTAGGGATAACACTTGGTATTCATTGGCATAGGAAAACTCTACCAAATATAGGTATTCTTCCTACTTGATAGGTATTTCCATTACATACATTCTCAACATATCTTCGATGACTTGATTAACTCACTCAATTTTCCCATCCATTTATGGATGATAGGTAGTGTTGAGATTGAGTTTGGTTCCAAATTCATTGAATGAACCTTTCCAAAAGTTCAAAGTGAACTTGGAATCTCAATATGAAACAATTTCCTTAGGAATTCCAAGTATCCTGGAAACTTCTTTCGTATAAATATCTGCAATCTTTGTTCCTCTAAATGTTGACTGGATAGGTATAAAATGAGCATATTTTATTAATTTATCGACAACCATCATAATGGAGTCAAGTTTCTTTGTTGTCCTTGCTAATTTAGTGATAAAGTTGATGGTTACCATTTCCCATTTCCACTTTGGAATTGAAAATGGATGGAGTAGACCAGTAGGTTGTCTTCGCTCTGTTATCACTCTTTAACATTCAAGGCCCTTAGCAATGAACCTTGCTATCTATTTCTTGATGCCCAACCAAGAATATTCCTTCTTAACAACTGTAAGAGTTTTTTAATATCCAGGATGGAATGCATAGGGAACATTATGCATCTCTTATTGAATGATTTTCTTCAATTCATCCCTTTCAAGTACATAAATTTTAATGTTGCACAGGATAATTCAATATTCCTCCAATCTATAATGCATATATTTAAATGACATGTCATCTGACTATAAGGATGCCTTAACTTGCAAATAATTCTCATCCAAACTCCATGCTTCCATCAATCTTCTCTTCAAAACTATTTTCCAACTACTGATGGTTGTAATATTTATCAGTTGATTTCTTCTACTGAGTGCATCTGCATCTCGATTTTATTTTTCCTTGATATGATTAGTTTCAAAATTGTCTTCGCTCAGGAATTCTATCCATCTAGACTCACGAGCATTCAAGTTGGATTATTCAAAAAAATACTTTAAGCTATTATGATCTAACTTCAACTAAAATATTCTACCCATGTGGTAATCCACATTCTCAAGACGTAAACTATGACATTGAGCTCCAAATCATGAGTTTCGTACCTCTTTCTATGCTCCTTCAATTTATGTGATTCACAACAAATCAAATGTCCTTCTTACATCATAACTCCACTGAGTTCTTCCATAAATGCATCTATCCATACTACATATTCCTTATTTGGATCTGCAATCTTTAAAATTGGTGCTCATGTGAGTAATTATTTTAGAAGTATGAAATTAACCTCACACTTATGATTCCAAATGAATTTCACACCTTTATCCTGTAAACATGTAATGCGATTCGAAAATTTTGGAGAAATCTTCAATAAATCTCTTGTAATATCCAACCAACACCATAAAATATCTTACCTCTATTACATTTCTAAGAGTGGGTCATTCTTGTATAGATTTTATTTTAGCAGAGTCCATGGTCACTACTCCTAAGATAATGTGACCCAAATATAACAATTTCTTTTGATAGAAAGTACACTTACTCAGCTTAGCATACAATTAATTCTCTCTTAGAATTTGTAAGGTTACTCTCACATTTTCTTCACACTTTTCCTCAGTCTTGGAATATATTAATATATCAGCCAAGAATACAATAATAAATTTGTTTGAAAATTCCCTAAATAAACCATTCATCGAGAATATAAATGTGGTTGGTGCATTTGTCAGCCCAAAATGCAAAATTGTGTATTCATAATTCCCATACATAGTTATAAAAGAAATTTTAATAATATCTCCATCCTTGATACATACTTAATGGTAGCTTGATCTCAAGTCGATTTTAGAGAAGACTCTTTCTCCTCACAATTTATTGAATAGATCATAGATCCTTGGTAATAGGTACCTATTTTTAATGGTGTCTTTGTTCAACTATCTATAATCCATGCATAACCTCATGGTACTATCCTTCTTTCTCATGAAGAGGGTAGGAACTACCCATGGTGATACATTGCGGCATATATAACCCTTCTTCAACAATTATTCTAATTACATCTACAATTCCTTCAATTGAGGTGTGCTCTTTCTATAAGGATATTTGGGATTCAGCACTGCTCTCAGTACCAGATTGATTGTGATATCAATATACCTCTTAGTGGGTAATCCTAGTACATCTTGAAAAACATCTTTAAACTCCTGCAATATTGCATACTCTTTAACGGATGGTTCTCGATCAGTTTGTAACACTTCAGCATGGATCAAGTACAACTAACAACCCTTCCTAATACACATCTTCATTTGCATGGCTAAGATCTGTCTAATAGATATCGATCTCGGAATTACCTTTATTTGAATTGAATTCATGTCCTCATCTAGACACATAATGGTTTTGTCATGACAATATAGAATGGAAAAATGCAATTCCATCCAATCCATCCCAATCAATATATCATATGAACCAAGGGGAATTATATATGAATCATCCCCTATTTGGAATCCATTCATTTCAAAACAATAGTCCTTGTTTATTGAAGTGACCTTTCCTTTCATTACGATGACTGATTGCACCATTCTAGATTGTGGCAATTTACTACTCACTAAGTGACATCTTTCAATCACGTTAGCATTAATACAAATGTAGGTGGCTCCAGAATCATTTAAAATTTAAATTGGTACATCACCAATCTCACCTTCAATATCGATCATGGATGATTGGTGGTTTCCTTGTCAATCATCCAAAGCTGCATAATTTTGAGGTATGTTCATCACTACATCTTCTACTATGGTAGTTTTTGGAACATTATATACGTTGTCCGCTTTGTTACCCCTATTTGGACATTTATTAACATATCATCTCCTCCATAGTTCCAACATTTAACTCAATATTGCTACCTTTGTCCTACATGATCAACCATCTTTGTTCACTAGACACAATTTGATCTTTGGAATTTTTAGTCTGGTTACCTTTAACATCAAGAGGCCTAGACCTATTTTTCCTCTAGTCTAGTTTGTCTTTTAATTTACCTTTCCAAATTTTGTGTAGATCCTGTCTTCCCTTATCCTTCTCATACAAGAATTTATCCTTCTTTATGGATTCCTTCATAGTATGAGATTCATCATAAGTAATTGTCCCAATAGTATGCTTGTAATCCACTTAGAAATCGGTGAATTTTAACCTTTTCATCTTGAATGAACCAATATATCTTAATAGTTCCAGGAATATCCCCTTATAATCTTCCATAGACATAACATTCTACCCTCTTCTATAATGTATCTTATTTAACAAAAACTGAAAAGATTCTTGGAATCTTTCTTATTTTGGGCAAACGTTTCGCTTGTAACTCAGAATTGGGAGAACTTTGGACCATTGGAAATATATTGAAATTCTATATAGCTTTTTTTTTTAGGTTTTTCCTAATTCCTTACCGGTTTTCCGAGGAGGGCGTTTTAGTAACAAAACATCTTTTAAAATATGCTTTGTTACTAAAATGCCCGCCCCGAAAAAACGGTAAGGAATTAGGAAAAAATTAAAAAAGAAAAGTTGTAGATAATTTCAATACCTTTCCAATGGTCTAAATTCCACCCAATTCCGAGTTACAAGCAAAACGTTATGCCCATAATATGAAATATTCCTGGAATATTCTAGTCTACATTTTGGGAAAAATAAAACCTTCTGGACATATTGCCAAATCTGAGTTCAAAGAAATCATATACTTCCCTATAATGATACTACTAAGACAGGTGTTCATGCTTAAATTACCTTTGAAACTTCTTCCATGAAATATGCTTTTCATTAATATTTTTCAACTACTTTGGTTTCTCCCACGGCCACTAGTAATCCTTTCCTTGAAGATTTCATATAGCGATTCAGGCCTCCTCATTATCAGAGTAATCATGCAGATACAAATATTTCTCCATTTCTAGAAACCACATTTATGTACTTTCCCCTTATTTCTCTCCATCAAAAGTAGGAGGTTTAATTTTTTTGAGTTCACCCTATAATGGGTCCTCATCATATTTCATCTTATGATATCTTTTAGATACTGAATCTGATATATTTTCAGGTGCCCACTTTCTATGATGACTTTAAATTGAATTATCATGAGAATGTTGCCCCATCTTGCTCATAGATCTACTTATTGAGTGCTGGTGTCTCTAAGAAAATCCTATGCTCAGATAATCTCCTTCTTCCCCTCTCGTAATGGAGGAGACATGTTGCAATTGATTTTTCAATTGCATTAAGTTCTGCAACGTTTGTGGATTCACCTAATTATGTTTCTCTAGGTTCTGTAATATTCTTCCATTTCCTGTCTATAAATCTTTTAAGGTTTGGAGCAATTGCTCTGCCTCCACCTTTGTCTTATGGTCGTTGGATTTTGTTCTTTGGGAATTCATCCCCACTTCTCAGTGGGAGAGGAAAGTCTTGGTTCATTCTCCATTTTTACTACACCACTTTCTATTTGATCTAACAATATGTATATTTGTCTATTGTGTTGACACGAAAATATTCATACACACATAATTTTATCATATCATGCATGCATTTTTCCTTTCTAGACTTTTCATCCAATGATTTAAGTATGGTTTAATCATATTAGATACAATATGACACAAATATCTATTCTATAACTCATGACATTTGAGATTTGAAGCCTTCACTCTTATACCACTATGTAACGTACCCTGTTATGAAACTATAGCACACCCGATATTTTCCACATGCCATGGATTTTGTGGGGTGATAGCACATACTCGTGCTCTTAAAATTTATATAAATATATATGGAAGGAATTTTCCAACTCTCCACTTGAAAATATCCAAGTTCATTAAAGAAAATAAGATAGGACATGAAATTGAATTGATAAACAAATAAGATAAACGCATTCCCTCAATCTAGTAGCTATAACTCAAACCTTTCATAAATGTATTAAGAAACCAACCATTTGGATTCAGGGTTTAACATTAAAACTTAAGGTCACCGACCCAATTTTAGCTTCCATAGATAGACTGGATAAGTAATTTGATCACAGAAAAACATCCAGCATTCTTTGCAAGGAAAAATGAATAATAATCGAACATTACCTCGAAATATTTTACTTGGTAAATGAATGTTATAGACATGAACATTCACCACATTTAGTCAATTTTTGAGAAATTTATATTAACATGAAATTCATAGATTTCCACAAGGAATAAGAAATCACCAAAGGCATAATTCCATCAAGTATGTTCGATTACAACGAACTATTAAAATAAATGACACCACCAACCCAAATTGATCAATTCAATACTTAGACATTTTTTGGGCAATTTCATAAAACAAAGCTAAACACCTCCCTATAGGAAATATGCTTTCACAGTAGCATAAATTCCATCAAAAAATTTATTTTACCATTAATTTTGACAACGACAATACTCATAATATTTTTCATATGCATTTTTCATTATTGTTCATACATGGAAATATTCGTAAACAAATACGCAGAATTATGTTTAACTTATTCAATTTACAAAACTACATCTCTAATACAGATATACAAGTTATTCATAAATAATTCCAAAACTCTAAAATAATTGGCAGTAATAAATAAGGTGATAAAGAATTCATTATAAATAAATAAAAAAGTGTCATATTAAAAACGAGTACAATTCAGATCATTTAGGAATCATTGATTCATTCCCATTTTATTCAAACTCATACAAGCGATAAATAAGTTGATACAAAGAATCAATTAGTTACCTATATAAATAATTAATTGGGTAACTGGCTACGTGTAAGGAACGATCCACCAAAACATAGGCTTCCTTCCTCATAAATCTCTCAAGGTGCCACACACGAGCTGAGACTATGAATCCTCTAGGAGGACACTCGAGGTTGATAGAAAAAGGAAATGAAATGTGCATAGAGTAATCCTCCACCAATATATCTATCGTATCTTGGAACTCACCCAATTTCACACCAATAGCATGATTCTTTCTTTCCAGTTCTAATAAATCATCTTCATTGAACCAGTTCCAAACCAAACAGTGAATTCCCTTCCTTGATATCTATTCCAGAACTAAATAGTGAAATACCTTACACTAGGCTTCCACTATCAAATAGTGCCCAAAATTTCCTCCGAGGAAGGTTCATACACATTTCATAAATTCATTGGAAGCATAAAAAGGGATAAACACGGAATTTAACTTCTAATAATTCCATATGACATTTTACAATTTCCCAAACAAGATCAAATCACAGTTCATAACCTGCACCCCCACTAGGAAAGATGGTTCACTGACAAAATGAAAAACACAATGGACCTTTCATGTGTATCTACGAGTAGGAGAGTTAGAGAGTTCATGTCTCAATTATTCCTTCATGCATGCCTTTAGCTACTTCCAAAACATCACCCATTTGGTCTTCCCTCAAAGACTCGCATCCCATAAGTTATTAAACTTTCGCTTTAGCATGCCACTAAACCTTCGTTTTGCATGAAGAATAGATTATAAAGTCCAAAAGGTTAATAATATCAAAGTATGATTGCAATATTGTAAGGGTCAAGGTTAAATCTAGGGTCTTGTTATAAACCCCTTTTAAGTTATTTACAACCCCCTTTCCTTCCCACTAGTGCATTCATAATCCTCTGCTCTTTGTAGCATTTTTATCGTACACAACCAGCTGTATTTTTATATTAATTTATCAAAATACAATTTGTTCATCCTTTCATGCATTTCATCATCAACCTTTAAATCATTATATCAAGGGTTCAAAACTAGGGTGTTACACATATTCGTGTTTAGCAATCTCTTTCCTCACGCATAGGTCCACCTAGAAGGGGTCTAATCAATAACTATCTTCAGTGGTAACTTTTGCAAGTAGAGATGTGAAATGGGTAAGCATGCACTTTATCTTAGTCATCAATGTAGAGATCCATGATCAAGGGTTGGAAGCCAATGCAGGAATAATGCGTACACCATGATCTGACGTAGCCATTAGTACATCGGATAAGGTTAGCCATACAGATACCAATCCACACTCCATTCACAACCTTGCAATTGCATGCTCCATGCACAAGTAGACATTAAAGGAAATTTGGGGTCTAAAATGGACCTGATAAGAAAATTATCCAACCATAATTTAATTCAAAACCAACAGAATTTCATTAAAATGACTCAACCATAATGGTTGACTAGACATGTTTGTCATAAAAAAAACTACTTTTTTGTTCGTATTTTCAACATATATCCCTCTATTTTTACTCAAATTTCGAGTGGGATCACTCATTGGATGTGGAATTAAATTTTGCATCCAACAATTACCCACACTGCATACTTTTGACAGACACTGTTGTGCCAAAAACAAGAAATACTTGAAAACGTAATGATGAAAAAAATGTGATGAACATTATTACGTTTTTTTAGGTATTTATTTTTTGGGGGGGAATGGGGTCCATCAAAAGTATGCAATGTGGGTACTCTTTGGATAAGTAATTTAATTATGCATCTAGTGAGTCCTCTCTCTTGAAATTTGAGTGAAAACACGGGGATATATGTTGAAAATACAAATAAAAAAATAGTTTTTTCTTTCTTCCTCCAAAATTAATAATTATTATTTTATTATTTTAACTATTATTTTATTATTTTCCTTAAGAGGACCATTTAGTTTGACCTATAATTTTCACCTTACCCTATTAGTTTAGATAGTGATACAAAGAAATCAAATGTATCTTTAAAGTTTGTGAAAAATAATATTATTTTTTACAAAAACGGTAAGGATTATATTAATAAAAGTATTAAAAGTGACTTTCAAAAAAAGACATATATTTATAGTCATCTAAAGGATAAACTATTACTCTAAAATACAAAACTCCCTATACTAATGTAAATTCGAACATATTGACCAACTAACATCCTACAGAAGAAATTCATTGAGAAAAAAACTAGTTAGTGGTGTTACTATCTATACTATGTACATCATAAAGAACATCACCATCTTCTTCTGCATTACTCGCAACATCTTTTGTAGCATCTTCATCTTGACTAGTGTCTTCATCATCTGGGTGTTCCTCAATATTTCCCTCTATAGCATTGTCCTAAGAAATTTCATCTCCTGGGTGTCCATGGTATCATCTTCTTCATCCTCATTGTCTTTGGTAGGAATGGATTGCAAACCTTTGGTCCCATCTTTCTCTGCTAAGATGGAAATGATTTGGGCCACTTGTAGGATTTAATTTCCATTGCCATTTTTTACATCAGAGCTTTCATCATTTTTATAATTTTTTCCAACTATGAGGTATTCATGCTTCATTACAATGTTATCAATTTCTTTCGAAATCTTGTCACAAGCCCTAATCACCCCTTCAACACCGATGATATAGACATCCAAACCAGAGTTGAAATTTAATATTTGATGAGAGAAACATTATATCTAATCCAATCGCCCATCCAACACTAACCCATCAGGATCCAATTGATCGATGACAACAATCAGACCTTCCATTTGGTCACACATCCACCTCATCTGGTTGCAAAAAACAATAATGCGGGATTGGGAAGCACTAACTTACTCAGCCAGATCCTCAATCCTTTTTACTATATCTATGATCACAATATTTCCCCAATTCCTATCAATCCTACTAAGATCCCACCATTGTAGGTATAGAATAACAAATTCAAGCAACCTCTAGGATAAACAGAATTCTTAAACCAACAAAGATTTACACCTAAACGAGAGAAGATACTCATAGACCAACCAGAGGGAAGTAAAAACACTTCTATGCTACCATTGAACCAATTCAAAGAAAAAATAGAACTTTTATCCAGACAATCAGAGATTAATCTCCCTAGACCAAAACCACCAACCAAATCTTCCGAAACGCATGTGTCCCAAACCTGCCAAACAAAGGAGAGTGTTGATCCACTGTGATAGAGAATTACCTAAGAATCAAAGACCAAAAAGATAACAATCTCGACATAAGAACGCATATCTCCTTGTGCAAAGGATAAGGTAGAGGAGATCCCAATATTCCTCACCTCCATTCCAATGTCACAATCCTCCCAAATCCCAGAGCCTCTAAAACTACGAATAGGGAACCAATTTCCACCACAAATTACAGAACGCCAAACCTTCCTAGAGCCCCAACTCTCTCTACATACAAGATGAGATCAAGACTTACCTCCACAAGAAAAGGTGGACTAACAAATAGTACCTCCACACCAACCTTCTTTAATATTGCATGTGCGACCCTTTGATATTTGAGCTTCATCACCAACAAAAAGGCCTTCTGCCCTCCAAATGTCATCGATCATGATCACAATAATGACACCCTCCTGCCACCAAGTTTAAAAATTAAAGAGGTAATTATGCATCAATAAATTCCTAGCAACAAACATTAAGGGAGAAAACAATGTTGGATTAGTCCCCCATTTTCAGTGAAAACTCGTCAAGGAAGATGAGAGGCTTGATTAGCTAATCTGTTAGCTAGGGATTTATGCTCTCTTATAACATGAAAGAGGTGAAGTAACTTAATTTAAGGGAGGAAACCCATAATGTTTTTGTGAAGTATACCAGCATTTTGATCCACTATATCCTAATAATTCCTAACTTGAGAGAGGATGATAAGTGAATCACCAATCGCCACCAAATAATGAACAAAGCATAATGCTCCGCCTGATTATTGGTACCAATCCCTAAACAACAAGCATAGGTCTTTACGATATTTCCTCCTAGGTAAAAAAGAAACCCTCCCCCCCCACACACACACCTACAACCTCAGGATTACCCTTTGAAGATCCATCAAAAAAGAGGATATGAGACTGAATACTTTATTGCCATTTATGAAATTCTTCTTGATTCATTTCTAACTGTTGAGAAGGAGCCTGAACATTCATTCTGAGTCTTGAATTTTGAAGCCAATTTTGGTTTAAATTTTTTAATCTATAATTCCTTTGTTGAAGTCCAAGATTATGCTTTAATAATACGATATTGAAGGGATTCACTCAAAAGAGAGTTATTTGCTACTATGGTGTCTCCTGCTAATATCATCTTGTCTTCAAAGATTCCATATTTTCTAGTTGCTCGAACTTTCAAACAAATGTATTCTGGAAGGGAGACTAGATATGGGTCAAGACAGGATTCCCATTTAAGATTCCTATATATCAACCTTTCCAATTTAGAATAAGCCCATTCCCGGTGTCTGGAATCTCAAAGTTATTATCCAACTCCTTCACCGAGTGCTTCCAAACATTCTTATTATAATTGCAGTGAAAAAGAGATGAGAAATTGTCTCTTATGATTCTTTACATATGATGCATAATGAGGGTCTTGCTAAATTTGTTTTTTAATAATTCTTAGAAGTAAGAATTTTCCCTTGAACCAATATCCAACAAAAGATATTTATTTTGGGTTTAACCCATATTGTTGCCAAATTTTATCCTGCAATCTTGAGAAAGGTGGTTGTTGTTGTTACTTGTAAATAATTTCATAACCCTCTTTCACCAAATAATAACCTTTTTTTCCCCATCCTCTATTGTCTTTTATGTCCATGCTTATCGGGGCAGCTCCATGAAGATTTTGAAGAACTTCCGCAAGTGAAGGATTCAAAATAGCAGTGACATTCAAATTCTTCCAATTAGCCAAATTTTTTGAAGGATCCAATTTAGATAAATCATACAAAGTTCTAATACCACTTTCACTAAGCCAACATTTTATTGTCGATAAATCGGGCCTCATAGTTAGAGGTGTTACGCTAAGGATAGAATCCTTCCATAAATATATACTTTTCCCATTACCCGGGATACAATAAATTCCATCTTGGATGATTCTTCCAGTGACCTTACAAAGTCTCCAAATATTCGATCCTTCTGGATCCTAAGAACAATAATCCACACACCATAATCTCGAGTGTGAGAGATTCTTTTTCCTGAAAATACCTTTCCACCAGGATTTTTCTCCAGAGAGTAGATTCCAAATCAATTTAGTACCCATGTCCTAGTTCATCAACAAATGATCTAAATGCCAAGAGATCCATGGCCTTTATTGGATTTAACTAAGTCCCACTTAACCAGATGGAACTTCTTTTTATTAGTTTTCCCCCTTTTCCAAAAGAATTTTCTTGAAAAGTTGTCCAATTTTTGCATAATTCCTTTTGGAGCAAGAAGAGAAGGTCATTGGTGCAAGGGTAAATATGAGATAACTAACTTGATTAAGATAAATTTTATAGGTGTATTTAGCCACCACAAACCCCATCTTTACATTTTGTCTTAATTTTTTTAAATTTACTTCCCATTTGGCGCTTTTTAATTTTTTTTGTGTAATAGGAGTTCCAAGATATTTGAAAGACGTCCAAAATCGTATTTCCAACAAAACCCAAAACTTGAGAAATACATTGCATAAGTTGAGGATAAATATTCCAACCAAATATTTACATTTTCCCTTGTTTACTTCTCCTCCTGAAGCATATAGAAAGTGATCTAAAATTTGGTTGAACCTGCTAGCATCAATTACTGAAGATACTCCTAGAAGAACGATATCATCAACGAATTGGGATTTGTTAACAAATTGAATACTGCTATCAAGAATTCCACATAAATTTCCTTCCTCATGTTCCTTTATCAACTTCCTACCCAAATTTTATGCCATAAGAATGTATAAAAAAAGAGATAAAACACATCCCTACTAGAGGCCTCTTGAAGTGTGTAAAAAAATTATGGTCTACCATTTATCAAAGTGGAAATCCAGGGATGACTTATAGAGGCTTTGATCCACTTTAAAATGAGGGGGGGAACCCAAATATATCAAGAAATTCAAAGAGAAATATATGGTGGACCCTGTCAAAAGAATTGGCCATATCAAGTTTAATGGCCATCCCCTACTCCTTTTTAGAAACATTGGAATGCATCGCTTCTTGAACCAACACAATATTATCCATAATATTCATTTTTTCAACAAAACCACCGTGTCCTTTTGAAATAAATTGTTGGAGAAGATGATTTAGATGATTAGCTAAAAATTCTCAAAATTTTGTAAGAGGAATTACAAAGAGAAATTCATTTGAAACAAACAATAGAACTGGGATGAACATATTTAGGAATCAGATACAAGAAGGATGAATTCATGGCTCCACCAATCTTATATTTTCCTTATGTCCAATTCAATATTTTACATAAATATGCTTTCATGATGAGCTAGCGAGCCTTATAAAAATGAATGGATAACTCGTCCAAAGTAGGAGACTTGTCACCCCCTAACCCCCTAATAGAAACAAACAACTCAGGTTCACTGATATACTTTTTCAACATGTTATTCTCATATGTCGAAATCAGAGTTGGAATGTTTTCTAGAAAATTATATTTAGTGATAGAATACTATGCCCCCTGCTATGTATACAAATATTTAAAATGTTGGAAGGCTTCCTAGAAAATATTTGGAACTATAAATATTAGCTCTCTCCTCAGTTTGTATTTCACGGATGGCATTCTTATTTAATATCATTTTAGTTTGATTATTTAATATTTTAAGCTATTTTTAACGTATTTTTAGCTCTAACTTTACTATACAAAGCTTGGATTCCCAAACATAGAAATGAGAGCCTTTAACATAGACATCCCAAGTTGTTTCTGTGATTTGGTAGGCCTCTTCTTGACTTAACCACAGTGGATTAAATCGGAAAGGAATGGGACCCTCATTTTCCATTTCCTCTAGAGTCAAACATATTGGCCTATGATCAGAAGTCGTGCTTGGAAGAATTTGAGAATTCAACAGATACCCATATTGCAGAAGAGAACTATTTACTAGAAATTGAACTAAGGGAGCATCAATATCACCTAGGTATATCCTCTTATTTGTCCATGTATAGACCCCTCTCTTTGGTTTTGTATCAACCATATCTAAATCTCCAATTAGAACTTCAAAATTCTCACTGAAGGGATCACTTACCAAAGAGCCACCTCTTCTCTTTTTGTTTGATCTTGTGGCATTAAAGTCATCAACTATGATATTGCACTAATTCTCTCTAAGATAACTCAAAGATCTCAAAAATGCAGGTTTAAGATTGCGACAAACATGACCATAAACAATAATAGCAATATTCGGCAATATTAACACTTCATGTACAAAAATTTGGAACATGTTTAAAATACAACAAATATTCGACATAGTTCAGATACGATACATTCAACAAACCCTGAACCAAATTCTACTATGGGCAATTTATTTTTTTATAAAAACAATCATTTAAAAAAACACATTTTGATATTGAATTAATTTCTACTACATTATCATGAGTCTTGTATGATGTCGATTGTAGAATAGTAAATAGTGAACATGAGTTTGCAAATTTTCATTAATTTATGCAATTAATCATTTTTCTTTTTATGTACTTTGTCATTTAAAGTTTTACATTTTTTTAAATGTAGTCTACCTTTTTAAGTTTTACTTTTTCGGTTTTACAATTTACCAAGCTAAGCAACTTAAAAGTTTAAAAGTTAAGGTTATTTAATTTTCTTTAAAAATTGAGGCTCACGTCCAAGTTATATATACAAATTTTCAGAAGAAATATTTATATGATTATTTAAAAAATATAGATTTCAAAATAATAACAATGTGACAACAATGTAAAAGTGAAGACTAGAGTAGATTTTAATATGCATTATTTGTTGTTTTTGTTATTTATATCTTTTCTTTAAAGTTCTAAATGTGAATGATGACACCCTAAACATTGTTATATGATATAATATGCCATATTTAAAAATTGAGATATATTTCAAGTTTTTTTCAATGACTACTGAATGTATAAGTTTATTTTTTAACATTAAAAATGCATGTTTTTTGTATTTATAAGATGTCTACTTTCATTTTTTGTTACTTGATATTTTTGTTACATATTTTTTCAGTATCATATCTGAATCATATTCAAATTCATAATTGAATCTTGCTACTAGTCATAAATGTTGCATATTTTAATGATTTCCCTACTATTAGTCACCTCCAACTTTTCCATAATCGAGTGTCTATCCTCAACCTGTTGCTTAAGGGAAAATTTGTTCATATCCCAAAACAGAGCTAATCCTTGTGAAGATCCTGAGGAGTTTTTTTCATTGAATTACTTCGATGGCTTCCATTTTTTCAAATTGTTTGAAAAATTGAATTACTTCGATGGATTCCATTTTTGTTTCCTTGAGTAAAGTAAGGGAGATTCGTTCTTTATATATCAATTGCCTCAATGTCTCACATTTTTCTTTCCTCCCAAACCTCTACAATTCCAAGAGATGATGTTCATATTTTTTTGTTGTGTTCCAAATTTACATCTAGACTCTTTTTCCCTTCTTTATTAACGTTGCACCCTTCATGATCATTTCAATGGATGTCCACTTGCCCAATTGTTTTTCTTTATCTACTTCTTCCTAACACAAAGTCTTTATGGACCTTCTACCTATTTTTGTGTTCATCACCTTATCTTCTTTTGTTTCCTCTGATGATTCTTCTTGAGTAAACTAAGAATGTTGACCTACTTCCTCATTTGTCCCGTATTGGGACTCTGGAGAAAAATGAGCATTTATCTCTATTATTGAGTGCTCTGGCAGACCTTACACTAGTTATTGTATTTCGATATCTTCTAAGATTGGTTGGGAAATCGATTGACTGCCAACAAGATATTGATTCTCCACTTGTTCCATAATACCAACATAATCCTTGGCAACAAAAGGGAGGAATTTGTTTAAGGTATCTAGAAAATGAGATACCACTATACTATTACCTAAGTTTTCCCTTTATTTTGAACTTTCTGTCATTCTTTTATTTTGTTTTTTTCTATTTCCTTTGTTCAATTTTTTAGTAATTCCTTGCAAAATGCCCATATTCATGACAGTTCTTGCATTTAATAGGAAACTGATCATAATCAACTTTTTGCTCATGAGATTAGCTATCCATGACAAGGTTTACCGCTTCTAGAAGTTCCTTATCTAAATATACTTCTACACATATTTGTGCGCAAGAGAACATAGGTGAATTAGGTTTATATTTATTGATATATTAACCTAAAGAGTTTCCAATTAATGCACGTGCATCATCAGACCAACAGTGTAAGGGAAGATGAGGTAATTTCACCCAAACTGGGATAGTAGAAGGAATGTATTTCTCAAGGTTAAATGATAAATTCCAACTATTTAAATACACACCTCAGGGGTCCATGAAGTAAGGTCCATTTTGGAAGATTAAGTCACAATCCTCGTTAAATCAAACAGGAAGATGCACTAACCCTTTCGACGGAAATAGCATTGCATCCTTCTTGATAAAAGAGGCTGCCAATTTTCATTTATTTTTATATGTGTTGAATTTTCATTGGATTATAGGCCGTGATAAGACTAATTTTATCATTGACCAAATTAGATAAAATAAGAAAAGAAAATTACATACATTATGAAAACTTTACAAGGTTTATGAAATATTTATGTGAGAGTTTTATGATATTGTCACTGCAGTGTTGTATTGTTGTTACTTCATATGTGTGTGTGTGTGTGTGTTTGTATCCAGGTGTCATCGAGGTTCAGGAACAAAGAAATGGTATAGACAAAGATAAAATTATAATTACATAAGAACCATTGAGGTGTATTTTTGCCAGAGACTAGTTGAGAAGAAGCTTGAGGATTGTTAGAAATGTAAATCTTTTAATGCTCCTTTTTTTGTAAGTCCTTCTAGGACAGTTTGTTTACAGAAACCTGAGTGTTGGCAGTTATGTATGGATTTTAAAGCCTTTTTATGTAAGTCATTATGGGAGAGTTCATGTTTATTCAATATAAATAAAAGACTTTTTTTTTGAAATATATATACCTTACCAATTCCAAAAGTTTATACAACTTAATTCCATATGTTTATATTTGAAATAATACTATTTTCATCTTTAATCTTCTCTAATACAATCTTTAAACTTTTATTTTTCACAAGAAAAATGTGCAATCTTTATATTTTATGCTCTTTCTAAAGTCTGAAAAAATGGTCTCATTTTTCACTTTTTCTTTTTTAGTTTAATTTAATTTTTTAAATTATAAAAATATTAATAAACATCATTATAATTTAATATTTTTTAAATTTTCAAAAAATATTAATAAGTATTTGAATTA
>LPNX010973557.1:204354-221166 GCA_001517045.1 Pseudotsuga menziesii
AGGAGCCGAGGAGTGTGAGGGGTCGAGCCTGCATAAATGCCTACAATCTTCATGATTTCCTGGATCATATCCGATCAGCATGTAGCCCACGTTTTTGCTGGCTGGTGGGTTGATCCAATAAAAAATAAGCATTCTCGTGGTAGAACGAACATCTCTGCAAATATGCATGCAGAGGAATATTAGATATTCTCCTTTGTTAGATTTTCAAATGGATCCTCCTATGGATCCAAGCCCGGAGGAGTGTAGGAATGCTTTGGATGTAGCATTTAGGGCCCTAGTATACTCCATGCCCCTGTCGCCACTGTCCGCAACAAAATAAGGAGACGGTTTTTAAAAGGGGCAAATGCTCCAAAGATTCAAATCTTGTCAGCAGCTTCAAGGATGAAAGATCTTTCACTGAGTGAGCACGGGTTGATTGGACAATTCACTAGAATATGGCCATCACCTAAAACAATGGATAGCTGGGTGAAAAAAAATGGATGACTCTGATCCCTGGGGGTCTACAGCAATGCTTTTGTGGAAAATCATTTATCACATTCCTGTTTGAAAATAAAGAAGACAGGGGCTTGATATTCAGAAGTGGTCCTTACTTCATGGGCCCTTGGGGGTTGTACTTAAATTGGTGGATTCTATATTTTGATCCAGAAAGGGATGCACCCTCAACAGTCCCAGTCTGGGTTTGTCTCCCACATCTCCCATTACACTGCTAGAATGATGAAACACTACAGGAAATAGGTAACTCCCTCGGCAAATACATAGACAAGGAAGAACCGAAGGGACCTCTATTTTCCTGTGCTCAGATCTGTGTAGAGGTATACTTAGAGAAGGGGTTACTAGAAATTGTAATTATATGCATGGACAGATGGGAACATGCTCAAAAAGTGGACTATGAACAACTGTCGTTCAAATTCTGGAAGTGTCACAAGTACGAGCATTTTGTCAAAAATTGTCCTAAAGTAGTACAAGAAAACATGGAGAAAATTCATGAAGAAGGGTGGCAACAGGCGAAAAAGGGAAGGAAGTCGGCTATGGCCACAGAGGAGACAAAAGATCAGCATGAAGAAAAAGAAAAAGTAGCAAAAAAAAGAGAAAATGATGTCATTACAATTATTCAGTTTAATCCTTTGACTATGGAGGAAGGGGAAATTATAGTGAATGAAGAAAACAGTGATGAAGGCAGATCTGATCAACACAAGAACTTATCAGGCAGCAACATACCTCCAACCTCTCCCAGGAATGAAATCTTAGAAACATAGATGGTTGGCTCTCCATCACATGGAGGATCTTGGGATGAAAGGGTAAAACAAACCAAAGTTGTTTCCTTTGCGCGATATCCAGACTCATCCTCAAATGGGTCACAAGAGATTCCTAAAATTTCTCCTAACACCATAGGAAGAAAATGTCAAAGGTACCATAGAGAACAGGAAGTGGAGATAGAAATAGAACTCGGTAGACAAAGGAGCCTTGAAGAGACAAAGCTGTTGCAAAACCACAAAAGCTCTGGGAAAGTGGAAGGAACGCCTAAAGCAGGGCCTCAATCAAATAAGAAATAATGAAAGCTGTCTCTTGGAATTGTAGAGGACCGCGTGAAGAAAACAAAGTGGAATCCATAAGAAACATTATTAAGTCTAGAAGGCTAGACATTCTGCTTCTCCAGGAGACAAAAATAAGTGATGTGGAGGTTATGGTGCTTTCACAACACTTTTGGACAATCAGCCAGGGTTTCGTCATCATCTCCAAAGACGCCCCAGGAGGAATAGCAACCTTTTTTGCAAGAAAATATGAGATCAAAACCATAAAGGAGAATCAACATTGGCTTCTTTCGGAATTCAAGGAAAAGGATGATACTAATATTAGTTATGTCTGCAATGTGTATGGTCAAACACACTGTAGAGACAAGAAAAACTTCTGGAATTGTTTAGCTGCTCTAAAAGAGGAAATGGAAGGAGAGGAAATAATTATAGCCGGCGATTTCAATGCAACTGTAGTGCAGGCTGAGAAAAGAGGGGGTTCCAGTGTTTGTGATCCCTATGGGGAAAACTTGAAAGACCTTATCACAGAGCTATATCTGCTAGACATGCCATTAAAAAAATGGGAAATACACGTGGAACAACAGAAGGATGAGGGTAGGATTCATCACGGCCAGACTTGACCGCTTCCTGCTAAGTGTCACTTTCCTCCTTAGAGGTATTATTTATGCTTCTTTTTCTTTTCATCCTATTGTATCGGATCACAGACCTATCTCCTTGGTGTTAGCATCCTCTGTTAACCTCAACCCCATCCCATTTTGTTTTAATGCCTCGTGGCTGCAAGAGGAAAAATCCATGACCATAATAAGAGATGCTTGGAGAACAAAGATCTCGAGCTCTCCTAACTTCATTTGGGAAAGTAGGTTGAGAAGAGTTTGAAGTGAGTTGAAAGCATGGGTAAAATTAGACTATGCAAGCGCTAGCAGCAACAAAAGTCAACTTCAAGACAAAATTTCAACTCTTCACTCCGGGATGGAAAGGGAATAAATCACCCCTTCTCTAATCAATCAAGAAAAAGATATAAGTTTAAATATTTTACAAGAAGCCAGGGGAGAGGAAGAGGATCTGAGGGTAAATTCCAGACAGCTCTGGTTAAAAGGAGGGGACAAAAACACAGCTTACTTTCATAAGCAAATAAAGGCAAGACTATGTTTTAACATGATCAAAGAACTTAAGGACAGTGATGGCAAGAGGATTGTTGAGCAGGATGAGATCAAAGAACATGTTTTTCATCACTTCAAAGACCTATGCAGGGATAAGGAAGAGACTGATCCACTTGCACAGGCGAGCTCCTCTCAGGAATACCCTCCTTTATCACGGAGTAGGATGGTAAGGACTTATCAAACCCCATTATGGAATCTGAGATCAAGGCAGCCATTTGGTCTCTAAAAGCTAATAAGGCTCGTGGGCCAGATGGGTTCACCACCAATTTCTATAGGGTTTCCTAGGATATTATAAAGGGAGATTTGAAAAATATGCTTAACTGGACGAGAAGAAAGGAAAAGGTTGGTGGAGCTACCAATTCCTCATTTCTCATGTTGATTCCAAAAGAAAAAAAACTATCACAATAGATCGACTTAGGCCTATTTCCCTTTGTAATACCTCTTACAAAATCCTCTCAAAAATCTTAGCCACAAGACTGAAGAAAGTAATGGAAAGGATAATTTTGCATACTCGGGGTGGATTTATTGTCGGACGTCAAATCCTAGATAATATTATTATAGTGCAAGAAGAAATCCATACCAGCATGGAGAAAAATCAGCAAGGTACAACTCTCAAAATTGACATGGCAAATTCCTTTGACCGAGTAAATCATTTATTTTTATTTGAAAGAATGGAAAAGTTTGGGTTCTCCCCAAGGTTCATCAAATGGATCAAGGCATGCATCAGCATTCCATGGATTTCCCCGCTGGTTAATGGCAAACCAACCAAGTTCTTTAGGTCACCAGGGGAATTAGACAAGGTTTCCCATTATCTCCATATCTACATTTGATGGTAGTTGATTCTCTGGGCAGGAAGTTGCAGCAACAACAAGAGCTTGGGGAGCTCAAGTGTCTAAAAATTGCAAGAGGGGTTAGAGTGGCAAATAATGCACAATTTGTTGATGATACAATTTTGTTGGGAGGCACATCCACAATCATTGCAAAAATGTTCAAAAATGTGATATCCACCTTTCTAAATTCCATGGATGGTAAGCTTAATGTCAGCAAATCCAAAATATATGGTTGGAACTGTACACTTGGTTTCATGGCAAGGATTGCAATAATTATTGGCTTCGAAGGGACTACATCCTGGAACTCTTTCAACTATATGGGCATCCCCATTTTCAAAGGAAAAAAAAGAAGGTTGACTGGCATGGACTGATAGAGAAAATCAAAAGAAAAATCAATTCCTGCGGATCCAAATGGCTTAACCCAACAGGAAAAAATCGTCCTTATCAAAGTTGTTCCTTTTGCTCAACCGATCTATTTATGCTCCATTTCACTAGCTCCTCAAAGTATCATTCAGGAAATCAATGGAATGATGCAAAATTTCTTGTGGTAAGGAGGAAAGAGGACTAGCAACAAAAAGCTTAATTTGATCTCCCAAGACATGGTGTGCAGCCCGAAATAGCTCGGTGGTATGGGTGTCAGAGATCCTCATGATATAAATCAATCTCTTTGGGAAAAAATTCTATGGCGTATATGCACTGGAGAATCAACCTGGTGGAAATCAGCCTTGCATAAAAAATACATGGCAGGGAAGAGAAGCAGATGCGTGGATAGTTTGAACTTCAGAAAAGTAGGATCGCTAGTATGGGAGCTCTACAAGAAGACAAACTCATTAATAAAAGACAATCTGTATTGGATAGCTGGGAATGGTAAAAAAAATTGAATCTAGTATGATAAAATCAGCCCAAATCTGCCAGCAGACAATTTCTAGGATCTTAGCAATTTGAAAATCTAGTGTGAGATCAATAATTTTAGAACGTTATATGACCTTTCATCCTGGACGTCATCTGGTAGGTGGATTGGCTGGAAACTCGTGGAGATCCCAGAGCACCTTCAAGCTGATTTCAAAACTCTACTCTTGCTTCTGCATAGACAGGCTCCAACACATTTAAACGATGCTGGCAGAAGAGGCTGGGGGAATTCTGGAGAATACACAGTAAAAGAAAGCTACCGCGTGGTCTACAAGAAGAAAAACATAATAATTAAAAATTACAAGTGGAACAAAATATGGAATAATGATGGATCGCCGAAGGTAAATTTCTTTTTCTGGATCCTAGCTCACTGGAAAGCTTTGACAACAGAAAACTTTAGTAAAAGAGGGATTGTAGACCCGCTCTGATGCATCCTATGCAAAGAGCAAGAGGAAAGTTTAATTCATATATTTACAGGGTGTAAATTCACACAGCAAGTCTGGAGTGAGATTCTAAAAGAGCTCAAAGTGAATATCACGCTGCCAACAAACTAGTATGATATTTTTTTCAACTGGAAGGATTACTACCGAGGCTCGTTCAATAAAAAGCCAGACTTTTCCAAAGCTTGGGATGCTCTCCCAAGGCTTGTTTGCTAGAAAATATGGAATGCAAGGAACAAGGAGATATTTGAAGGGAAAGAAGCATGCGTTAAAAAAGTCTTTGCCACAACAAATAACTTATGGGTGGACACTTTAGCCACAAGAGGAATGAAAAACTTAATAAATGAACCTCTAAAGGCGGAAGAAAGAGCTTGGTTGGCTGACATTCTTAGAAATTTCTCCCCTATAAGCAATCCAAAATTGAAGTCGGAACTTTCGTGCTGGTAGAACAGGATGAGCACAGAGGATTTGAGCAATTGGAAGAATAATTTAGGATTTAGTTCATTGTCCTTTGATGGTGCATCCAAAGGCAATCCAGGTATTGCTAGTGCAGGTGGTGTAATATTTGATCACAAAGGGATCAAGCAACNGGATTATGTATTATTATTTATAAAAGAAGATAAGTTGTTTTACTAATATTTGTAATTATGATTTAATTGGTTTTTATTTGTAATTAAAGTTTCAAATTTAAATTTAAAATTTTTATTATGAAAATTGTATTGGTTGTATTATTGAATTTGATATTTTAAAATAATTTAGTATTTTAAAAATGATTCATATATTAATAACATTAAATATTGTGAAAACATTAGATATTGTGAAAACAATACAAACAATTCAACAAACTCACATCTATTTATTTGCATTGTAATTTATATTATTTTTTCAAAAATAAATCCATTTAAGTTATTTAGTTTCACTTACTTTATNGTATAGGAAGTGAAACTAACAATGGATCGGAATGGTATGCATTAATTAAAGGCTTGGAGCTGACCAGAGAAATGGGGATAGAGGAAATGAATGTCATTAGAGAAGCAAGAAAAATTCATAAAATTTGGAAAACCCCTTCCACCAAGATGCATAATATGATGCTTTGTTTAGTCAAAGAATTTAAAAACCTTACTTTCTTGCACGTTTTGAGAGAACAGAATCATCGAGCTGATAGCATGGCAAATAAAGGGGTTGGCCTANACTATTATTTTTAGAAGCTTACAATTTCAAAGTTTTTAAGATTTTTAAATATTAACATTTAATATATATTGGTATGAATATAAAACACTTTATATTGATATAATAATTTTTACTTATTTATATAAAATTTTACGAAAATTTATTTTTTATTTTTAAATTAATTTTAAATAATNATAGTGTCATCAGCGAAAATGTTTGGATCCCCTAAATTCTAATTTGTTTTTATGCATTGTTTTTGTATTGTATTGCTTGGGAAATTTGCTAAAAGGTATAGCTCTCAGTGGATGGGCAATTCTCAAGCCCGTTTCAGGATAAAGAGGGAAGACCAAGGAGAAAGGGATGATGTCCATATTAGGGGACAATCCGCCTTGCATTTTGTATTCACAATATTTTTCTTTTNTTATTTTTTTAATTAAAAAGAAAAGACTAAACTATACACATCTCTTGTTTTATATAGACTTTCATAGAAAATTAAATAGATTTTACCCATTTGACATAAAGGAAGTTAAAAAATCAAAATATTAACACAGTTGACCCATATGTGAGTGTAAGTGTAGAAGAGGTCAAGCATGTGAAGGTCAGACACAGTCATGTGACAGCTCAATCAGATTAGTCATAAGTGAAGGTGGTGTGTGCCATGACGAAGGGTGGGATTAGGGTGGGAAGGTTTTTGTATGGGTGACGAGGAAGTCCAGAATCTCATAAAATCTAAATATATTTAAAATGCATTTATATATTTAAAATGCATTTATATTGTTTAAAGGAAATTTGGTTTTTATAAATAATTTGAGGTAATGTAGGTATATAATTATATAAAATATGTTATTTTTAATTTTTATATAATTTTTTAGAGGAAAAAATAATTATATTTATAATATATTTTATATTGTTTTAAAAATAAGTTGGTTTTTATAGAAAATTAAATATATTTAAAATAAATTTAATATTGTTTTAAGAAAAAATAGTTGTTATAGTGAGTTGGAGACTCTTCTCACCCAGCTCTTTGAGCATAGGAATACAATTTTAAAACAAACTAATTAATTGGTGTCTTTAGGTCAAACAAACCAAGTTTAATCTCATTACACGTTAACCATCATCGTCATCATCAGTTAGTAGAATATTAAATGTATTTAAAGTGTGTATGGACACTTAGGAATGTACTAGTTAGTGGAAAACTAAATATATTTAAAGTGTATTTTATATTGTTTTAAAGAAAGTTGTTTTTTATAGGTACTAATTTTTTTAAATAAAAGAAATATCATAGTTCAAAATTTTATTAAAATTTTAAAAATATGATAATTTAAAATTTTATTAAAATTGGAAAAACATTATAATCTATTTTTTTCAAAATTGGAAAAATATTATAATCTATTTTTTTCAAGTCATATTGTTTATTGACTTTGAAAACTTTACATTTTAAAATGCTCATTCAAATGATATTAGACATGTATGTGAAATCAATCATCTAACATACATATTCTTATTAAGAGGAGGTTGTGTTGGTAAAGATTGTATCGACGACGTTTCAAACCCGCATTCAGGCTTTGAAATGTCGTCGATACATTCTTTACCAACGCAGCTTCCTCTTAATAATGATTTAACGGCTCACTCTCCTGAAGATGGACCCGCATTTAGAATTTGAAAAATCGTCAAGACATTCTTCACCAACGCAGCTTCCTCTTAATAATGATTTAACCTACGTAAAAATCAGAAATCATACATATTTTTATCAATATCACATGTATTCATATATCTATTATATATATTTCCCATAAATGTCATTACATAAACTAAAATGTGGTATGCACTGCTAATGAGGTATATGTAATAGGAAGTAATGAGGTATACAACACGTAACAAAATGGTGTCAAGTATTACTCATGAAGATACTAGTTAGTGGAAAACTAAATATATATAAAATGCATTTTACATGAGTGGAAAACTAAATATATTTAAAATGCATTTTACATTATTTTGAGGAAAATTGGCTTTTATGGATTAGATTGCAATTTTTATTTTTATTTTAAAGGAATTTGGCTTTTATTGAACAACATGAATGGACATTAACCATATGAATGTATTAGTGAGTGCAAACGTAAAGATATGTAAAATGCATTTTATATTATTTTAAAGATATATAAAATACATTTTATATTATTTTAAAGAAAATTGATTTTATGGACAATAAAAAGCCATGAATATACTAGTTAGTGGAAAATTAAATATATCTTAAGTCCATTTTATATTGTTTCATAAACTTAAATTGACCTATATGGATAAGAAACTCGTTATATTTAAAATACATTTTATTATGGATCTCACTTTTATAGACCCTGAAAAGCTAAATACAATCGGTTTGAAATTAATATAAAGTGTATTTTATATTGTTTTAAAAAATATTGGTTTTATGAGTATTTAACTACACAATATATTTGTATTTTATATCATTTTTATTTGTGATAAAATTTTATATTTAATGAACTTAAAAGAAAAAAGTGTTTAAATCTAATTTTTAAAAAGAGGGAAGTACAAATGATTTGTAGATGTATGTTTAGAATATAGGTGAAAAATGATAATAAAAAAGGAAAGAATATATAAGATCAAAAGTATCTCTCTATTCTAACTAGTTTAAAGAAAAAAAACTAATATAGCTAAGATAAGAACGAACTCTCACGAGCTCTATAGTGAAACAGGTCGTTAGGAAGTTCCTAAAACACCATGGGTGGAAAGGATCTGCCATCTCTGTGAAAATATGAACATTGAAGACGAAAATCACTTCCTCTTATAGTGCCCTGCATACACCCACATTAGATCTCGGTTCCATAATCTATGTTGCAATACCGACCTTCCTAGCCTTTTAACTTGCCAAAATTATAGTGAGCTCGGGACGCTTCTCTCCAAGATCTTTAAGCATAGAAATGCAATTTTAAAACAAACTAAATAATTCATTTCTTTAAGTCCAATAAACCAAAGTTTGGTCTCAGGGGACGTTAACCATAGTCATCATCATATATATGAAAAATAAAAAATTTGGTATAATATATATTAGGTTATTTAGAAGAAAATTAAAATTAAGAGAATAAATCATATAGAAAATGGGAAATATATATGATAAATATTATATTCCATTTCACAAAGATTAACAATGCAAAGGATAGAAAGTTTAACATAAATAAAACTATATTAACAATCATTTTTTCATAGTTCCACATCAATAGAACAAGACTTTTTTATCACTAAATCTGCTATGCAAATATTACCAAAGATATTAAATTGATTTTGTGTCTAAAGGAAATAAAACAATATAAACACAAATTGGTCACCCAAAGAACTTCCAACGAAGTCGAATTTGGGGGTTACTATGATAGTTTCATTAGTCACATTAAATTTATTGTTAAAACATTTTTTGATACTTTTTCTTTTCTTTTTAATAAGAACAAATATAATTTTGTATTTAAAAAGACTTAGTCCAATTAGATAGTATTATAATACAAAATAAAAAATATTTATGAGTTCAAAATTGAGAGATTCAAGCAAGCAAAAAGGATCCAAAAATATTTGAGTATCCTTTCGATAGGATTTCAAAACACTTCTACAAGTATAGTTGTCAAGTTGAAGAGGGAAAAATGTTGTGGAGATCACGTTGAGGTAGGGTTTGTGTCTATCATTTTCCCTGACATTTTATCATACATTCTCAGTCGTTTCTGAGCCCCTTAATGGTCGTCGGGATTCTGAAGGAACTGAAGCAAATCTATGGCAGCAGAAGTGGGAGGGGCAGAAGGCACCTCCCAGTCAAATCTTAATGTAGCTTCTTTCAATGGATTCTCAAGCTCGGACTCTATAGCCTCACTGAAAATAGGATCTAAGGATATACCCATCCCCATGGAAGACTATAAAAAATGATAATAGTACTCTTAAACCTGCTCAGAAAGACAACGGGCTTGTCCGAAAGAACACATGCATAGCCCATACAGAGAATCAACCCTGTCTTAATCTCCCTGTAGAAAGAATCAACGCCAAAGTTCAAAATATGAAGGATCACGCCCTCATAGGAAAGCTCATGGGCTTCTGGCCCACTGAACATGCACTCAGAGGCAAGATCGCAGCAAAATGGAAACCCAAAGCTCATTATGACATGCTCGAAAGGATTTTTCATCATATGGAGGACAAAGCCAAAGTGGAAGATGGAAGCCCCTATTTCTTCAACACAGCAGGCATGTACCTGAGAAACTAGGTTGAAAGATTCAATCTAGAGAATGAAGACCTCTCATGGGATATGGCCTAGATAAGAATGTACTCACTCCCACGAGAATAGTTGGATGAGGAAACCCTTCAGGAAATAGGTAACACTCTGGGAGCTTTTGTCCGAACGGTTGACCAAACCAGAATGAATAAGTATACTTCATATGCTAGGATATGCATCTACATGCACATTGCCAAAGAACTTCTAAACGCCATATCCCTATCCCATGAAGATTCTGACTAGATTCAGCCCCTTGATTATGAACATATCCCCTTCAGATGTAGGAAATGCCATGAACACAACCATATATTCAGGGACTGTCCCCTAAACAAGACGTCAGCTGAGAACCGCAAAGAAGAAACCATCGATGCATAAGGCTTCCAAAAAAAAGGGAAGAAAAGAAGAAATCACTGGAAACCTGCTCCAGAAAATAACAAACAGGAGGGGCCAAGCATAAGTATCATCTTTGAAGTCTTGGAGGGATAGCCTAAAAACCCAAATCAGGACATGAGGCAAGAAGATACCAATGCGAAGCCTAACTAGGAGGATCCTCCAAAAAAACAAGTCGAACTAAAAGAGTAGGATATCTCAGGGAAATTTGAACCCCCACCTAATCACCTTAAAGGAAAAAATGGAATGCATTAGATGGCATACCCCAATTGGCTAGATCCCCAATATGCTATGGACGATTTAGGACCATATCCCCTCATGGATGAAGAGATGAAATAAATATACCTGTGTGAACTGGATCTGTTGTGAATGCAGGATGCCTGCACTAAGAAAACCTACCACTCAATCCCAGCATGACAAATCCAACTGCTACAAGAGGATTTAGCCAAAGCCAAATCCCAGAACAAACTGGTAGTTCACAACCCTCCCTAGAAATACAAACATAAATCTCAACAAGACAACAAAAGGAGGGGACGCAAATCGAATCTACAAAGAATAAACCGTCTATGCACCACATTGGTTGAATCAAGGAAATATTCCCAACTCATAAAGTTATTTTCTTCCTCTACCTCGGTTACCCAATGAATATCATATCTTGGAATGGTTGTGGTCTCAACGGTCCCTCGAAGCAAAGAATGTTGAAAACGAAGATTCAAAAAGACAAACCCGTAGTGATCTTCGTCCAGGAAACAAAGTGCACTACCGAAGTAACCACTCAGTTAATGTCCAAGATCTCGAAAGGATGCCTCTATGTCACCATAGATGCCAGAGGAGCCTTAGGAGGTATTTCCATTTGCCGGAACCCCCTCCTTATCACTCTCACTAACTTAGCCTCTTCACCTCACTATGTTTATACCTTCTTCCATCTAGTGGGAACTAGCATCAAAGGCCATCTCCTAAATTTCTATGCGCCTCAATCCCCCTGCCTTAAGCTGAAACTTATTAACTACATTGAATGGTTCTCGATCCAATATCCCAACTCTCCCATCCTAATTGGAGGTGATTTCAATATGATAACTACTCTAAAAGAAAAAAAGGGACATCTAAAGACTCTTTCCAATGAGGAATAGGCCTTCAAATCCACAATAGCCTCCAGTTCCCTTGTGGATCTTCAAACCTCCTCTGAATTCTTCACCTATAACAATACAAGGGGGGGAGCTAACCAGATCATGAAACGCCTTGATCGCTTTCTTGTCTCTGACAGTATCCTTACCTTGGGATGGATCCTAGAAGCTTCTATTTTACCTACTGTAGGGTCATACCATTGGCTTGTTTCCCTCTGTTTGCATAGCCATGACACCCCCCTTCATAAGTCATTCAAATTTAAAAAATTATGGCTCACACACCCCTCCTTCCTAGACACAGTAAGTAGTTGGTGTATGAGTATGAAAATGGATGGCAAATAAAAAATGGCAATCATGCATTAAAATTTGAAGCAGTTAAGGTTTCATCTTCATCAATGGAATCATGCAACCTTTGGTAACATATTCCAAGATAAAAAGGTTATTCAGGAAAATATAAAGAATATGCAGCTCCACATCATGGAAGAGGGAAATAATGAAGACATCAAAAATAAAGAAAAATACCTTTTGATCCAGCTAAACAAAAGGTGTGAGCAGGAGGAAATATTCTGGAGGAAGAAATATCGGGTGGGATGGCTAAAGCAGGGTGAAAAGAACACGACCTTCTTTCATCACTCCATTATTCAACACAAGATGAAGAACAAAATCATCAAACTCCACTCAGAAGACACAGAAATTTTGGAAGAGCATGAGGAAATGATAGAAGAGTTAACTAGATACTTGAGTGATCTTCTCACTGAACCCAATCCCTCTCGCTAGGAAGCTATCACCCAGGTAACTCAACACATACCCTCTATGTTTAATGATGAGCAGAATGCCTCACTTATGCAACCAATCAGCATGCAAGAATTCAAGGAAGCATTCAACCAGATGGTCAAAGGCAAGGCCCCTAGACCAGATGGCTTCACCATTAATTTCTTCCATCACTATTGGGATCTTCTGAACTGGAGGTTCTAGACTTGGCAGAGGAATCACAACATAAGAAATGGGTCTTTCTGGACCTAAATGATACTCATCTTACTCTGATCCCAAAAATAATGGGTTCCTCCCATCCCAGTATGTTTCGACCTTTATCCCTTTGTAATGTCATTTACAAGATTGTTTCCAAAGATATTGCGAATCGGCTGAAACCCCTCCCCCCCTGGTCATCTCCCCTAAAAATCAGGCTATGTAGAAGGAAGACAAATACTTGATGGCATCATTCTGTCTCATGAGATCATTCACTCCCTCAAAACCACTAAATCTCTTGGCATGCTCCTGAAATTGGATCTCTCCAAATATTTTGACAAAATGAAGTTGAATTTTATAGAAAAGATGCTCCTTCTTTTCGGTTGAGTCAATACTGGGCCAAATGGTTAATCTCTCTCATCTCCTCAACCTTCTTTTGTATCTTTGTCAATGGTTCACCCTTCTCCACCTTATCCCCCTTCCGTGGCCTCTGCCAAGGGGACCCCTTATCCCCTTTTCTCTTCATCCTCATGGAGGAAGGTATAGGGTGCATGATCCAAATTGCAGTCTCCTCTCGGTCCTTGCGTGGGCTCTCCCTCCATGGGGATCCTCCCCAATCCTACGAGTATTTTGTTGATGATAGTATCCTTTCCAGGCACCCTTCATTCCAAGAGGGTCGGGTTCTCAATTCCATCCTCAACACCTTCGTTGAAGCCTCAGGAACCTCCCTCAACCTTAACAAGTCGTAGATCTTCTTCTTCAACATGGGAGTTTCCACCCAATGAAACATTATCAGAATTCTCCGGTTCTCAGCATCCTCTCTCCCCTCTAAATACCCGGGATCCCCTCTATATGACTCTGTTGTCAAACCCTATTCTTGGAAGGAAATTCTAGACAAATTGGAAAACCATGTCACTTCTTGGAATTTTCGCTCACTAAATCTAGCCAATAGGAGTGTCCTTTCAAATCCATTCTCCAAACCTTACCCCTGTACCTTTTCTTTGTCCTGGCTTCCCCCAAATGGGTCTTGAAGGCTATAAAAAACCTACAAATATCCTTCATTTGGAGGTGTAATGGTAACATAAATAGATGGGCTCTCATCACTTGGAAAAAGGTTTGTCTCCCTAAGAAAGTAGGGGGACTCAGGATTAGAGATCCGAAAATAAATAATCAAGCCCTCTCGTCCAAAATTTGCTGGAATTGGATCTCTAAGAACGAATCCTCCTAGGCGAAGCTCTGGAAAATAAAATAAAGACATGAGTTGGACCCAACTCGAATGATATGATTCTACAAAGATATTTCAGGCTCCTCCATCTAGAACCCTGCCAATTGTTAAATACTCCTCATCCAACAGCGTGACTTCTAGGAAATTAAGGATGGGAATAGCGCCCTCTTTTGGTGTGATTCCTAGTAGCAGCTTCCCTGTCCAAAAAGTCTATTTTCGAATCAAGAGGTTCAGAACTTCATCGTCTCTAATGAGAGTGTCAGGGTTAAGGATTATTGGAATTTAGAGGATTCTGCCTCTTTCCTCCAGTGGAAGATTCCCAATCGTTGGATGACCACCCAAAACACTGAACATTTGGGCACCATCTAGCAGGAAATTCACATCAGAAAACTAAAAATCAAGCAAGGTTTGGATGTCATCCAATGGGGACACCCTCTGTTAGGAACTTTCTCTGTCAAGGAAGCCTATGCCATTCTCTCTTCCAGGAAAGTGGTCCATCCGTTCCCTATCTAGAAAAGAATATGGAATCCGCTCCTTTGGCCTAAACTCTCCTATTTCCTTTGGCTTCTCTCCCATCGACGCATCCTAAGCTAGGATAATTTTTTAAAGAAAGGGTTTCAGGTTCCATCCATCTGCATGCTCTATAACTTCTATCATGAAACTATTGATCACCTCCTGGATTCTTGCTCCTTCCCCAATACCCTATGGGACTCAGTTGTTGTAATTTTTAGAAGAATTAACAGGATCAAGGGAAACATCACTGACACCCTGCAACAATGGGCTGAGAATCCGTTTCAAACCAAGATCCTTAAAAACCTATGAGAATTAACCTCGGGGTTCCCTTAACAACCTCTGAGAATTAACCTCGGGGTTCATTGTGTGGAATACTTAGAAGGAGCGCAACAACAAGATCTTCAAGGACAACAAGAGAACTACCACAGAAATCTAGGAAATTATTAAGAGCAATCTGCAAGAAACCATTCTCACCATAAGATGGACAGACACTGACTTTCCAACATCCCATAATGAGAAACTCATACTTGGTACTTGGAACCTAAATTCCCAACCCACTCCTTTGGCCCTCATCATTTCCAAATTTAAAGTTGGCAATCTAGATTGTTGGATTCCTCCTCCGAAAGTGGTACTCAAGCTCAACTTCGATGGTGCATCCAAAGGAAATCCTAGTGAAGATTGATTTGGAGGGGTCATCAGAGATCAAAAAGGCGATATCATCAAGGTCTTTTTTGGTAGCCTCGACCATGACACCAACAACGTTGTCGAGCTAGAAGGTTTGGTGGAAGTCATTTCCATGGTTGGGAGACCAAACCTCCTCCCTTTGATTATGGAAGGAGACTCACATATCATCCTGTCAATGGCCTCGAAAATTCATAATGATTCCCAAATATCCAAGTTATCTTCCGGCTGGAGACTCAAGAATGGGCTTTTTCATCTCGCTTACTACCTTAACTTTCAAGTACACTAAGGCTATCACCTTCCATCCTATCAAAATAAAATCCAACTTTCTAGAATACTGCCTTTCCAACATCAAGGTCAACTATAACCAACCTCTCGTGGAAGGGCCGTTGAACGACTCCATTGATGAAAACCTGGCCTTAAATGCAGGAAGATCGCTAATAGGGATCTCTCCAACTCGGATGCGAGTGCTAGCATGCCCCAACAACATTGCATTGTGCCTCGATTCAGGATTCGACTATGTGGCACAGCGCATGTCGGGGTCATTAAAATCCCCGTGCGACCCCTCAAATCCTCTTCACGGGAGGGGGGGGGGGGGGGGGATCTAATCCCAGACTATCTTATCTCGGGCCTGTTCCATCGAATTTAGTATGGTTTTAATGGAGGTTAGCATGCAGCGTGTGAGGTCTCAGCAGGTACAGAGCGATAGGGTTAAGTGGTGAGCCATCGGAGAGGGCAACATTTTTGGTTGGCACGTTACAGTGTGGGTTCTCTTATGGTCTAGTGTTTATAACTTTGCCTCTACTCTGTGTTGTCGACTTGCTCTACAACTTCTCCCGCTGCTGTTGGTTTTGCAACTCCACCAGCAATGCCTTGAAACTATGGTCTCGGTTATGTCCAGGAAACGAGGAATCCCCTAAAAGGGCAGCAACGACCGAGGAAAAACGCAACGTGGGATGAGTGCCATTGCAAAGGAGGGTTACGAAGTTGGCATCTTAATGCATGTCTGTGTCTTAATACATGGTTGGGAGGGTCGTCTGGTGAATGAGCGACTTGCTATTGGGAGAGGTGGAGGAAAGATTAACCATTATTGGCTGATTAAAAACATGATGGGTGGTCTCATAGAGGACATGTTGGGGAGCTTGAGATTGGAACACAACACATCCCTCTTGGTAAATAATTTCAGGTAATATAGGTATATAATTATATAAAATATGTTATTTTTAATTTTTATATATATATTTTTAGAGGAAAAAATAATTATATTAAAATATATTTTATATTGTTTTAAAAATAAGTTGGTTTTTATAGACAATTAAATATATTTAAAATAAATTTAATATTGTTTTAAGAAAAAATAGTTGTTATAGTGAGCTCGGGACGCTTCTCACCAAGCTCTTTCAGCATAGGAATACAATTTTAAAACAAACTAATTAATAGGTTTCTTTAGGTCCAACAAACCAAGTTTGGTCTCATTACACATTAACCATCATCATCATCATCAGTTATTAGAATATTAAATGTATTTAAAGTGTGTATGGACACTTAGGAATGTACTAGTTAGTGGAAAACTAAATATATTTAAAGTGTATTTTATATTGTTTTAAA
>LPNX010973557.1:221737-237686 GCA_001517045.1 Pseudotsuga menziesii
ATTTAAATTGACCTATATGGATAAGAAACCCGTTATATTTAAAATACATTTTATTATGGATCTCACTTTTATAGACCCTGAAAAGCTAAATACAATTGGTTTGAAATTAATTTCAAAGTGTATTTTATATTGTTTTTAAAAATATTGGTTTTATGAGTATTTAATTACACAATATATTTTTATTTTATATAATTTTTTATTTTTGATAAAATTTGATATTTAATGAACTTAAAAGATAAAAGTGTTTAAATCTAATTTTTAAAAAGAGGAAAGTAAAAATGATTTGTAGATGTATGTTTAGAATATAAGTGAAAAATGATAATCAAAAGGGAAGGAGTATATATAAGATCAAAAGTATCTCTCTATTTTAACTAGTTTAAAGCAAAAAAACTAAAATAGCTAAGATAAGAACGAACTCTCACGAGCTCCATAGTGAAACAGGTCGTTGGGCAGTTCCTAAAACACCATGGGTGGAAAGGATATGCCATCTCTGTGAGAATATGAACATTGAAGACGAAAATCACTTCCTCTTAGAGTGCACTGCATACACCCACATTAGATCTCAGTTCCATAATCTATGTTGTAATACCGACCTTCCTAGCCTTTTAACTTGCCAAAATTATAGTGAGCTCGGGACGCTTCTCTCCAAGCTCTTTGAGCATAGAAATACAATTTTAAAACAAACTAAATAATTCGTTTCTTTAGGTCCAATCAACCAAAGTTTGGTCTCAGGAGACGTTAACCATCATCATTATCATATATATGAAAAATGAAAAAATTGATATCATATTTATTAATTTATTTAAAAAAAAATTAAGCTTGAGAAAATATATCATATAGAAAATGGAAAATATATATAATAAATATTAGATTCCATTCACAAAGATTAACAATGCCAGGGATAAAAAGTTTAAAATAAATAAAACTATATTAACAATCATTTTTTCATAGTTCCACATCAATAAAACAAGACTTTTTTTATAACTAAATGTGCTATGCAAATATCACCAAAGATATTAAATTCATTTTGTGTCTAAAGGAAATAAAACAACATAAACACAAATTGGTCACCCAACGAACTTCCAACCAAGTCGAATTTTACGGTTATTGTGATAGTTGCATTATTCACATTAAATTTATTGTTAAAACATTTTTTTGATTCCTTTGGTAATACTTTTTCTTTTCTTTTCTTTTCAATAAGAACAAATCTAATTTTGTATTTAAAAAGATTTAGTCGAATTAGATAGTATTATAATACAAAATGAAAAATATTTATGAGTTTAAAATTCAGCAATTTAAGCAAGCAAAAAAAATCCAAAATTATTTGAGTATCCTTCTCGGAGGATTTCAAAACACTTCTACAAGTATAGTTGTCAAGTTGAAGAGGGTAAACTATTGCGGAGATCATGTTGAGGTAGGGTTTGTCTAGGGTTTTCCCTGACATTTTATCATACATTCTCAGTCATTTCCGAGCCCCTTAATGGTCGTCAGGATTCTGAAGGACTTGAATCAAATCTATGGTAGCAGAAGTGGGAGGGGCAGGAGGCCCCTCCCAGTCAAATCTTGATATGTACCTTCTTTCAATGGATTCTCAGGCTCAGTCTCTATAGCCTCACTGAAAATAGGATCTGAGGATATACCCATCCCCATGGAAGACTCCGAAAAAAATGAGAATAGTACTCTTAAACCTACTCATAAAGACAACGACGGCTTGTCCGGAAGAACACATGCATAGCCCATACATAGAATCAACCCTGTCTTAATCTCCATGTAGAAAGAATCCACACCAAAGTTCAAAATATGAAGGATCACGCCCTCATAGGAAATTTCATGGGCTTCTGGCCCACTGAATAGGAACTTAGAAGCTGGATCACGGAAAAATGGAAACCCAAAGCTCATTATGACCTGCAACTAGGCTCGAAAGGATTTTTCACCATTATTTTTCATCATCTCGAGGACAAAGCCAAAGTGGAAGATGGAGGCCCCTATTTCTTCAACGCAACAGGCATGTATTTGAGAAACTAGGTTGAAAGATTCAATCTAGAGAATGAACACCTCTCATGGGATCTGGCCTGGATAAGAATGTACTCACTCCCACAAGAATAGTGGGATGAGGAAACCCTTCAGGAAATAGGTAACACTCTGGGAGCTTTTGTCCGAATGGCTGACCAAACCAGAATGAATAAGTATACTTCATATGCTAGGATATGCGTCTACATGCACATTGCCAAAGAACTTCTAAACGCCATATCCCTAACCCATGAAGATTATGACTAGAGTCAACCCCTTGAATATTAACATGTCCCCTTCAGATGTAGGAAATGTAATGAACACAACCATATATTCAAGGACTGTCCCCTAAACAAGACGTCAATTGAGAAACGCAAAGAAGAAACCATTGATGCATAAGGCTTCCAAAAGAAAGGGAAGAAAATAAGAAATCACTGGAAACTTGCTCCAGAAAATAACAAAGAGGAACGGCCAACCACAAGTATCATCTTTGCAGCCTTGGAGGGATAGACGAAAAACCCAAATCAGGACTTGAGGTAAGAAGATACCAATGCGAAGCCTAACGAGGAGGATCCTCCAAAAAAACAAGTCGAACTACAAGAGTAGGATATCTCAAGGAAATTTGAAACCCCACCTAAATCTCCTTGAAGGGAAAAATGACATGCATTAGATGGCATACCCCAATTGGCTAGATCCTCAAGATGCTATGGACGATTTAGGACCATATCACCTCATGGATGAAGAGATGAAAGAAACATACCTGTGTGAACTGGATCTGTTGTGAATGGAGTATGCCTACACTAGGAAAGCCTACGACTCCATCCCAGCGTGACAAATCCAACTGCTACAAGAGGCTTTAGCCAAATCCAAATCCCAGAAAAAACTAGGAGTTCACAACCCTCCCTAGAAAGACAAACATAAATCTCAACGGGACAACAAAAAGAGGGGACACAAATCGAATCTACAAAGAATAAACCATCTATGCACCACGTTGGTTGAATCAGGGCAATATTCCCAGCTCACGAAGTTATTTTCTTCCTCTGCCTCGGTTACCCAATGATATCATATCTTGGAATGTTCATGGTCTCAACGGTCCCTCGAAGCAAAGAATGTTGAAAACAAAGATTCAAAAAGACAAACCCGTAGTGATCTTCGTAGAGGAAACAAAGTGCACTACCGAAGTAACCACTCAGTTAATATCCAAGATCTCGAAAGGATGCCTCGGTGTCGCCATAGATGCCAAAGGAGCCTTAGGAGGTATTTCCATTTGCCAGAACCCCCTCCATATCACTCTCACTAACTTAGCCTCTTCACCTCACTATGTTTATGCCTTAATCCATCTGGTGGGAACCAGCATCAAAGGCCATCTCCTAAATTTATATGCGCCTCAATCCTCCTGCCTTAATTTGAAACTTATTAACTACATTGAATGGTTGTCAATCCAGTATCCCAACTCTCCCATCCTAATTAGGGTTGATTTCAATGATGATAACCACTCTGGAAGAAAAAAAAAGGGAGGTCTAAAGACTCTTTCCAATGAGGACCAGGCCTTCAAATCCACAATAACCTCCAGTTCCCTTGTGGATATTCAAGCCTCCTCTGAATTCTTCACCTAGAACAATAGAAGGGGGGGAGCTCACCAGATCGTGAAATGCCTTGATCACTTTCTTGTCTCTGACAGTATCCTTACCTTGGGATGGATCCTGGAAGCTTCTATTTTACCTACTGTAGGGTCAAACCATTGACTTGTTTCCCTCTCCTTGCATAGCCAGGACACCCCCCTTCATAATTCATTCGGATTTAAAAAATTCTGGCTCACACACCCCTCCTTCCTGGACATAGTAAGTAGTTGGTGGATGAGTATGAAAATGGATGGCAAATAAAAAATGGCAATCATGCATTAAAAGTTGAAGCAGTTAAGGATTCATCTTCATCAATGGAATCATGCAACCTTTGGTAACATATTCCAAGATAAAAATGTTATTCAGGAAAATCTAAAGAATATGCAACTCCACATCATGGAAGAGGGAAATAATGAAGACATCAAAAATAAAGAAAAATACCTTTTGATCAAGTTAAACAAAAGATGTGAGCAGGAGGAAATATTCTGGAGGTAGAAATCTGGGGTGGGATGGCTAAAGTAGGGTGGAAAGAACACGACCTTCTTTCATCACTCCACTATTCAACATAGGATGAAGAACAAAATCATCAAACTCCACTCAGAAGACGGAGCAGTTTTGGAAGAGCACGAGGAAATGGCAAAAGAGTTAACCAGATACTTCAATGATTTTCTCACTGAACCCAATCCCTCTCACCAGGAAGCTATCACCCAGGTAACTCAACACATACCCTCTATGTTTAATGATGACGAGAATGTCTCACTTATGCAACCAATTAGCATGCAAAAAGTTGAGGAAGCAGTCAACCAGATGGTCGAAGGCAAGGCCTCTAGACCAGTGGCTTCACCATTAATTTCTTCCATCATTGTTGGGATCTTCTGAACTAGAGGTTATGTACTTGGTGGAGGAATCACAACATAAGAAATGGATCTTTCTGGACCTAAACGATACTAATCTTACTCTGATCCCAAAAAAAATCGGCACCTCTCATCACAGTAAGTTTCGATCTATATCCCTTTGTAATGTCATTTACAATATTATTTCCAAAGTTATTTTCGAATTCGCTGAAACCCCTCCCCCCCTGATCCTCTCCCCTAAAAAATCAAGCTATGTAGAAGGAAGACAAATACTTGATGGGATCATTCTATCTCATGAGATCATTCAGTCCCTCAAAACCACTAAATCTCCCGGAATGCTCCTGAAATTGGATCTCTCCAAATATTTTGACAAAATGAGATTGAATTTCATAGAAAAGATGCTCCTTCTTTTGGGTTATGTCAATACTGGGCCAAATGGGTAATCTCTTTCATCTCCTCGGCCTTCTTCTCTATCCTTGTCAATGGTTCACCCTCCTCCACCTTCTCCCCCTCCCGTGGCCTCTACCAAGGGGACTCCTTATCCCCTTTTCTCTTCATCCTCATGGAGGAATTTCTAGGGAAAATGATCCAAATTGTAGTCTCCTCTCGGTCCTTGCGCGGGCTCTCCCTCCATGGGGATCCTCCCCAATCCTACCAGCAGTTTGTTGATGATAGTATCCTTTTTTGGCACCCTTCATTCCAAGAGGCTCGGGTTCTCAATTCCATCCTCAACACCTTCGTTGAAGCCTTAGGAACCTCCCTCAACCTTGACAAGTCGTAGATCTTCTTCTTCAACACGGGAGTTTCCACCCAATGAAACATTATCATAATTCTCTGGTTCTCAGTGTCCTCTCTCCCCTCCAAATACTTGGGAGCCCCTCTGTATGACTCTATTGTCAAACACTATTCTTGGAAGGAAATTCTAGACAAATTGGAAAACCATGTCACTTCTTGGAATTTTCGCTCACTAAATCTAGCCAACATGAGTATCCTTTTAAATCCGTTCTCCAATCCTTACCCCTGTACCTTTTCTCTATCCTGGAGGGTTACGAAGTTGGCATCTCAATGCATGTTTGTGTCTTAATAGATGGTTGGGAGTGTCGTTTGGTGAATGAGCAACTTGCTATAGGGAGAGGTGGTGGAAAGATTAACCATTATTGGCTGATTAAAAACATGATGGGTGGTCTCATGGAGGACATGTTGGGGAGCTAGAGATTGGATCGCAACACATCCCTTTCGGTAAAGTCCAAAATGGAAAATATGGACAACCAACTCAGCAGCTTAGACGCCACCTTTTCCTGGAAATGCTTAGAAAGCAGGCAGATACAGGTCGACACCATGGAGGTTGGGTGTGGCGGCGGAATAGGAGGGAGGTCTGTCGGCATATGTTCGATAGGCCCTTTCCCATCATGTCCACCATTGAACCTCTACTCAAACATGTGCGAGATAGTGAAGGCCCGAGCAGCAAGATGTCTCCTTTGCCTACGAGCATTCAAGTCACCAACATTGTTAGCAACTCCGAGGAAGGTGGATGGGCTGTCCCATCTTGGAGGAGGTCCCCCCCCTAAATCTATTCATGTCCTCAGTGGAGACTCGGCCTCTTTCTGGTTCGGACTGTTTTATCAAGACATTTTGTTATATGTTGTTATTTCAGGTGTTGTTAAAAAAATTGTTAAGTGGCAAAACTAGTAGGTTAAAAGCTAGCAGTTTTTTGTTTTCATGGCTTTCAAATCCATTGGACTTTCTCTACCATAGCCACTCGAGAAGACTTAGTATTTTTCATTGGCTTGGGTGGTGGTTTCACCACCTGCGACCTCCTCGGGTGTTTATCAGACTTGTAATTTTTGAATGTTCAGTTAATAGAATGTGCAGAGTTACAAAAAAGAAGTGGTTGGTGAACATTGATAGGCACATCCACCCACTTAGTTTTGCGGAGATGGTTGGCTATTATACAAAAGCTAAAATATATAATTTTATATTAAGATAATATTAGTGTGTTCTTTATCCCTTAGTCATACTAGATTGTTATAGTTAATATAAACATAAAACTGATACTACTTAATAAGCAAAAAAACAAAATATGATATAAAAACAAAAAAACAAACAAATTGTTACCCCTTTATTTAACTATCACTTAATTGAATCTTACTTAAAACTTAATCAAGATGCATTTAAGCATAACAAGATACGACAACCATGAAATGAATCTAGGCTATATACTTGTTAAACTCAAGTTTAAGCATAACAAGATACGACAACCATGAAATGAATCTAGGCTATATACTTGTTACACTCAAGTTTAAGCATAACAAGATACAACAACCATGAAATGAATCTAGGCTATATATTTATTACACTCAAGTCAATACGGTAAAAAAAGTCCAAAATGTGATAAAATCTAAACGTCTATTGACTTAAACATAATTATGACTTAAAAAAATAATAGTAACATAGTTGACATTATTTTTTAATTCCATTGTATAAAATATGTTATCTTTTTATTGACTTAAACATAATTATGACTTAGAAAAATAATATTAACATAGGTGACATTATTTTTTAATTTCATTTTATAAAATATGTTATCTTTTCATTGTATATTACCTTTAAATAGAAAACTAAATATATTTAAAATACATTTTTATATTGTTTGGAAATTTGGTTTTTATAAATAATTTGAGGTAATATAGGTATATAATTATATAAAATATGTTATTTTTTAATTTTTATATAACTTTTTAGAAGAAAAAATAATTACATTTATAATACATTTAATATTATTTAAAAAAAATTGGTTTTTATAGACCACTAAATATATTTCAAATAAATTTTTACTGTTTTAAGAAAAAATAGTTTTTATAGACGATAGTTAGTGGAATATTAAATGTATTTAAAGTGTGTATGGACACTTATGAATGTACTAGTTAGTGGAAAACTAAATATATTTAAAATGTATTTTATATTGTTTTAAAGAAAGTTAATTTTTATGGGCAGATCAACGTACTACAATGTAATATTTAAAAGATGGAAGAAATATTATAATTCAAAATTTTATTAAAATTAAAAAAAAAATTAAGATAGAAAAAATATTATAGTTCAAAATTTTATTAAAAATTAAAAAAAAAATTAAGATAGAAAAAATATTATAGTTCAAAATTTTATTAAAATTTAAAATATATTATAATTTAAAATTTTATTAATATTCAAAAAAATAGTATAATTATTATTTAACTTCAAATCATATTATTTAATAAAGACATTACATTTTAAAATTCTCTTTCAAATGATATCACACAAATATGCGGAATCAATCATCTAACATATATATTTTATCAATATCACATGTACATTATGCATATATCTGTCATATATATTTGCCATAAATGTCATTACATAAACTAAAATGTGGTATGCACTTAATGAGGTATAGATGATAGGGAGTAATGAGGTATACAACAGGTAACAAAATGGTGTCAAGTATTATCTATGAATATATTAATATTAGTTAATGGAAAACTAAATATATTTAAAATGTATTTCACAAAGATTAAATGTATTTTATATTATTTTAAATTAAATATATTTTAAATGTATTTTATATTATTTTAAGGTCATTGTTAAGTAAGATCTTTTTAAAGGAAACACATACTTTTAACCATTAAATCTACTCATATTTCTATTAGTTAATAGAAAAATAAAAATATACTAAATATATTTTATATTATTTTAAAAATATATAAAATACAATTTATATTATTTTAAAGATAATTGATTTTAATGGACGATAAAAACGCATGAATTATTAGTTAGTGGAAAATTCAATATATATTAAGTCCATTTTATATGGTTTCATCAACTTAAATTCACCTATATGGATAAGAAACTCGTTATATTTAAAATACATTTTATTATGGATCTCGCTTATATAGACCCTCATAATTGGTTTGAAATTAATATAAAGTGTATTTTATATTGTTTTAAAAAAATGGTTTTATGAGTATTTAACTTGTAATGTACTCTAAATTAATAATTATTATTAATTTATGTTGAAAATACTTTATTTATTATTTTAAATATTTTTATATAGAGTAAAAAATAAAATATTTGTAATGAATTATTTTTTATTAATAAAATATATTGAAGGGGACAGGAATGGAATAGTTGTTGATGCGTGTTTGCTAACCCTCAAGAGGAAAAGACAAGTGGTTGAAGCCACTGGATGAGAACTCAAGATGCAGGAGGGATCATCCCCAAAAACCAGGTCACAACTCATAGTTGAGTGCTACAGAGCAGGAGGCTCATAAATGACCATGTCCCAAGAAAAATACTATATAATAGTATGTCCATAAGCAAGAAGGAGGCTAGCATTGGACGGGGATTGAATCTAAGAATGCAAAATATGGCCCATTAAGGGATTTTTTCTCTTGTGGTTCAACGAACAGGCTCAGGGGTTCTGGAGCAAGTAACTTGGATGCTCTAGAACACCTCTAGAAGTTGGTTGGGTGGAATGGTTATTCCATCTTTGTTTTTCCCTGGAAGTGGTGCCAGGTTTTTCTATTATATTCTTATTCTACTTACAGTTAGCTTCCATGTTAATTAAATCACAGTTATATATTTAAATGGAAATGTCATACGCCTTTGGATAGGACAAGTATCTAGCATGTATTTAAATAGAATGAAGAAATTGTTTACAATTTCGTATACTTCCTATTATGTTAGCAACTAGATCTATTGATGTATACTACTCATGCATACAATTACATTAGATTTAGTTTTAATGTATCGTTGTATTTGTTATCTTCTCCACAATTTTCCTAGGCTACAAGTTAAAACGGTTAGTATGTAGGATAACTGGATCTTCCTATGTTTATTAGTATAAGTCTTCATAATTCATTATTAGGCCAGATTGAGATAACAATCTCCTTTTAAATATATAAATCATATATTATAGTCAAGATTTAAAGTTTACAAATTAACAGTCTGAACTATCATCTAGCAACATACAAATTCTAGTTTTGAAATCATCTACAGTCACAGAGTTATTTTTATTCTTACAGGATAGGTCTTATACAAATAATCGCATATGTTTAAACACATACAAAACAAACATAGTTAATACTTAAACAAATCCTTTACGAATCTCAGTAAAACAGTGATCATCGGACTGGAGATCCAAATAATCTGATCACATAAATCTACAAAATAAACAATCATAGATACAAGGGTGTTCTTCCTAAGACCGGTAGTAAGCCCATTTATGATGGTCGCCAAGATTTAAAGTTACAGGAAACAAGATCGTGTTCAAATCCAAATCAAATCACATACATACTATCTAGTAAACCACGATTTTCTACTTTTAAACTATTCCACACTGAGTCACAAGACTCAACGAGTCGCTCAAGCATTAAATAAGATTATTTTAATATGGTCACAAGCCCATGGTCATCGTTGCCATTAGTAAATCAAAATATTAACACAAACTACGCATGCAAGAGTCAAACCAGTGTGGTATAAACCAATTAAATCCCTCATATGGGTTAGTATTAATATAAACACCATCACGTCCCCTCCTCTCATCTCGACGATGGAGAGGACGCGACTCGTACAACTACTACTATCAAAACGAGCAATGTAACCCCATGAACATAATAAATAAAATGCATTGAAAATAAAACACACACAAATGCATGATGCAATATACAGTGGAAGCAAATACATTTCAACACATTCATCATGCTCATAATAATTTATAAAACAAATACAATTGCAAAAATCAAATACGCAAGAAAATACTTATCTTGAGAAAGAGTTGTCCCGCAACCAGCTATGTCGCTGCAACGTTCCACCCAACCATAGGCCAGTGTGCTCATCAATCTCTCAGCATCATTGCCACCCTCGAGCTGGGCATGATTCCCACAAGGAATGGGGGAGCAACGATAGGCTCACACATAGCCAAAGACACATCAAAACTCAGCCAATCCAAACACAGCTAGCTTTATCAGGATGCTAAGGAGCTGGGAAGGTCGAATTGCTAAGCTAGTGAGCTCAACCACATAGCTATGAACACCTACACAAGATCTGGCTTGGCCTTCTCAATACCTACACACCCAACACAAGGAAGCATCCCCTTCTCTGCTACACAGTCCCTTGGGCTATGCCTTCACTTCCAGTTCTCTTCTGGGTGTGTAAAGAAGAATAACCAATCCCTCTTGATCTCTTTGTGAGATTCCTCTCTTCACTAGATTTATTAAGCCAACTCTAGGCCTCTTCCACTCCTAACAGTTCAAACCAAAAAAGGATTTACAGAACCACAAAACACAAGTGTTGGGTATGGATAAAAACATCTTGGGAACCACAATCAGAAATGGTAAAGGGGTGGGGAATGACCCAGGTGATCAAATCGTTTCAAGAAACATTTAATGGATTCACAGAAGCAAAAACGACCTCTACGAACCCCCAATTCTTGGATTCGAATTCAGAAAAATGTCTATGGGAATTATGGGAGAAAAAAAACCTCCCTAAACCCACAAATCGTGAATCCCTTCTGGTCATTCACTCAATAATAACAAAAACAGATTTTTGGGCATGAAGGAATGGGGAAACAACTGAAAACGTGAAGGAGAGAGCCCAACAAACTTCAACTATGTGGGAAAATGAAGGACATGAGTGAACAATGGGATGGTCATCCATTTTTGGGTATTTACTTGCCCAATAAGTCAAAACACATTTTTCAAAAACTAATGGCTTCTCAAATTTGAATTTGACTGCCATACTCTTCCAACCCCCATGCATTAACTATCTCAATCAATTTCTGGAAGAAATAAATGATTGGGCATAAAAGACAAATTGGGTAGTTGACAGTTTTATGGGTTTTCCCTTTGACATTTTGCTTTATTATATTGGCTCAAGGGTTTGAATACCCCCCCCCTTTCCTTGTGAAATCATGCCCCCATCTCTTTAATGTTGCATTGACATAGCTAGTTGTGGGTATTTTTATTAATTGCATATTTACATGATATCCAAAATTATATTGTGCCTAGCTAGCACGATAACCATCGGCATTGATTTTAATCGTCGAACCATAGGTATCGATTTTAACTGCCGATACATAAAACGCTAAATACATAGTGGGGCCTTGGCCTTTAGATCCACACCATGATTTAATAACCCTATTTACATCATTTACAATTTAATGCAATTGGGGTCAAAACCGGGGTATTACATTCCCCTCCCCCTTACAACAACATTGTCCTCAATGCTTTACAAAAATGAACAAAAATGCTACATTGGCACTACCTCAGTGTTCTACAAAATTGAAAAAAAATGGATGTGCCAATTGCATGGAATCCTCCAACTCCCATGTAGCCTCTTCAAGACCGTAGTGCTCCCACTACACCTTGACCTGTCTGACGGCTCTATTCCGTAGCACCGTGACCATCCTGTCAAGGATGCACAATGGCTCGGTTTGGAACTCTCCCTCAGGTTCCACCTGAATCACATCCCAATTTATCACATGGTTAGGATCATATATATATTTCTTAAGCAAAGAAACATGAAAACATTATGAGCTCTAGTGCTAGCAAGGAATGCAAGTCTATATGCAACTGGACCTATTCTTTCAAGCACTTCTAATGGCCCACAGTATCTAGGTGACATCTTGGCACAACTTCCAAGCTTCAAGGAACTCTTCCTTGCCCTCACTCTGAGATAAACATGATCCCCAACACTGAACTCTCTATGCACTCTATGGTTATCTGCATAGATTTTCTATCTATCCTAGGATGCTTTCAGATTCTGCCTTATCTTTGCAACCTCTTGCTCCATTTCTTGGAGCAAATCTGAAACAAGCATGTTAGCTCTCCAGGAAACTCCTCTAGGTTGCAGCTCGAGGATGCCTGGTAAATTCAATGTTTTTAATGGTTTTATAAATGGATCAAGTCAGATGACCTAAAGGACCTCACACTCTCAAGACATGCATAAAACTCAATCAAATAGATAAGGCTTCTAACTATCAATGTTCAGAGGGTTGATAATAAGGTGAATAAATGGAGAACTGGATATGATGGCAGATTCATATATAAAGCAATCACATATGAATGGCTAATCATAACAAGGAAAGATACTTGCAATTCAACTCATCAACACAGAGATAAGATGATAGCTATCTAGTATTAGACAAAAAGAATAAACCTGAATCAAATATCCAAGCACAAGTACAGAATAGAGAAGATATGGAACCTGAATATATAATGGAAAAAGAGATTATATTAAATGATGAATAACATGAGAAGCTTGATTACAATAAGGGTCTAAAAGTCTCCGAAGTCGAACCCTTGATTCAACATTAGTCCTAGGATTAATAGCCTTTACAAAATTTATTTCAGATCCTCAAAAGCTGGATCGAATTTACTAAAAATAGATAACATAACTGTTTTTCCAAAAATTAGGTCAAAAACCCTAACTTAAGTGCTAATCTATCTAAATCTAATACTTGTTCACTCCTTGAACTCTTTAATAACTGCAGTGACCACTGAAGTAGAACTAGGCCCTGTTATCTAACAGATAAGTCATGGTTTGTCAAAAGTAGGTAGGGTTTGTGACCCATTTCACCTCGTTGGTGTTAACACCATTATTTAGGAGAAAGCCAAGAGACCACGGTGAGGAGAAAAATAATGATCGTTTATAATACTTTGGTTAAATTTTATGGTATGAGGGTAGCGTAAGAGGCAAAAAACGAAGAATTATCAAAAGATCCTATGGTGCGAAGAGAAAGGATGGAAATCAACAGCCTATATTGTGTCCGCACCCTCAAAGACGCAAGAAAGATAAGTGTATGCGGAGGTCCAATGTAATGTAGCCATCAACGGTCGTGAAGTCCATCCTGATGAGATCTACAGTTTGTGTGGAATCCGCCTTGCGAACCTGCACGTTCGTTAAAGCAAAGGAACCCGACGGAATCGAATGCATGTCACTTGATCTAACGGCAGGGAAATAAAGGCAGATCACATCGACGATCGTGGACGATTCCGGAGTAGAAACTTGCATTATGGATAAAGCCAGGGCGCCCGGCGGAATTACTTACGTGGTGCTTGATCCTGTGGTTGAAAATTAAAGGTGAAATAGATCAATGGTCACGAATGGATCCGGAGCGGGAAACTACGCGGCAAATAAAAGTGAAGGGTGGTTGCGGAATATAAACCACTGTCCACGTGGTAGATCGTGGTGGAATCCGGAGGTGAAAGTGGTTTAGTGGAAACCACCAAAGGAATGCTCCGGAGTGGGGTCCTATAAAAAGGAAGTTGACTTGTCCCGTGGTTATTTTATTTCTGCCGGACGGGTGAAAAAGACTTGCGAATTTGTCAACCTTTGACTGTCAGTTTCAAGCACACGCCGCTACAGTTAAACAGGTAACGCTTAAACACCTATAATTGTCCGACTGAATTGCCATTGTCAATTAGATTATGGACCAGGAGAAAGAATTGCCAGGGTCTGGTCATATTGTAGATGACAGGGAATATTATTTAGTTGATAGAGACAGAGGCGTGTGCGACCCCTTTCTGTTTATAGGGAGCGTATCAGTCAGTAAGGAAAGGTTATGGCATTATAATTCACAGGGAAATGATGTCTTGAATGTTTGTAAATCCTTCTTATATTATTTCGCGCTCGAACAAACCCTGCACTTTCCAGAATTCACGAAATGGTGTGCTGTGAATTACTCCCCTTCTCAGAGAATCATCGTAAGCCAGTCCACATCCCGAATACTCTGTAAAATTAATGCCAAAGTCATCCGCGAAAATCTCAGTTTGCCTGACAGTTACCCTGACCAACGTGAACCTGTGAATGAGTTAATCCTTGCTGATTTCTTCAAGAAGTGTGAAACTGAAGTCCATTGTCAATTCCTGTCCACTAGCTCCTCAATAATTTTAGAACGTTATATGACCTTTCATCCTGGACGTCATCTGGTAGGTGGATTGGCTGGAAACTCGTGGAGATCCCAGAGCACCTTCAAGCTAATTTCAAAACTCTACTCTTGCTTCTGCATAGACAAGCTCCAACGCATTTAAACGATGCTGACAGAAGAGGCTGGGGGAATTCTGGAGAATACATAGCAAAAGAAAGCTACCGCGTGGTCTACAAGAAGAAAAACATAATAATTAAAAATTACAAGTGGAACAAAATATGGAATAATGATGGATCGTCGAAGGTAAATTTCTTTTTCTGGATCCTAGCTCACTGGAAAGCTTTGACAACAGAAAATCTTAGTAAAAGAGGGATTGTAGACCCGCTCCGATGCATCCTATGCAAAGAGCAAGAGGAAAGTTTAATTCATATATTTATAGGGTGTAAATTCACATAGCAAGTCTGGAGTGAGATTCTAAAAGAGCTCAAATCGAATATCACACTACCAACAAACTAGTATGATATTTTTTTCAGCTGGAAGGATTACTACCGAGGCTCGTTCAATAAAAAGCCAGACTTTGCCAAAGCTTGGGATGCTCTCCCAAGGCTTGTTTGCTAGAAAATATGGAATGCAAGGAACAAGGAGATATTTGAAGAGAAAGAAGCATGCGTTAAAAAAGTCTCTGCCACAACAAATAACTTATGGGTGGACACTCTAGCCACAACAGGAAAGAAAAACTTAATAAATGAACCTCTAAAGGCGGAAGAAAGAACTTGGTTGGCTGACATTCTTAGAAATTTCTCCCCTATAAGCAATCCAAAATTGAAGTCAGACCTTCCGTGCTGGTAGAACAGGATGAGCACAGAGGATTTGAGCAAATGGAAGAATAATTTAGGATTTAGTTCATTGTCCTTTGATGGTGCATCCAAAGGCAATCCAGGTATTGCTAGTGCAGGTGGTGTAATATTTGATCACAAAGGGATCAAGCAACAAGAGTATGCTTGGGGTATAGAAAGTGAAACTAACAATGGATCGGAATGGTATGCATTAATTAAAGGCTTGGAGCTGACCAGAGAAATGGGGATAGAGGAAATGAATGTCATCAGAGACTCTCTAATTGTCATCAGAGAAGCAAGAAAAATTCATAAAATTTGGAAAACCCCTTCCACCAAGATGCATAATATGCTGCTTTGTTTAGTCAAAGAATTTAAAAACCTTACTTTCTTGCACGTTTTGAGAGAACAGAATCATCGAGCTGATAGCATGGCAAATAAAGGGGTTGGCCTAAATTGCGGGGTTATGGAAAAGGATAGCGTCATCAGCAAAAATGTTTGGATCCCCTAAATTCTAATTTGTTTTTATGCATTGTTTTTGTATTGTATTGCTTGGGAAATTTGTTAAAAGGTATAGCTCTTAGTGGATGGGCAATTCTCAAGCCCGTTTCAGGATAAAGAGGGAAGACCAAGGAGAAAGGGATGATGTCCAGATTAGGGGACAATCCGCCTTGCATTTTGTATTCACAATATTTTTCTTTTAATAAAAAAAAATGCAACCGCTTCTGT
>LPNX010973557.1:240029-267430 GCA_001517045.1 Pseudotsuga menziesii
ACTCGTTATATTTAAAATACATTTTATCATGGATCTCACTTTTATAGACCGTGAAAAGCTAAATACAATCGGTTTGAAATTAATATAAAGTGTATTTTATATTGTTTTAAAAAATATTGGTTTTATGAGTATTTAACTACACAATATATTTGTATTTTATATCATTTTTATTTGTGATAAAATTTTATATTTAATGAACTTAAAAGAAAAAAGTGTTTAAATCTAATTTTTAAAAAGAGGGAAGTAAAAATGATTTGTAGATGTATGTTTAGAATATAGGTGAAAAATGATAATAAAAAAGGAAAGAATATATAAGATCAAAAGTATCTCTCTATTCTAACTAGTTTAAAGCAAAAAAACTAATATAGCTAAGATAAGAACGAACTCTCACGAGCTCTATAGTGAAACAGGTCGTTAGGCAGTTCCTAAAACACCATGGGTGGAAAGGATCTGCCATCTCTGTGAAAATATGAACATTTAAGACGAAAATCACTTCCTCTTAGAGTGCCCTGCATACACCCACATTAGATCTCAGTTCCATAATCTATGTTGCAATACCGACCTTCCTAGCCTTTTAACTTGCCAAAATTATAGTGAGCTCGGGGCGCTTCTCTCCAAGATCTTTAAGCATAGAAATGCAATTTTAAAACAAACTAAATAATTCATTTCTTTAAGTCCAATAAACCAAAGTTTGGTCTCAGGGGACATTAACCATCGTCATCATCATATATATGAAAAATAAAAAAATTGGTATAATATATATTAGGTTATTTAGAAGAGAATTGAAATTAAGAGAATAAATCATATAGAAAATGGGAAATATATATGATAAATATTATATTCCATTTCACAAAGATTAACAATGCAAAGGATAGAAAGTTTAACATAAATAAAACTATATTAACAATCATTTTTTCATAGTTCCACATCAATAGAACAAGACTTTTTTATCACTAACTCTGCAATGCAAATATTACCAAAGATATTAAATTGATTTTGTGTCTAAAGGAAATAAAACAATATAAACACAAATTGGTCACCCAAAGAACTTCCAACGAAGTCGAATTTGGGGGTTACTATGATAGTTTCATTAGTCACATTAAATTTATTGTTAAAACATTTTTTGATTCCTTGGGCAATACGTTTTCTTTTCTTTTTAATAAGAACAAATATGATTTTGTATTTAAAAAGACTTAGTCCAATTAGATAGTATTATAGTACAAAATAAAAAATATTTATGAGTTCAAAATTGAGCGATTCAAGGAAGCAATAAGGATCCAAAAATATTTGAGTATCCTTTCCAGAGGATTTCAAAACACTTCTACAAGTATAGTTGTCAAGTTGAAGAGGGAAAAATGTTGTGGAGATCACGTTGAGGTAGGGTTTGTGTCTAGGATTTTCCCTGACATTTTATCATACATTCTCAGTCATTTCTGAGCCCCTTAATGGTCGTCGGGATTCTGAAGGACCTGAAGCAAATCTATGGCAGCAGAAGTGGGAGGGGCAGAAGGCCCCTCCTAGTCAAATCTTAATGTACCTTCTTTCAATGGATTCTCAAGCTCGGACTCTATAGCCTCACTGAAAATAGGATCTAAGGATATACCCATCCCCATGGAAGACTATAAAAAATGATAATAGTACTCTTAAACCTGCTCAGAAATACAACGGGCTTGTCCGAAAGAACACATGCATAGCCCATACAGAGAATCAACCCTATCTTAATCTCCCTGTAGAAAGAATCAATGCCAAAGTTCAAAATATGAAGGATCACGCCCTCATAGGAAAGTTCATGGGCTTCTGGCCCACTGAACAGGCACTCAGAGGCTAGATCGCAGCAAAATGGAAACCCAAAGCTCATTATGACATGCAACTAGGCTCGAAAGGATTTTTCATCATATGGAGGACAAAGCCAAAGTGGAAGATGGAGGCCCCTATTTCTTCAACACAGCAGGCATGTACCTGAGAAACTAGGTTGAAAGATTCAATCTAGAGAATGAAGACCTCTCATGGGATCTGGCCTAGATAAGAATGTACTCACTCCCACGAGAATAGTTGGATGAGGAAACCCTTCAAGAAATAGGTAACACTCTGGGAGCTTTTGTCCGAACAGTTGACCAAACCAAAATGAATAAGTATACTTCATATGCTAGGATATTTATCTACATGCACATTTCCAAAGAACTTCTAAATGCCATATCCCTATCCCATGAAGATTCTGACTAGATTCAGCCCCTTGATTATGAACATATCCCCTTCAGATGTAGGAAATTCCATGAACACAACCATCTATTCAGGGACTGTCCCCTAAACAAGACGTCAGCTGAGAACCGCAAAGAAGAAACCATCGATGCATAAGGCTTCCTAAAAAAAGGGAAGAAAAGAAGAAATCACTCGAAACCTGCTCCAGAAAATAACAAAGAGGAGGGGCCAAGCATAAGTATCATCTTTGAAGTCTTGGAGGGATAGCCTAAAAACCCAAATCAGGACATGAGGCAAGAAGATACCAATGCGAAGCCTAACTAGGAGGATCCTCCAAAAAAACAAGTCGAACTACAAGAGTAGGATATCTCAGGGAAATTTGAACCCCCACCTAATCACCTTAAAGGAAAAAATGCCATGCATTAGATGGCATACCCCAATTGGCTAGATCCCCAAGATGCTACGGTCGATTTAGGACCACATCCCCTCATGGATGAAGAGATGAAAGAAATATACCTGTGTGAATTGGATCTGTGTTGAATGGAGGATGCCTACACTAGGAAAGCCTACCACTCAATCCCAGCATGACAAATCCAACTGCTACAAGAGGCTTTAGCCAAATCCAAATCCCAGAACAAACTGGGAGTTCACAACCCTCCCTAGAAAGACAAACATAAATCTCAACAAGACAACAAAAGGAGGGGACGCAAATCAAATCTACAAAGAATAAACCGTCTATGCACCAAATTGGTTGAATCAGGGAAATATTCCCAACTCATAAAGTTATTTTCTTCCTCTACCTCGGTTACCCAATGAATATCATATCTTGGAATGTTCGTGGTCTCAACGGTCCCTCGAAGCAAAGAATGTTGAAAACAAAGATTCAAAAAGACAAACCTGTAGTGATCTTAGTCCAGGAAACAAAGTGCACTACCGAAGTAACCACTCAATTAATGTCCAAGATCTCAAAAGGATGTCTCTATGTCACCATAGATGCTAGAGGAGCCTTAGGAGGTATTTCCATTTGCTAGAACCCCTTCCTTATCACTCTCACTAACCTAGCCTCTTCACCTCACTATGTTTATACCTTCTTCCATCTGGTGGGAACTAGCATCAAAGGCCATCTCCTAAATTTCTATGCGTCTCAATCCTCCTGCCTTAAGCTGAAACTTATTAACTACATTGAATGGTTCTCGATCCAATATCCCAACTCTCCCATCCTAATTGGAGGTGATTTCAATATGATAACTACTCTAAAAGAAAAAAGGGACATCTAAAGACTCTTTCCAATGAGGAATAGGCCTTCAATTCCACAATAGCCTCCAGTTCCCTTGTGGATCTTCAAACCTCCTCTGAATTCTTCACCTATAACAATACAAGGGGGGGAACTCACCAGATCATGAAACGCCTTGATCGCTTTCTTGTCTCTGACAGTATCCTTACCTTGGGATGGATCCTAGAAGCTTCTATTTTACCTACTGTAGGGTCATACCATTGGCTTGTTTCCCTCTCCTTGCATAGCCACGACATCCCCCTTCATAAGTCATTCGGATTTAAAAAATCCTGGCTCACACACTCCTCCTTCCTAGACACAGTAAGTAGTTGGTGGATGAGTATGAAAATGGATGGCAAATAAAAAATGGCAATCATGCATTAAAAGTTGAAGCAGTTAAGGTTTCATCTTCATCAATGGAATCATGCAACCTTTGGTAACATATTCCAAGATAAAAAGGTTATTCAGGAAAATATAAAGAATATGCAGCTCCACATCATGGAAGAGGGAAATAATGAAGACATCAAAAATAAAGAAAAATACCTTTTGATCCAGCTAAACAAAAGGTGTGAGCAGAAGCAAATATTCTGGAGGAATAAATATCGGGTGGGATGGCTAAAGCAGGGTGAAAAGAACACGACCTTCTTTCATCACTCCATTATTCAACACAAGATGAAGAACAAAATCATCAAAACCCACTCAGAAGACAGAGCAATTTTGGAAGAGCATGAGGAAATGATAGAAGAGTTAACTAGATACTTCAGTGATCTTCTCACTGAACCCAGTCCCTCTCGCTAGGAAGCTATCACCCAGGTAACTCAACACATACCTTCTATGTTTAATGATGAGCAGAATGCCTCACCTATGCAACCAATCAGCATGCAATAATTCAAGGAAGCATTCAACCAGATGGTCAAAGGCAAGGCCCCTAGACCAGATGGCTTCACCATTAATTTCTTCCATCACTATTGGGATCTTCTGAACTGGAGGTTCTAGACTTGGGAGAGGAATCACAACATAAGAAATGGGTCTTTCTGGACCTAAACGATACTCATCTTACTCTGATCCCAAAAAAAATGGGTTCCTCCCATCCCAGTATATTTCGACCTTTATCCCTTTGTAATGTCATTTACAAGATTGTTTCCAAAGATATTGCGAATCGGCTGAAACCCCTCCCCCCCGGGTCATCTCCCCTAAAAAATCAGGCTATGTAGAAGGAAGACAAATACTTGATGGCATCATTCTGTCTCATGAGATCATTCACTCCCTCAAAACCACTAAATCTCTTGGCATGCTCCTGAAATTGGATCTCTCCAAAGATTTTGACAAAATGAAGTTGAATTTTATAGAAAAGATGCTCCTTCTTTTCGGTTGAGCCAATACTGGGCCAAATGGGTAATCTCTCTCATCTCCTCAACCTTCTTTTGTATATTTGTCAATGGTTCACCCTTCTCCACCTTATCCCCCTTCCGTGGCCTCTGCCAAGGGGACCCCTTATCCCCTTTTCTCTTCATCCTCATGGAGGAAGGTCTAGGGCGCATGATCCAAATTGCAGTCTCCTCTCGGTCCTTGTGTGGGCTCTCCCTCCATGGGGATCCTCCCCAATCCTACCGGTATTTTGTTGATGATAGTATCCTTTCCAGGAACCCTTCATTCCAAGAGGGTTGGGTTCTCAATTCCATCCTCAACACCTTCGTTGAAGCCTCAGGAACCTCCCTCAACCTTGACAAGTCGTAGATCTTCTTCTTCAACATGGGAGTTTCCTCCCAATGAAACATTATCAGAATTCTCCGGTTCTCAGCATCCTCTCTCCCCTCTAAATACCCGGGATCCCCTTTGTATGACTGTGTTGTCAAACCCTATTCTTGGAAGGAAATTCTAGACAAATTGGAAAACCGTGTCACTTCTTGGAATTTTCGCTCACTAAATCTAGCCAACAGGAGTGTCCTTTCAAATCCATTCTCCAAACCTTACCCCTGTACCTTTTCTTTGTCCTGGCTTCCCCCAAATGGGTCTTGAAGGCTATAAAAAACCTACAAAGATCCTTCTATTGGAGGTGTAAAGGTAACATAAATAGATGGGCTCTCATCACTTGGAAAAAGGTTTGTCTCCCTAAGAAAGTAGGGGGACTCAGGATTAGAGATCCGAAAATAAATAATCAAGCCCTCTCGTCCAAAATTTGTTGGAATTGGATCTCTAAGAACGACTCCTCCTAGGCGAAGCTCTGGAAAATAAAATACAGACATGAGTTGGACCCAACTCGAATGATAAGATTCGACAAAGATATTTCAGGCTCCTCCATCTAGAACCCTGCCAATTGTTAAAGATTCCTCATCCAATAGCGTGACTTCTAGGAAATTAAGGATGGGAATAGCGCCCTCTTTTGGTGTGATTCCTAGTAGCAGCTTCCCTATCCAAAAAGTCTATTTTCGAATCAAGAGGTTCAGAACTTCATCGTCTCTAATGAGAGTGTCAGGGTTAAGGATTATTGGAATTTAGAGGATTCTGCCTCTTTCCTCCAGTGGAAGATTCCCAATCGTTGGATGACCACCCCAAACACTGAACATTTGGGCACCATCTGGCAGGAAATTCACATCAGAAAACTAAAAATCAAGCAAGGTTCGGATGTCATCCAATGGGGACACCTTCTGTTAGGAACTTTCTCTGTCAAGGAAGCCTATGCCATTCTCTCTTCCAGGAAAGTAGTCTATCCGTTCCCTATCTAGAAAAGAATATGGAATCCGCTCCTTTGGCCTAAACTCTCCTATTTGCTTTGGCTTCTCTCCCATCGACACATCCTAAGCTAGGATAATTTGTTAAAGAAAGGGTTTCAGGTTCCATCCATCTGCATGCTCTATAACTGCTATCATGAAACTATTGATCACCTCCTGGATTCTTGCTTCTTCACCAATACCCTATGGGACTCAGTTGTTGTAATTTTTAGAAGAATTAACAGGATCAAGGGAAACATCACTGACACCCTGCAACAATGGGCTGAGAATCCGTTTCAAACCAAGATCCTTAACAACCTCTGAGAAGTAACCTCGGGGTTCATTGTGTGGAATACTTAGAAGGAGCGCAACAACAAGATCTTCAAGGACAACAAGAGATCTACCACAGAAATCTAGGAAATTATTAAGAGCAATCTACAAGAAACCATTCTCACCATAAGTTGGACAGACACTGACTTTCCAACATCCCATAATGAGAAACTCATACTTGGTACTTGGAACCTAAATTCCCAACCCACTCCTTTGGCCCTCATCATTTCCAAATTTAAAGTGGGCAGTCTAGATTGTTGGATTCCTCCTCCGAAAGGGGTACTCAAGCTCAACTTCGATGGTGCATCCAAAGGAAATCCTAGTGAAGCTTGATTTGGAGGGGTCATCAGAGATCACAAAGGCGATATCATCAAGGTCTTATTTGGTAGCCTCGACCATGACACCAACAACGTTGTCGAGCTAGAAGGTTTGGTGGAAGTCATCTCCATGGTTGGGAGACCAAACCTCCTCCCTTTGATTATGGAAGGAGACTCACATATCATCATGTCAATGGCCTCGAAAATTCATAATGATTCCCAAATATCCAAGTTATCTTCCGGCTGGAGACTCGAGAATGGGCTTTTTCATCTCGCTTACTACCTTAACTTTCAATTACACTAAGGCTATCACCTTCCATCCTGTCAAAAGAAAATCCAACTCTCTAAAATACTGCCTTTCCAACATCAAGGTCAACTATAACCAACCTCTCGTGGAACGGCCGTTGAACGACTCCATTGATGAAAACCTGGCCTTAAATGCAGGAAGATCGCTAATAGGGATCTCTCCAACCCGGATGCGGGTGCTAGCATGCCCCAACAACATCGCATTGTGCCTCGATTCAGGATTCGACTATGTGGCACAGCGCATGTCGGGGTCATTAAAATCCCCGTGCGACCTCTCAACTTCTCTTCACGGGAGGGGGGGGGGGATCTAATCCCAGACTGTCTTAGCTCAGGCCTGTTCCATCGAATTTAATATGGTTTTAATGGAGGTTAGCATGCAGCGTGTGAGGTCTCAGCAGGTACAGAGCGATAGGGTTAAGTGGTGAGCCATCGGAGAAGGAAACATTTTTGGTTGGCACGTTACAGTGTGGGTTCTCTTATGGTCTAGTGTTTATAACTTTGCCTCTACTCTGTGTTGTCGACTTGCTCTACAACTTCTCCCGCTGCTGTTGGTTTTGCAACTCCACCAGCAACGCCCTGAAACTATGGTCTCGGTTATGTCCAGGAAATGAGGAATCCTCTAAAAGGGCAGCAACGACCGAGGAAAAACGCAACGTGGGATGAGTGCCATGGCAGAGGAGGGTTACGAAGTTGGCATCTTAATGCATGTCTGTGTGTTAATACATGGTTGGGAGGGTCGTCTGGTGAATGAGCGACTTGCTATTGGGAGAGGTGGTGGAAAGATTAACCATTATTGGCTGATTAAAAACATTATGGGTGGTCTGATAGAGGACATGTTGGGGAGCTTGAGATTGGATCACAACATATCCCTCTCGGTAAATAATTTGAGGTAATATAGGTATATAATTATATAAAATATGTTACTTTTAATTTTTATATAATTTTTTAGAGGAAAAAATAATTATATTAAAATATATTTTATATTGTTTTAGAAATAAGTTGGTTTTTATAGACAATTAAATATATTTAAAATAAATTTAATATTGTTTTAAGAAAAAATAGTTGTTATAGTGAGCTCGGGACGCTTCTCACCAAGCTCTTTGAGCATAGGAATACAATTTTAAAACAAACTAATTAATTGGTTTCTTTAGGTCCAACAAACCAAGTTTGGTCTCATTACATGTTAACCATCATCATCATCATCAGTTAGTAGAATATTAAATGTATTTAAAGTGTGTATGGACACTTAGGAATGTACTAGTTAGTGGAAAACTAAATATATTTAAAGTGTATTTTATATTGTTTTAAAGAAAGTTGTTTGTTTATATGTACTAACTTTTTTAAAGAAAAGAAATATCATAGTTCAAAATTTTATTAAAATTTTAAAAATATGACAATTTAAAATTTTATTAAAATTGGAAAAATATTATAATCTATTTCTTTTCAAGTCATATTGTTTATTGACTTTGAAAACTTTACATTTTAAAATGCTCATTCAAATGATATTAGACATGTATGTGAAATCAATCATCTAACATACATATTCTTATTAAGAGGAGGTTGTGTTGGTAAAGAATGTATCGACGACGTTTCAAACTCTGAATGCGGGTCCATTTTCAGGAGAGCGAGCCTCTCCTGAAAATGGACCCGCATTCAGGGTTTGAAATGTCGTCGATACATTCTTTACCAATGCAGCTTCCTCTTAATAATGATTTAACAGCTCACTCTCTTGAAGATGGACCCACATTTAGAATTTGAAACATTGTCAAGACATTCTTCACCAACGCAGCTTCCTCTTAATAATGATTTAAGCTACGTAAAAATCAGAAATCATACATATTCTTATCAATATCACATGTATGCATATATCTATTATATATATTTCCCATAAATGTCATTACATAAACTAAAATGTGGTATGCACTGCTAATGAGGTATATGTGATAGGAAGTAATGAGGTATACAACACGTAACAAAATGGTGTCAAAGTATTACTCATGAAGATACTAGTTAGTGGAAGACTAAATATATGTAAAATGCATTTTACGTGAGTGGAAAACTAAATATATTTAAAATGCATTTTACATTATTTTGAGGAAAATTGGCTTTTATGGATTAGATTGCAATTTTTATTTTTATTTTAAAGGAAGTTGGCTTTTGTTGAACAACATGCATAGACATTAACCATATGAATGTATTAGTAAGTGCAAAAGTAAAGATATGTAAAATGCATTTTATATTATTTTAAGGATATATAAAATACATTTTATATTATTTTAAAGAAAATTGATTTTATGGACAATAAAAACCCATGAATGTACCAGTTAGTGGAAAATTAAATATATCTTAAGTCCATTTTATATTGTTTCATAAATTTAAATTGACCTATATGGATAAGAAACTCGTTATATTTAAAATACATTTTATTATGGATCTCACTTTTATAGACCCTGAAAAGCTAAATACAATTGGTTTGAAATTAATATAAAGTGTATTTTATATTGTTTTTAAAAATATTGGTTTTATGAGTATTTAATTATACAATATATTTTTATTTTATATAATTTTTTATTTTTGATAAAATTTGATATTTAATGAACTTAAAAGATAAAAGTGTTTAAATCTAATTTTTAAAAAGAGGAAAGTAAAAATGATTTGTAGATGTATGTTTAGAATATAAGTGAAAAATGATAATCAAAAGGGAAGGAGTATATATAAGATCAAAAGTATCTCTCTATTTTAACTAGTTTAAAGCAAAAAAACTAAAATAGCTAAGATAAGAACGAACTCTCACGAACTCCATAGTGAAACAGGTCGTTGGGCAGTTCCTAAAACACCATGGGTGGAAAGGATATGCCATCTCTGTGAGAATATGAACATTGAAGACGAAAATCACTTCCTCTTAGAGTGCCTTGCATACACCCACATTAGATCTTAGTTCCATAATCTATGTTGCAATATTGACCTTCCTAGCCTTTTAACTTGCCAAAGATATTGTGAGCTCGGGACGCTTCTCTCCAAGCTCTTTGAGCATAGAAATACAATTTTAAAACAAACTAAATAATTCGTTTCTTTCGGTCCAATCAACCAAAGTTTGGTCTCAGGGGACGTTAACCATCATCATCATCATATATATGAAAAATGAAAAAATTGATATCATATTTATTAAGTTATTTAAAAAAAAATTGAGATTGAGAAAATAAATCATATAGAAAATGGAAAATATATATAATAAATATTAGATTCCATTTCACAAAGATTAACAATGCCAGGGATAGAAAGTTTAACATAAATAAAACTATATTAACAATCATTTTTTCATAGTTCCACATCAATAAAACAAGACTTTTTTTTATAACTAAATGTGCTATGCAAATATCACCAAAGATATTAAATTCATTTTGTGTCTAAAGGAAATAAAACAACATAAACACAAATTGGTCACCCAACGAACTTCCAACCAAGTCGAATTTTACGGTTACGGTGATAGTTGCATTATTCACATTAAATTTATTGTTAAAACATTTTTTTGATTCCTTTGGTAATACTTTTTCTTTTCTTTTCTTTTCAATAAGAACAAATCTAATTTTGTATTTAAAAAGATTTAGTCGAATTAGATAGTATTATAATACAAAATGAAAAATATTTATGAGTTTAAAATTCAGCAATTTAAGCAAGCAAAAAAAATCCAAAAATATTTGAGTATCCTTCTCAGAGGATTTCAAAACACTTCTACAAGTATAGTTGTCAAGTTGAAGAGGGTAAACTATTGCGGAGATCATGTTGAGGTAGGGTTTGTCTAGGGTTTTCCCTGACATTTTATCATACATTCTCAGTCATTTCCGAGCCCCTTAATGGTCGTCAGGATTCTGAAGGACCTGAATCAAATCTATGGTAGCAGAAGTGGGAGGGGCAGGAGGCCCCTCCCAGTCAAATCTTGATATGTACCTTCTTTCAATGGATTCTCAGGCTCAGTCTCTATAGCCTCACTGAAAATAGGATCTGAGGATATACCCATCCCCATGGAAGACTCCGAAAAAAATGAGAATAGTACTCTTAAACCTACTCATAAAGACAACGACGGCTTGTCCGGGAGAACACATGCATAGCCCATACATAGAATCAACCCTGTCTTAATCTCCATGTAGAAAGAATCCACACCAAAGTTCAAAATATGAAGGATCACGCCCTCATAGGAAATTTCATGGGCTTCTGGCCCACTGAATAGGAACTTAGAAGCTGGATCACGGAAAAATGGAAACCCAAAGCTCATTATGACCTGCAACTAGGCTCGAAAGGATTTTTCACCATTATTTTTCATCATCTGGAGGACAAAGCCAAAGTGGAAGATGGAGGCCCCTATTTCTTCAACACAACAGGCATGTATTTGAGAAACTAGGTTGAAAGATTCAATCTAGAGAATGAACACCTCTCATGGGATCTGGCCTGGATAAGAATGTACTCACTCCCACAAGAATAGTGGGATGAGGAAACCCTTCAGGAAATAGGTAACACTCTGGGAGCTTTCGTCCGAATGGCTGACCAAACCAGAATGAATAAGTATACTTCATATGCTAGGATATGCGTCTACATGCACATTGCCAAAGAACTTCTAAACGCCATATCCCTAACCCATGAAGATTCTGACTAGATTCAACCCCTTGAATATGAACATGTCCCCTTAAGATGTAGGAAATGCCATGAACACAACCATATATTCAAGGACTTTCCCCTAAACAAGACGTCAATTGAGAAACGCAAAGAAGAAACCATTGATGCATAAGGCTTCCAAAAGAAAGGGAAGAAAAGAAGAAATCACTGGAAACCTGCTCCAGAAAATAACAAAGAGGAGGGGCCAACCACAAGTATCATCTTTGCAGCCTTGGAGGGATAGCCGGAAAACCCAAATCAGGACTTGAGGTAAGAAGATACCAATGTGAAGCCTAACCAGGAGGATCCTCCAAAAAAACAAGTCGAACTACAAGAGTAGGATATCTCAAGGAAATTTGAACCCCCACCTAAATCCCCTTGAAGGGAAAAATGACATGCATTAGATGGCATACCCCAATTGGCTAGATCCTCAAGATGCTTCGGACGATTTAGGACCATATCCCCTCATGGATGAAGAGATGAAAGAAACATACCTGTGTGAACTAGATCTGTTGTGAATGGAGTATGCCTACACTAGGAAAGCCTACGACTCCATCCCAGCGTGACAAATCCAACTGCTACAAGAGGCTTTAGCCAAATCCAAATCCCAGAAAAAACTAGGAGTTCACAACCCTCCCTAGAAAGACAAACATAAATCTCAACGGGACAACAAAAAGAGGGGACACAAATCGAATCTACAAAGAATAAACCATCTATGCACCACGTTGGTTGAATCAGGGCAATATTCCCAGCTCATGAAGTTATTTTCTTCCTCTGCCTTGGTCACCCAATGATATCATATCTTGGAATGTTCATGGTCTCAACGGTCCCTCGAAGCAAATAATGTTGAAAACAAAGATTCAAAAAGACAAACCCGTAGTGATCTTCGTACAGGAAACAAAGTGCACTACCGAAGTAACTACTCAGCTAATGTCCAAGATCTGGAAAGGATGCCTCGGTGTCGCCATAGATTCCAAAGGAGCCTCAGGAGGTATTTCCATTTGCCGGAACCCCCTCCATATCACTCTCACTAACTTAGCCTCTTCACCTCACTATGTTTATGCCTTATTCCATCTGGTGGGAACCAGCATCAAAGGGCATCTCCTAAATTTATATGCGCCTCAATCCTCCTGCCTTAAGTTGAAACTTATTAACTACATTGAATGGTTGTCGATCCAGTATCCCAACTCTCCCATCCTAATTGGGGTTGATTTCAATGATGATAACCACTCTGGAAGAAAAAAAGGGAGGTCTAAAGACTCTTTCCAATGAGGACCAGGCCTTCAAATCCACAATAACCTCCAGTTCCCTTCTGGATATTCAAGCCTCCTCTGAATTCTTCACCTAGAACAATAGAAGGGGGGGAGCTCACCAGATCGTGAAATGCCTTAATCACTTTCTTGTCTCTGATAGTATCCTTACCTTGGGATGGATCCTGGAAGCTTCTATTTTACCTACTGTAGGGTCAAACCATTGACTTGTTTCCCTCTCCTTGCATAGCTAGGACACCCCCCTTCATAAGTCATTCGGATTTAAAAAATTATGGCTCACACACCCCTCCTTCCTGGACATAGTAAGTAGTTGGTGGATGAGTATGAAAATGGATGGCAAATAAAAAATGGCAATCATGCATTAAAAGTTGAAGCAGTTAAGGATTCATCTTCATCAATGGAATCATGCAACCTTTGGTAACATATTCCAAGATAAAAATGTTATTCAGGAAAATCTAAAGAATATGCAACTCCACATCATGGAAGAGGGAAATAATGAAGACATCAAAAATAAAGAAAAATACCTTTTGATCAAGTTAAACAAAAGATGTGAGCAGGAGGAAATATTCTGGAGGTAGAAATTTGGGGTGGGATGGCTAAAGTAGGGTGGAAAGAACACGACCTTCTTTCATCACTCCACTATTGGAAGATGGAGCAGTTTTGGAAGAGCACGAGGAAATGGAAAAAGAGTTAACCAGATACTTCAATGATCTTCTCACTGAACCCAATCCCTCTCACCAGGAAGCTATCACCCAGGTAACTCAACACATACCTTCTATGTTTAATGATGACGAGAATGTCTCACTTATGCAACCAATTAGCATGCAAGAAGTTTAGGAAGCAGTCAACCAGATGGTCGAAGGCAAGGCCTCTAGACCAGTGGCTTCACCATTAATTTCTTCCATCATTGTTGGGATCTTCTGAACTAGAGGTTCTGTACTTGGTGGAGGAATCACAACATAAGAAATGGGTCTTTCTGGACCTAAACGATACTAATCTTACTCTGATCCCAAAAAAAATGGGCGCCTCTCATCACAGTAAGTTTCAACCTATATCCCTTTGTAATGTCATTTACAATATTATTTCCAAAGTTATTGTGAATTGGCTGAAACCCCTCCCCCCCTGATCATCTCCCATAAAAAATAAAGCTATGTAGAAGGAAGACAAATACTTGATGGGATCATTCTATCTCATGAGATCATTCAGTCCCTCAAAACCACTAAATCTCCCGGAATGCTCCTGAAATTGGATCTCTCCAAATATTTTGACAAAATGAGATTGAATTTCATAGAAAAGATGCTCCTTCTTTTGGGTTATGTCAATACTGGGCCAAATGGGTAATCTCTTTCATCTCCTCAGCCTTCTTCTCTATCCTTGTCAATGGTTCACCCTCCTCCACCTTCTCCCCCTCCCGTGGCCTCTACCAAGGGGACTCCTTATCCCCTTTTCTCTTCATCCTCATGGAGGAATTTCTAGGGAAAATGATCCAAATTGCAATCTCCTCTCGGTCCTTGCGCGGGCTCTCCCTCCATGTGGATCCTCCCCAATCCTACCAGCATTTTGTTGATGATAGTATCCTTTTCGGGCACCCTTCATTCCAAGAGGCTCAGGTCCTCAATTCCATCCTCAACACCTTCGTTGAAGCCTTAGGAACCTCCCTCAACCTTGACAAGTCGTAGATCTTCTTCTTCAACACAGGAGTTTCCACCCAATGAAACATTATCATAATTCTCTGGTTCTCAGTGTCCTCTCTCCCCTCCAAATACTTGGGAGCCCCTCTGTATGACTCTATTGTCAAACGCTATTCTAGGAAGGAAATTCTAGACAAATTGGAAAACCATGTCACTTCTTGGAATTTTCGCTCACTAAATCTAGCCAACATGAGTGTCCTTTTAAATCCGTTCTCCAATCCTTACCCCTGTACCTTTTCTCTGTCCTGGATTCCCCCAAATGGGTCTTGAAGGCTATAAAAAACCTACAAACATCCTTCCTTTGGAGGTGTAATGGTAACATAAATAGATGGGCTCTCATCACTTGGAAAAAGGTTTGTCTCCCCAAGCAAGTAGGGGGACTCAACATTAGAGATCCGAAAATAAATAATCAATCCTTCCATCCAAAATCTGGTGGAATTGGATCTCTAAGAACGACTCCTCCTAGTTGAAGCTCTGGAAAAGAAAATAGGGACATGAGTTGGACCCAATTCCCAACTCGAATGATAAGATTTGACAAAGATATTTCAGCCTCCTCCATCTAGAACCTTGCCAATTGTTAAACATTCCTCATCCAATAGCACAACTTCTAGGAAATCAAGGATGGGAATAGTGCCCTCTTTTGGTGTGATTCCTGGTAGCAGCTTCCCTGTCCAAAAATTCTATTTTCAAATCAAAAGGTTCAGAACTTCATCACCTCTAATGAGAGTGTTGGAGTTAAGGATTATTGGAATTCAGAGGATTCTGCCTCTTTCCACCAGTGGGAGGTTCCCAATCGTTGGACAACCACCCCAAATGCTGAACATTTGGGCACCATCTGGCAGGAAATTCACATCAGAAAACTAAAAATCAAGCAAGGGTCGGATGTCATCCAATGGGGACACCTTTCGTTAGGAACTTTCTTTGTCAAGGAAGCCTATGCCATTCTCTTTTTCGGGAAAGTAGTCCATATGTTCCCTATCTGGAAAAGAATATGGAATCTGCTCCTTTGGCCTAAACTCTCCTATTTCCTTTGGCTTCTATCCCATCGACGCATCCTAACCTAGGATAATTTGTTAAAGAAAGGGTTTCAGGTTCCATCCATCTGCATGCTCTGTAACTACCATCATGAAACTATTAATCACCTTCTGGATTCCTGCTCCTTCACCAATACCCTATGGGACTTAGTTGTTGTAATCTTTTGAAGAATTAACAGGATCAGGGGAAACATCACTGACACCCTGCAGCAATGGGCTGAGAATCCGTTTCAAAGCAAGATCCTTAACAACCTCTGGGAATTAACCTCGGGGTTCATTGTGTGGAATACTTAGAAGGAGCACAACAACAAGATCTTCAAGGACAACAAGAGATCTACCACAGAAATCTAGGAAATTATTAAGAGCAATCCTGTCAAAATAAAATCCAACTCTCTAGAAGAATACCTTTCCAACATCAAGGTCAATTGTAACCAACCTCTCCTGAAAGGGTCATTGAACAACTCCATTGATGACAACCTGGCCTTCAAATGCAAGAAGATAGCTAATAGGGATCTCTCCAACCCGGCTGCGGGTACCAACATGCCCCAACAACATCGCATTGTGCCTCAGTCCAGGATTCAACTATGTGGCACCACGCATGTTGGGGTCATTAAAATCCCCCTACGACCCCTCAACTCCTCTTCACGGGAGGGGTGGGATCTAATCCCAAACTGTCTTAGCTCGGGCATGTTTCATCGAATTTAATGTGGTTTTAATGGAGGTTAGCATGCAGCGTGTGAGGTCTCAGTAGGTACAGAGCGATAGGGTTAAGCGGCAAGCCATGGGAGAAGGCAACATTTTTGGTTGGCACGTTACAGTGTAGGTGCTATTATGGTCTGGTGTTTATAACTTTACCTATGCTCTGTGTCATCGACATGCTCTGCAACTTCTCCCACTGCTGTTGGTTTTGCAACTCCACCGCCTCCATCAACAACACCCTAAAACTATGGTCTCGATTATGTCCAGGAAAAAAGGAACCCCCTGAAGGGGCAGCAACGATCGAGGAAAAACGCAACGTGTGCTGAGTGCCATGGCGGAGGAGGGTTACGAAGTTGGAATCTCAATGCATGTTTGTGTCTTAATAGATGGTTGGGAGTGTCGTTTGGTGAATGAGCAACTTGCTATAGGGAGAGGTGGAGGAAAGATTAACCATTATTGGCTGATTAAAAACATGATGGGTGGTCTCATGGAGGACATGTTGGGGAGATAGAGATTGGATCGCAACACATCCCTCTCGGTAAAGTCCAAAATGGAAAATATGGACATCCAACTCAGCAGCTTAGACGCCACCTTTTCCTGGAAATGCTTAGAAAGCAGGCAGATACAAGTCGACACCATGGAGGTTGGGTGTGGCAGCGGAATAGGAGGGAGGTCTGTCGGCATATGTTCGATAGGCCCTTTCCCATCATGTCCACCATTGAACCTCTACTCAAACTTGTGCGAGATAGCGAAGGCCTGAGCAGCAAGATGTCTCCTTTGCCTGCGAGCATTCAAGTCAGCAACATTGTTAGCAACTCCGAGGAAGGTGGATGGGCCTGCCCCATCTTGGAGGAGCTTCCCCCCCTAAATCTACTCATGTCCTCAGTGGAGACTCGGCCTCTTTCTGGTTCAGACTGTTTTATCAAGACATTTTGTTATATGTTGTTATTTCAGGTGTTGTTAAAAAAATGGTTAAGTGGCAAAACTAGTAGGTTAAAAGCTAGTAGTTTTTTGTTTTCATGGCTTCCAAATCCATTGGACTTTCTCTACCATAGCCACTCGAGAAGACTTGGTATTTTTTATTGGCTCGGGTGTTTATCAGACTTGTAATTTTTGAATGTTCAGTTAATAGAATGTGCAAACTTACAAAAAAGAAGTGGTTGGTGAACATTGATAGGCACATCCACCCACTTAGTTTTGCGGAGATGGTTGGCTATTATACAAAAGCTAAAATATATAATTTTATATTAAGATAATATTAGTGTGTTCTTTATCCATTAGTCATACTAGATTGTTATAGTTAATATAAACATAAAACTGATACTACTTAATAAGCAAAAAAACAAAATATGATATAAAAACAAAAAAACAAACAAATTGTTACCCCTTTATTTAACTATCACTTAATTGAATCTTACTTAAAACTTAATCAAGATGCATTTAAGCATAACAAGATACGACAACCATGAAATGAATCTAGGCTATATACTTGTTAAACTCAAGTTTAAGCATAACAAGATACGACAACCATGAAATGAATCTAGGCTATATACTTGTTACACTCAAGTTTAACCATAACAAGATACAACAACCATGAAATGAATCTAGGCTATATACTTATTACACTCAAGTCAATCCGGTAAAAAAAGTCCAAAATGTGATAAAATCTAAACGTCTATTGACTTAAACATAATTATGACTTAAAAAAATAATAGTAACATAGTTGACATTATTTTTTAATTCCATTGTATAAAATATGTTATCTTTTTATTGACTTAAACATAATTATGACTTAGAAAAATAATATTAACATAGGTGACATTATTTTTTAATTTCATTTTATAAAATATGTTATCTTTTCATTGTATATTACCTTTAAATAGAAAACTAAATATATTTAAAATGCATTTTTATATTGCTTCGAAATTTGGTTTTTATAAATAATTTGAGGTAATATAGGTATATAATTATATAAAATATGTTAATTTTTAATTTTTATATAACTTTTTAGAAGAAAAAATAATTACATTTATAATACATTTAATATTATTTAAAAAAAAGTTGGTTTTTATAGACCAATAAATATATTTCAAATAAATTTTTACTGTTTTAAGAAAAAATAGTTTTTATAGACGATAGTTAGTGGAATATTAAATGTATTTAAAGTGTGTATGGACACTTAGGAATGTACTAGTTAGTGGAAAACTAAATATATTTAAAATGTATTTTATATTGTTTTAAAGAAAGTTAATTTTTATGGGTAGATCAACGTACTACAATGTAATATTTTTTTAAGATGGAAGAAATATTATAATTCAAAATTTTATTAAAATTAAAAAAAAATTAAGATAGAAAAAATATTATAGTTCAAAATTTTATTAAAATTTAAAATATATTATAATTCAAAATTTTATTAATATTCAAAAAAATATTATAATTATTTTTTTAACTTCAAATCATATTATTTAATAAAGATATTACATTTTAAAATGCTCTTTCAAATGATATCACACAAATATGCGGAATCAATCATCTAACATATATATTTTATCAATATCACATGTACATTATGCATATATCTGTCATATATATTTGCCATAAATGTCATTACATAAACTAAAATGTGGTATGCACTTAATGAGGTATAGATGATAGGGAGTAATGAGGTATACAACAGGTAACAAAATGGTGTCAAGTATTATCTATGAATATATTAATATTAGTTAATGGAAAACTAAATATATTTAAAATGTATTTTACGAAGATTAAATGTATTTTATATTATTTTAAATTAAATATATTTTATATTATTTTAAGGTCATTGTTAAGTAAGATCTTTTTAAAGGAAACACATATTTTTAACCATTAAATCTACTCATATTTCTATTAGTTAATAGAAAAATAAAAATACACTAAATATATTTTATATTATTTTAAAAATATATAAAATACAATTTATATTATTTTAAAGATAATTGATTTTAATGGACAATAAAAACCCATGAATTATTAGTTAGTGGAAAATTCAATATATATTAAGTCCATTTTATATGGTTTCATCAACTTAAATTCACCTATATGGATAAGAAACTCGTTATATTTAAAATACATTTTATTATGGATCTCGCTTATATAGACCCTCATAATTGGTTTGAAATTAATATAAAGTGTATTTTATATTGTTTTAAAAAAATGGTTTTATGAGTATTTAACTTGTAATGTACTCTAAATTAATAATTATTATTAATTTATGTTGAGAATACTTTATTTATTATTTTAAATATTTTTATATAGAGTAAAAAATAAAATATTTGTAATGAATTATTTTTTATTAATAAAATATATTGAAGGGGACAGGAATGGAGTAGTTGTTGATGCGTGTTTGCTAACCCTCAAGAGGAAAAGACAAGTGGTTGAAGCCACTGGATGAGAACTCAAGATGTAGGAGGCATCATCACCAAAAACCAGGTCACAACTCGTAGTTGAGTGCTACAGAGCAGGAGGCTTATAAATGACCATGTCCCAAGAAAAATACTATATAATAGTATGTCCATAAGCAAGAAGGAGGCTAGCATTGGATGGGGATTGAATCTAAGAATGCAAAAGATGGCCGATTAAGGGATTTTTTCTCTTGTGGTTCAGCGAACAGGCTCAGGGGTTCTGGAGCAAGTAACTTGGATGCTCTAGAACACCTCTAGAAGTTGGTTGGGTGGAATGGTTATTCCATCTTTGTTTTTCCCTGGAAGTGGTGCCAGGTTTTTCTATTATATTCTTATTCTACTTACAGTTAGCTTCCATGTTAATTAAATCGCAGTTATTTATTTAAATGGAAATGTCATACGCCTTTGGATAGGACAAGTATCTAGCATGTATTTAAATAGAATGAAGAAATTGTTTACAATTTCGTATACTTCCTATTATGTTAGCAACTAGATCTATTGATGTATACTACTCATGCATACAATTACATTAGATTTAGTTTTAATGTATCGTTGTATTTGTTATCTTCTCCACAATTTTCCTAGGCTACAAGTTAAAACAGTTAGTATGTAGGATAACTGGATCTTCCTATGTTTATTAGTATAAGTCTTCATAATTCATTATTAGGCCAGATTGAGATAACAATCTCCTTTTAAATATATAAATCATATATTATAGTCAAGATTTAAAGTTTACAAATTAACAGTTTGAACTATCATCTAGCAACATACAAATTCTAGTTTTGAAATCATCTACAGTCACAGAGTTATTTTTATTCTTACAGAACAGATCTTATACAAATAATCGCATATGTTTAAACACATACAAAACAAACATAGTTAATACTTAAACAAATCCTTTACGAATCTCAGTAAAACAGTGATAATCGGACTGGAGATCCAAATAATCTGATCACATAAATCTACAAAATAAACAATCATAGATACAAGGGTGTTCTTCCTAAGACCGGTAGTAAGCCCATTTATGATGGTCGCCAAGATTTAAAGTTACAGGCAACAAGATCGTGTTCAAATCCAAATCAAATCACATACATACTATCTAGTAAACCACGATTTTCTACTTTTAAACTATTCCACACTGAGTCACAAGACTCAACGAGTCGCTCAAGCATTAAATAAGATTATTTTAGTATGGTCGCAAGCCCATGGTCATGGTTGCCATTACTAAATCAAAATATTAACACAAACTACGCATGCAAGAGTCAAACTAGTGTGGTATAAACCAATTAAATCCCTCATATGGGTTAGTATTAATATAAACACCGTCACTTCCCCTCCCCTCATCTCGACGATGGAGAGGACGCGACTCGTACAACTACTACTATCAAAACGAGCAATCTAACCCCATGAACATAATAAATAAAATGCATTCAAAATAAAACACACACAGATGCATGATGCAATATACAGTGGAAGCAAATACATTTCAACACATTCATCATGCTCATAATAATTTATAAAACAAATACAATTGCAGAAATCAAATACGCAAGAAAATACTTATCTTGAGAAAGAGTTGTCCCGCAACCAGCTATGTCGCTGCAACGTTCCACCCAACCATAGGCCAGTGTGCTCATCAATCTCTCAGCATCATTGCCACCCTCGAGCTGGGCATGATTCCCACAAGGAATGGGGGAGCAACGATAGGCTCACACATAGCCAAAGACACATCAAAACTCAGCCAATCCAAACACAGCTGGCTTTATCAGCATGGTAAGGAGCTGGGAAGGTCGAATTGCTAAGCTAGTGAGCTCAACCACATAGCTATGAACACCTACACAAGATCTGGCTTGGCCTTCTCAATACCTACACACCCAACACAAGGAAGCATCCCCTTCTCTGCTACACAGTCCCTTGGGCTCTGCCTTCACTTCCAGTGCTCTTCTGGGTGTGTAAAGAAGAATAACCAACCCCTCTTGATCTCTTTGTGAGATTCCTCTCTTCACTAGATTTATTAAGCCAACTCCAGGCCTCTTCCACTCCTAACAGTTCAGACCAAAAAAGGATTTACAGAACCACAAAAGACAAGTGTTGGGTATGGATAAAAACATCTTGGGAACCAAAATCAGAAATGGTAAAGGGGTGGGGAATGACCCAGGTGATCAAATCATTTCAAGAAACATTTAATGGATTCACAGAAGCAAAAATGACCTCTACGAACCCCCAATTCTTGGATTCGAATTCAGAAAAACGTCTATGGGAATTATGGGAGAAAAAAAACCTCCCTAAACCCACAAATCGTGAATCCCTTCTGGTCATTCACTCAATAATAACAAAAACGGAATTTTGGGCATTGATTTTAATCGTCGAACCATAGGTATCGATTTTAACTATCGATACATAAAACGCTAAATCCATAGTGGGGCCTTGGCCTTTAGATCCACACGATGATTTAATAACCCTATTTACATCATTTACAATTTAATGCAATTGGGGTCAAAACCGGGGTATTACATTCCCCTCCCCCTTACAACAACATTGTCCTCAATGCTTTTACAAAAATGAACAAAAATGCTACATTGGCACTACCTCAGTGTTCTACAAAATTGAAAAAAAATGGATGTGCCAATTGCATGGAATCCTCCAGCTCCCATGTAGCCTCTTCAAGACCGTAGTGCTCCCACTACACCTTCACCTGTCCCACGGCTCGATTCCGTAGCACCATGACCATCCTGTCAAGGATGCACAATGGCTCGGTTTGGAACTCTCCCTCAGGTTCCACCTGAATCACATCCCAATTTATCACATGGTTAGGATCATATATATATTTCTTAAGAAAATAAACATGAAAACATTATGAGCTCTAGTGCTAGCAAGAAATGCAAGTCTATATGCAACTGGACCTATTCTTTCAAGCACTTCTAATGGCCCACAGTATCTAGGTGACATCTTGGCACAACTTCCAAGCTTCAAGGAACTCTTCCTTGCCCTCACTCTGAGATAAACATGATCCCCAACACTGAAATATATATGCACTCTATGCTTATCTGCATAGATTTTCTATCTGTCCTAGGATGCTTTCAGATTCTGCCTGATCTTTGCAACCTCTTGCTCCATTTCTTGGAGCAAATCTGAAACAAGCATGTTAGCTCTCCAGGAAACTCCTCTAGGTTGCAGCTCGAGGATGCCTGGTAACTTCAATGTTTTTAATGGTTTTATAAATGGATCAAGTCAGATGACCTAAAGGACCTCACACACTCAAGACATGCATAAAACTCAATCAAATAGATAAGGCTTCTAACTATCAATGTTCAGAGGGTTGATAATAAGGTGAATAAATGGAGAACTGGCTATGATGGCAGATTCATATATAAAGCAATCACATATGAATGGCTAATCATAACAAGGAAAGATACTTGCAATTCAACTCATCAATACAATGATAGGATGATAGCTATCTAGTATTAGACAAAAAGAATAAACCCGAATCAAATATCCAAGCACAAGTACAGAATAGAGAAGATATGGAACCTGAATATATAATGGCAAAAGAGATTATATTAAATAATGAATAACATGAGAAGCTTGATTACAATAAGGGTCTAAAAGTCTCCGAAGTCGAACCCTTGATTCAACATTAGTCCTAGGATTAATAGCCTTTACAAAATTTATTTCAGATCCTCAAAAGTTGGATCGAATTTGCTAAAAATAGATAACATAACTGTTTTTCCAAAAATTAGGTCAAAAACACTAACTTAAGTGCTAATCTATCTAAATCTAATACTTGTTCAATCCTTGAACTCTTTAATAACTGCAGTGAGCACTGAAGTAGAACTAGGCCCTATTATCTGACAGATAAGTCATGGTTTGTCAAAAGTAGGTAGGGTTTGTGACCCATTTCACCTCGCTGGTGTTAACACCATTATTTAGCAGAAAGCCAAGAGACCATGGTGAGGAGAAAAATAATGAGAAACTCATACTTGGTACTTGGAACCTAAATGCCCAACCCACTCCTTTGGCCCTCATCATTTCCAAATTTAAATTTGGCAGTCCGGATTGTTGGAATCCTCCTCCGAAAGGGGTACTCAAGCTCAACTTCGATGGTGCGTCCAAAGGAAATCCTGGTGAAGCTTGATTTGGAGGGGTCATCAGAGATCACAAAGGCGATATCATCAAGGTCTTTTTTGGCAACCTCGACCATGACACCAACAACGTTGTCGAGCTAGAAGGTTTGGTGGAAGGAATTTCCATGGTTGCGAGACCAAAACTCCTCCCTTTGATTGTGGAAGGAGACTCACATATAATCCTGTCAATGGCCTCAAAAATTCATAATGATTCCCAAATATCCAAGTTGTCTTCCGGTTGGAGACTCAAGCATGGGATTTTTTCATTTGGCTGACTACCTCAACTTTCAAGCACACTAAGGCTATCACCTTCCATCTTATCAAAATAAAATCCAACTCTCTGGAAGACTACCTTTCCAACATCAAGGTCAATTGTAACCAACCTCTCCTCAAAGGGTCGTTGAACAACTCCATTGATGACAACCTGGCCATCAAATGCAGGAAGATCGCTAATAGGGATCTCTCCAACCCGGATGCGGGTACCAACATGCCCCAACAACATCGCATTGTGCCTCGGTCTAGGATTCAACTATGTGGCACCACGCATGTCGGGGTCATTAAAATCCCCCTACGACCCCTCAACTCCTCTTCACGGGAGGGGTGGGCTCTAATCCCAGACTGTCTTAGCTCGGGCCTGTTTCATCGAATTTACTGTGGTTTTAATGGAGGTTAGCATGCAGCGTGTGAGGTCTCAGTAGGTATAGAGCGATAGGGTTAAGCGGCAAGCCATGGGAGAAAGAAACATTTTTGGTTGGCACGTTACAGTGTAGGTGCTATTATGGTCTGGTGTTTATAACTTTACCTATGCTCTGTGTCATCGACATGCTCTGCAACTTCTCCCACTGCTTTTGGTTTTGCAACTCCACCACCTCCATCAACAACACCCTAAAACTATGGTCTCGATTATGTCCAGGAAATAAGGAACCCCCTGAAGGGGCAGGAACGATCGAGGAAAAACGCAACGTGTACTGAGTGCCATGGCGGAGGAGGGTTACGAAGTTGGCATCTCAATGCATGTTTGTGTCTTAATAGATGGTTGGGAGTGTCATTTGGTGAATGAGCAACTTGCTATAGGGAGAGGTGGAGGAAAGATTTACCATTATTGGCTGATTAAAAACATGATGGGTGGTCTCATGGAGGACATAGTGGGGAGCTAGAGATTGGATCGCAACACATCCCTCTCGGTAAAGTCCAAAATGGCAAATATGGGCAACCAACTCAGCAGCTTAGACGCCACCTTTTCCTGGAAATGCTTAGAAAGCAGGCAGATACATGTCGACACCATGGAGGTTGGGTGTGGCGGTGGAATAGGAGGGAGGTCTGTCGGCATACGTTCGATAGGCCCTTTCCCATCATGTCCACCATTGAATCTCTACTCAAAGTTATGTGATATAGTGAAGGCCCGAGCAGCAAGATGTCTCCTTTGCCTGTGAGCATTCAAGTCACCAACATTGTTAGCAACTCCGAGGAAGGTGGATGGGCCTGCCCTATCTTGGAGGAGGTTGCCCCCCTAAATCTACTCATGTCCTCAGTGGAGACTCGGCCTCTTTCTGGTTTGGACTATTTTATCAAGAAATTTTGTTATATGTTGTTATTTCAGGTGTTGTTAAAAAAATTGTTAAGTGGCAAAACTAGTAGGTTAAAAGCTAGCAGTTTTTTGTTTTCATGGCTTCCAAATCCATTGGACTTTCTCTACCATAGCCACTCGAGAAGACTTAGTATTTTTTATTGGCTCGGGTGGTGGTTTCACCACCTGCGACCTCCTCGGGTGTTTATCAGACTTGTGATCTTTGAATGTTCAGTTAATAGAATGTGCAGACTTACAAAAAAGAAGTGGTTGGTGAACATTGATAGGCACATCCACCCACTTAGTTTTGCGGAGATGGTTGGCTATTATACAAAAGCTAAAATATATAATTTTATATTAAGATAATATTAGTGTGTTCTTTATCCATTAGTCATACTAGATTGTTATAGTTAATATAAACATAAAACTGATACTACTTAATAAGCAAAAAAACAAAATATGATATAAAAACAAAAAAACAAACAAATTGTTACCCCTTTATTTAACTATCACTTAATTGAATCTTACTTAAAACTTAATCAAGATGCATTTAAGCATAACAAGATACGACAACCATTAAATGAATCTAGGCTATATACTTGTTAAACTCAAGTTTAAGCATAACAAGATACGACAACCATGAAATGAATCTAGGCTTTATACTTGTTACACTCAAGTTTAAGCATAACAAGATACAACAACCATGAAATGAATCTAGGCTATATACTTATTACACTCAAGTCAATCCGGTAAAAAAAGTCCAAAATGTGATAAAATCTAAACGTCTATTGACTTAAACATAATTATGACTTAAAAAAATAATAGTAACATAGTTGACATTATTTTTTAATTCCATTGTATAAAATATGTTATCTTTTTATTGACTTAAACATAATTATGACTTAGAAAAATAATATTAACATAGGTGACATTATTTTTTAATTTCATTTTATAAAATATGTTATCTTTTCATTGTATATTACCTTTAAATAGAAAACTAAATATATTTAAAATACATTTTTATATTGTTTGGAAATTTGGTTTTTATAAATAATTTGAGGTAATATAGGTATATAATTATATAAAATATGTTATTTTTAAATTTTTATATAACTTTTTAGAAGAAAAAATAATTACATTTATAATACATTTAATATTATTTAAAAAAAAGTTGGTTTTTATAGACCACTAAATATATTTCAAATAAATTTTTACTGTTTTAAGAAAAAATAGTTTTTATAGACGATAGTTAGTGGAATATTAAATGTATTTAAAGTGTGTATGGACACTTAGGAATGTACTAGTTAGTGGAAAACTAAATATATTTAAAATGTATTTTATATTGTTTTAAAGAAAGTTAATTTTTATGGGCAGATCAACGTACTACAATGTAATATTTTTTTAAGATGGAAGAAATATTATAATTCAAAATTTTATTAAAATTAAAAAAAAAATTAAGATAGAAAAAATATTATAGTTCAAAATTTTATTAAAATTTAAAATATATTATAATTTAAAATTTTATTAATATTCAAAAAAATATTATAATTATTTTTTAACTTCAAATCATATTATTTAATAAAAACATTACATTTTAAAATGCTCTTTCAAATGATATCACACAAATATGCGTAATCAATCATCTAACATATATATTTTATCAATATCACATGTACATTATGCATATCTCTGTCATATATATTTGCCATAAATGTCATTACATAAACTAAAATGTGGTATGCACTTAATGAGGTATAGATGATAGGGAGTAATGAGGTATACAACAGGT
>LPNX010973578.1:0-30011 GCA_001517045.1 Pseudotsuga menziesii
CAAGAAATCTGGTGTACTAAATGTTCGACGGCCGGACACTCGAAAGATAATTGTCGACACGAATACAGCCGACAAGACGTCCGCTTTGTGCAAACTAAACTATTTTGCGACATTTTCCAGGAGGCCAAAGATCATTCTACAAAAGAATGTCCGTTTAACATGAAGAACGCAAAAGCTTCCTGGGGCGCCATCTGTGAGACAAAAAGTCGTAATACGGCCGACTGTCAATTGAACCTGAAAAACAGACAGAACTATCAGGCGGTCTACCAGACGAATGCAATGGTGCAAAGCAATGAGCAAAATAATACTAATGACCAGAACGGGCAACGATACGAAGGCCGACGATATGATCGTCGGTACGACAATCGACGACAAGGGTTTGGAGGAAGAGGTCGATTCGTCGGGAATCGCGACATACGACTGCGTCGATCTACCCAGTGCTTCATCTGCTATAAAGAAGGGCACCGATGCGTAGACTATCCGTACAAGGACAGAACTGACCTTAAATTCTGTACACATTGTGGAGTAGGCGATCATTCTCTGGAGGATTGTCCTACCATGTTATAAAAAATCAATAATAATAAAAATGTTAATGTCTTGTCTTGTGTACAAAAGCATGATGTATTAACTACTAAAAATCTGCATATTGTCACTCGCCAAGGCACAAAAACAGGGCCTGATAACCCTCAAATTAGTAAAATTAACAACACAAATGGTTACCCGGATCCTCTGAAGGAAAAACAAACCTATCAAGAAGCCAACCACATATTTCAAGACATTGCACAGCAAGAAGACATTATTACCAGTCGACTTAGCACGACACAGCAATTAACTCATCTCATCCAAACAGACAAATCCGTCGCCTAGTGCATTGATTTATTACACGAAATAAAAAGCACTAACTTTGAAAAACAAACTAAGAACATTTGTAGCCCAAATCAAAAAGACGAAAACGATGTCGACCCACTTGTCGACCTGGAAATCGAAGGTTATCACATCCGACAAGTGGTGTTCGATTTCGGGTCTCAGGTAAATATCATGACTAGGGATACATGGGAAAACATGGGCCGACCTCGACTCTATGAGTCAGGAATATACCTAAAACTCACCGACCAAGGTCTCATTGAACCCATTGGGGTTTGGAAAGATGTCGACACGACCATCAAAGGAATTTCAACTAAGGTTGATTTCGAAATTATCGACCCAAAAGAAGGATCTAGCTCCTTCCCAGCGCTCGTTGGTTGACCTTGGGGACGAAAGATGAAAGCCTCCATATCCTTAGAAAAAGAATGAATTAAGTTAAAAGGCAATGGTCAAAAAGTCATTATACCCATTAATCCTTCACAAGGACAACCTTGGACAGAACCGATTGATGAGGAAGTCGATGTCAGACAGCTCTACCAGATCCATAACAATACGGACTATACTGAGCCAAACATCTATGGGGAGCTTCACTTAGGTAACCAAGACTCAATTGGTTATAATTCAGATGCTGAATTATATGACTGGGAGATGGAAAATTATGAAACACAAGCAAGAGGGTGCTGGACTATACAAAAAGTATAGAAAAAATCCACTCGAGAATGCTTCATTGTATCAATTATCCCCCAAGTCTTTGAAAAAAAATCAGGGACCGACCTACATTACAGCCAACCAACTTACATAATACCCAACTACCCAGATATAAGGAGAGAGAATCCCCAATCATGCATCTTGAACAAGTCTCTAAAAATATTGGAGAACATGGCAGACTTCAAAGCTTAGTGGAAACATTTACAAGTCAAGCAGCTAGATGGTGGAACACCCATCAGACAAAATTGGAGACCTGGACGACTGCTTCAACTTTATTTGTTCGAACTATTTGGTGGGAAAAAGTTAACCCAGGAAGCTCAAATCCCTATCTTTTTCCAAGGCCAAGATCCAGAAGAACACATCAAGCTTTGTGAAAAGGAGTGGAGACGGCTTGGATACAAAGATGAGCGAGCCTCGCCACATTTGTTCCCTTCAACCCTAGCCGACTTGCCTAATAAATGGTATAAGATGGAGGAAGCTAGAGTAGAAACCTTCTTTTGGCATTAACTTAAAGAAAATTTCATTAAGGACTTCTAGTTCATACCTCAAAATGAAAGATTGGCTGGGACAGCACACCAAATCAAACAGTTTCTTCAACCGACAGAAAAACAACCCGTTTAAGACCATCGACACATCAAGGACTGTAACAAGATACAAGCTGAATCAAAATCACAGTCGACACGTTTACACTTAGAAAATGAACACACAGAAGGTAAGAGCTTTAGATGGAAGACCGACCACATTGAAACAACCAAACTGATCTACTCAATCTTGAAAGTCGAGACCACCGACAAACCAGACCTTGACAGAATGACTGCAGCCGACTTTCCGGCTACATTCTCACAGTTCAAAGAAGGAAGTCGGCCGATCAATGAAGCTAAAGCACCAAAGTGGCTGGATGCCAAAGTGAAAACTAAGGAGGTCGACATTTCAAACGACGACCGTCCAAAAATAGCTAAGATTGGTGACTACTGGAACGAACACCAAACCACCGAAATCATAAAATTACTTAGAGAATTCCAAGATGTCTTTGCAAGGGACTACAAAGACTTAAAAGGGTTAGTACAGGAAATGGGAGAAATGAAAATAGATACTAAACCTGATGTCCGACCTGTCAAGAAACGACCTTACAAACTAGCTCATAAGTATAAGGAGATAGTTAAGAAGGAAATAGACAACATGTTAGCAGCAGGGATCATTTACCCTATCGACCAGTCGGAATGGGCAAGTCCCATGGTCGTACAGCCAAAGAAAGCAAAAACAGCACCGACACCTGAAAATGTGGTCGACCTTGTGTCGACCCCTCCCCCTATCCCTGACAACCATAGTCGAGGAGCAATAACAAGTACAGCAGGCAGACAGTCCCCATGATCAATATCAACGCGCCATCCCAGAGGCACTCAGAGCCAGGGTCGACCAGGACGCTGAGCTTAAAGCTTTCTTCGCGACACTTCCTGCACTGTTTAAGTCGGCCCAGAAAATACAAACAAAAGCTCCTCTCTATGCAAGCAAAAAGCCCTATGCAATTGTTATGACGACATTCACCTGAGACCAACAAGGTGACGGCCAATCCCGACCAAAGCTCACAACACACCCCGGCCAATCCCTCGACCCCTGTCCATACCCCCACTCCATCACCAACACCTCCATCATCACAACCCCCATCACCACCACCACCACCATCAAAATCCCCACCCCCAGAATTACAGCCCAACCCTTCACAACCACCTTCATCTTCACAACCGGAAGTGGTCATACCACCTCCTCAAAAAGAAACACCCCCGACTTCTATACCACCTACCCAACCAGAAAAACCCTCGACCTCCATTCCACCAACAACAAACCCAACCTCAACTGCTGCAGATACCCAAGAGCAACAAACAGACAAACAGAAGAAAACGAAAGAGCATCATAGAACATCCGGTCTCCGAATTAGCCTAAGGGATGCAAGTTCCTTGGACGATACAGAGGTCGGCCAACTCCTTAAAACTGTGGCCAAAGAGTCAAAGAAAAGGACAGATCAAAAAAATAAAGAGCTTGTAGCCAAAAATGCAGAAGAAGTCGAGTTTCTCGGCAGATGCAGAGCTCTAGTACAGGTCGTGATACCAGGCCCTATCGAACTCGACATAGATCGACCACTGGAAAGAGCATATCAGCTCTTTGAGACGATGGTATCGACCGTCCAAACCCGGATGCAAGAGACTAAGGAAGAGCAAAAGGAGGAGATTGTTCAACTGCTCCTGGCCCAACACACTGCATTCTCGGAGGCATACAAGGTTCTACAGGATCATATGGAAGAATCAGTTGTCACTAAGGAAGTATTACGAGACTAGCCTACTCACTATGGGCAGGTCTATCAGCAGACAAGGCAGACGCGACAGGGCATTCAGGCTTTGGAGGGCAGGAAGTCGACAGAGTCAGAACTGAGGCAGACCATTGAAGAACAAATTGTGATGGAGACCAACAAACTGCAGAAGCTAGAACGAGAGGCACATAAGTGGGTTCAACAGGCCCTTCCCAACTTAGAGAAAGTCTACATCATCTGCCCACAGATGAAACAACTCATCAATGCTGCAGAAGAGCAAAACCAATTGTTGGGTCCCAACATGGAGAATATCACAGAAATGCCCATGTCCAAAAAGATGTCGATCCTTTCAAGTCTCACTACCTTAACAATCGATATCCAGAAGGCATTGCAGAGTTGGACCAACTTTCAGCATCATCTTGCCATCATGGCTCCAGCTATCGTCGAAGTCTGCATCCAGAGGAGACTGACCATCCGTCTGCACAATCCACAGCAAGAGCAATTTTGAATGGTTCGACAAGAGTTCGTTTTTTGTACTTCCCTGTTTCTTCGGGACGAAGAAACATTTTGTTCGTGGGGGAGATGTAGAAGGAGCAAGTCGACGAAGTCGACTTGAACGAAGACCGACTTAGTCGATCAGCCGACTAAGTCGATGGGCTGACTTAGTCGATCAGCCGACTAAGTCGGTCGGCCGACTAACTAGAAAGATTAGTCGACTAACTAACAGTCGTGTCGGTTCACCGAACCGACAGGTAGTTATTTTGTAACTATTTGTAACTTGTATATATTAGGCTGTTGAGCCAAGCAAGAACTTAGTTCGGTTCTCTGCCTTGTATGAACTCATTACATTAATATAATCTGTTTTCCTATCTGTTCTTGTCTCTTGTATCTGATTTATAGTTATGTTTTAGTATGAATTATTGGTAACCTTATGTGATCTGTGAGATTACAACAGTGTTTAACGAGCATGACAAAGACACAAAGTACACTCGGAATCTTTTTCATGTTTAGGTCCAGAGCATGAAAAAGAGAAAACTAAGCTCATACCAGGAGTTCCTTTTCCGTAAGTTTAGTCCCTCAGGTCCGAAAAAGTGATAAACCTGTACCTGAGAATACTCTTTTCAATTCCGTAGAAAAGAGAGTGATCCTTTCTCATATTATTCCACATGGTCCAAGAAAGAGATAACCTACCATCAATGTGGATGCCCATTCACGTATTCTTAACGAGCTTGAATGGACAAGTTTACTCGGAAGTCAAGTCTATTTTAAGGAGTTAGACCTGGGCCTAAAGAAACTCCATGAGGGCGGGGAGTCCTATAAAGGGATAGCTTGTAAAAAGAGACCAAAATGAGGCTCAATTTGGCGTGAAAAATAGCTAAAAAGATTCCCCTGAACCTAAGACAGCTGCAGCATGAGTATTGAAAAACCAAAATAGGATCTAAAATGAGGATACTCATGGGAGGAAGGCCCTATCCATGGAAGAACAATGGTAAAGACAAGGAGCTAATGGTTAAAAATACCATAGTTCGTGGTAAAAATGTTAATGTTAGGTTTAAGATGGAGTAGGTATAAATGCAGAATACATGTGAAACGACAAAAAACCATCCTATATGAGTAAAAACACCTTAAAAATGATGATAAACCTGTCACATGGAAGAAAAGATATGGTATTAGTTTTACAAATTATGAACTATAGGGAAAAACCCACTTGAAAATCATTTTTCTATAAATAGTTCAAAACATAAATAAAAACTCACCATTTGGATTTTTAAACATAAAATACAAGTTTATACCTCTACCTTTAATTGCTTGGTGTGGATGATTCGGTGGACCATTCCCAAAACCGCAAGTGTCAAGTAAGACTACACTCCATGCTCTTTCTTTTGATCCAAGCATTTGTCAACATTGAGCCCTAAATTCATGTTTTTAGACGCCTTCAAAACAACAACGTTGTGTACACGGGTTTGGTATATTAAAAGTCATGTACACGCATTCTGTACGTGGGTTGCCTAAAAGACAGTCGCGTGCAGTACGTAGCTTGCCTTAAAAGACAGTCGCGTACGCTGCGTGAGGTGAAAAAAGAATATGTAGGGTAAAAATTTTCAAATTTTGTATGAATCTGATGGTTGGCAATTGCTTGGTTGTTAGATTGAAAGATGGTGCTTGAGTGGAGGGAGCGAGAACATGAAGACATGGACCAAGAAGCTCTTCAAGATGCGCCCACAGTGCATATTTTACGTCAAAGTGGGTTATTGAAGTTTTTCTGTACCTCACCCATGTAGGCCAATGTCCGCCTTTTGGAGTTCTTGATAAATTATTGGGATCATGATTTGGGCATGTTTGACCTTCAAGGTGAGTCTTTGGAGATTACTTCTGAGGATGTCTATTTCATTGTTGGTTTATCACGACGGGGAGCTCCAATGAACTTGGAAGGCACCGAAAGAGGCGGTGACCCTCTAAGTGTACAGAACTATATTGATATATACTGCGAGGCAGGCACGTAAAAGAGGGGTAGCTGCATCCCTATTGTTCACATTCACAACTTTCATTTACAGGTGTTGGTGAGCACTACAATAAGGGTTGCAGGGTCATCATCACTTCACCTTGCAACCCGGAACCAGATGAGACTAGCAGTAGACTGTATGCAGGGAGCCCACAGGGAGCCCTATATGACTGGTGCTCGGGAGTGATCCCGATTATGAGAAAACAGCTCTCTGACTGCAAAAGGGGTAGGAGGAATAATTTTGGTTATTCCAGCGTACTAGTAGCCTTCTTCTTTGAGAGAGTGCCAAGATTGAGTCCTACAGTGCCACTACCAGTTCGTTCTCCTCGTCATCCTAAGCTGAGCAGGTGGGGAGATATTTTCCTCCGCCAGGGAGGTGGTGGATCGATGCAGAGTGTCTATGATGATGACTTCTACTTTGGTGGGAGTGACAGTTGCCAACTTTGGAGCAGTTTCCATATGTTGGAATGGATTTTCATGGTGATACTGACCTCGTCCTCCCTCCAGGAGGAGCATGGGGAGAGTTAGGTAATTTTTATTTTCAATTTTTTTTAATTTTTTTTATTAATTTTAAATATAGAGATATATACATATGTATAAGAGTTCTAATCCTTTTAAAATGTCAAAATGCAGATATTGGACCAGTCCGCCCTGAAGGGCATCCACGCATGTATGTGCGTCCTGTCTTGGGAGAAGACCAGGGCTTGATTAGGGTTCTCAAGGGGAAGCTGGATAGGCTTACCCAGAGAGTACCTACCTTACGGATTGAGCACATCCTAGCCATCATGCAGGAGCTAGTGGTTGGTGTACCACCTGTCTGGATATGCCTTTTGAGGCGGGCAGCCAATGCAGTACTGGTATATATAGATGTTGCTGAGCCTGCTGAAGCCGAAGAGGCTGAAGAAGCCAGAGTGCAGGGTGACCGAGGGGACCAGGGTGGTCAAGCTTAGACCTAGGGGCATTTTGATGGACTTTGATCCATATTTTGTATATTTTTTGTATATTATACAGTTATGACTGGATCTGAGGATCAGAGACTCGACCTATCTATATAGACAGATATTCACACACACACACACACACACATATATATATATATATATATATATTTGTCGGTTTATTTACAAATGTTTTTTATGTGTTTGTTGTATACTTTTATGTAAGATGTGTTAAATGCCAATCCAAGATGTAATTAGCGTATGCATCAATTAATGAATTTTGATTCCTTGGAATATGATTGAATGTAATGAACTCAAAATTTATTTCCAATAACCTAACTTGCATAAACTAACGCAATAGAATAGGGTTCCACACCTGATAAGCCCAATTGAGCTAGGAAACCACCAATTGAGAGTCCAGTCGGACTTCCAACTGAGTGATACCACGTGACAAAGCATCCCATAGAAGCTCAATGACAACCCTATATTCAGCCACATTATTGGAAGCAGGACCTAAGCAAGCGTCTCCTGAGGCAACTAACTGTCCTAAGGGCAAATAAATGACCCATGCAGTCGAAGCTAAATTACAAGTGTGGAGACTGGCACCATCAGCAAAAACTACAAACCTCTCAGAAGACATCTGAAATAACCAATGGGTGGTATATAAAAAACACAAATCGACGAACAATTGTACATAAAAATACATACAATAAAATACAAGAAAAAGTTCTAAGCCTAAGCATAGTACTTTTTCAAGTAGAGCCCATTTATAGGCTCAACCAGCTTATTCCCATCGAAATCTATCAATTCATATGTGCCCTTCTTTAACACTTTTGACATGATATAAGGTCCTAACCACATAGACCTGAACTTTCCTGCCCCTAGGGGTTCTTTGTCTTGGTCCCAGAGCAAAACAAGTTCCCCCTCAGAGAAAATTCGAGGCTTGACCGATTTATCATATTGGCTTTTGACCCTATTTTTATGAGCTTGGTTTGTTGTCAACGCATCTCTAGGTTGTTCATCAAGGTGTTCTAAATGTAATAGACGTTCTTCAAGCTCAGTCGTATCAAGTAACACATGAATAGCAATTCTTAAAGACGGGATTTCACATTCAATCGGGGAAACGGCTTCCACTCCATGAACGAGTTGGAAAGGCGAAAACCCTATAGAAGTTTTTACATTAGTCCGATATGCCCAAAGTGCAAGATATAGCATGATATGCCAGTTGGAACAGGCTGCATTAATAATACGTTTGAGGATAGTATTCAAAGTTTTATTAACAGCCTCGACTTGACCGTTTGCTTGAGGATAGAATGAAGATGAGTTTTCTTGTCTAAATCCTAGCATAGTGGCCAATTCATCCATCATGCTATTTTGGGAATGACTGCCATGGTTAGTGACAATCACTTTAGGTATACCAAATCGTGCAATAATTTGATTGAACACGAAAAAAGCTGTAGTTTCCCCGCCAGCTTTAAAGGTGGCATTGCCTCTGCCCATTTCGTAAAATAGTCCACAGCGACAATGATATATGTGTGCCCCCCAGCCTCGACCATGTTACATGTCACGTAATCAATCCCCCACTTCATGAAGGGGCCCACTGAGATGACGGGAAATAATGGAGCGGGATGTGACCGTATTTTTTTGGTGTAAAGCTGACAAGGATGACAGTGCTTCATTGCTTCTACACAATCTTTAAATATTGTGGGCCAGAAATAACTGGCATGTAATATATTTTGGGCCGTTGCTAACCCAGATAAATGACCCCCACACCCTCCACTATGGGCATCATTTAGGACAATCTCCGCTTCGTCGTGGGTAAGACATCGACGCAAAACGGAATCTACCCCCCTACGGTATAAAGTATCTCCTATGATGAGGTAGTTCTTGGCATGTAGGCGTAGTTTACGTCATTCTTCTCTCAAGAAAGCTGCAGGACACTTCAAAGTTTGGAGATAGATAAGTATATCTCCGTACTAGGGGTCAGAGGTGGAAATCAAAAAGATGTGCTCATCTGGGAATGACTCTTCTTCAATAACTACATCTTCATCTACTGGAAATTCTACAATAAGCTCAACAAAAACTAAGGATTTTTTGGATTTGGCAGACTGAAAATCCAAGTCAAACTCTTGGAGAATGACTATCCATTTGTTGAATTTCCCTCCAACTATCCGTCGGGACAAAACATATTAAAAAGGATTAACATCTACCACTACCGTTGTAGTCCTTAGTAAGATGTAGTGACATAACCTCTGAACAGCATAAACAGCTGCTAAGGCCAACTTCTCGACGTGGGAGTACCTAAGTTCAGGTCCGGCTAAAGCACGCCTAAGATAGTAAACGACATGCTCTTGGAGCTTATCATGCTCCTGGACTAGGACTACCCCTATGGTCGAGTCAAACGCGGCCATATACAATATAAAATCCCTAGAGTAATCTGGAGGACGCAATAATGGTGCCGACAACAAATATTTTTTCAATGCCTCGAATGCGAGTTGTGCAGTTTCATCCCATACAAATGGGGTGTCCTGTTTTAACAGGTGCATGAAACCCTTAGTAACCTTGGCATAGTTTACAATGAAACGTCGAAGAAAATTGGACTTCCCCTGTAGGCTTTGAAGTTTCCTAATAGAACGAGGAGGAAGCAGATTTACAATGGCCTCAACTTTTAAAGGATCCACCTGAATGCCTTTGTTAGAGATAATGAATCCGAGTAGTCTCCCTGACTCAACACAAAACACACACTTGTGGAGATTCAAGCGAATTTTATAGTATCTGCATCGTTCAAATATCAAACGCAAGTGATTTGGATGGTCAATCCTCTTACGAGAATGTGTAGGTAGATCATCAAGGTAGGGTTCAACAATGGCTTTAATATCATGAAAGGAAAAATCCATTGCCCACTGAAAGGTAGCCCCAACATTTTTCAATCCAAAGGGCATTTTCTTGTACGTGAAGGTACCCCAAGGACAAATGAAAGCAATTTTATGTTGGTCTTCTGGTTTTATTTGAATTTGATTATATCTGGAGAAACCATCCATAAACGAAAAAACTTCACTTCCCGCGCAAGCATCAATAATTTGGTCTATAAATGGCATGGGATAGTTGTCCTTAGGACAGGCTTTGTTTAAATCTCTAAATTCATTATAGACGCGTATGGTCCCTTGCTTCTTATCAACAAGAACAGGGTTGGATACCCATTCCATCAAAGCTATGGGATAAATAAAACCGGCTTTCAGCAGTTTTTCCACTTCAGCCTTCACTACTGCTGCGTTACGCGGGTTAACAGGTCTCAACTTTTGTCGAACAGGTTTAGCGTCAGGGTATGTTTGGATCTCGTGCTCGACTATAGATGGATCAATGCCTGGCATCTCCTCATATGACCAGGAAAAAACGTCGCGGAATTCCTTTAACAAGGCTATATAAATTGCAATCTCCTCAAGAGAGCATTTTGCACAGAAATGTATATTTTCCACAACGTCAAGATTTACAGAGATGTTGATAGGGATGGTAGCAGAAATATTTGTCATATTCCCCTCAGCAAACATTCCTTCCCTTGGTAAGGGATTAACGGGCATATCAACATCATCTACCAGTCTCATATGAAACTCTTGATTCTCTATCCTGCTTAACTCTGGAAGAAAATAAGATCGATGGTGAAGATCTTCACAGATCTTACCTCTTTCGCACATAGCTTCCAGAATGGCTTCATCAGAAGGTAAAACCATATCTAAACAATCTGTAGAATGCAAAGAATTTCTGCCCAAGCAGACAAATAGACTTCTTCCAGTTCCTCTAAGACTGAGAGGGGGACCAGAATGGGATCAACAGTGGTTTGGATGATAGCTTGATAATCCACTTCCACTGCCGATAAGGGCACTTCAGGTTCATGGTGGGAAGGGAGAACCCAAGGATCAGTCCTATCAACAACCGTGGCTATGGACTTCCCCGCACTAGTAGAACCTATATAATAAATCGGAGCTGGAAGATCAAATGTGCCCATTAATGATGCGTACATTCCAGCTCCTAAGCTCTCTGCAATAGGTTTGGCCTGATCAACCAATGGTATAGTGGACTCATTAGATTCCATGCGGCCTTTCCAAGTAAAATTGAGTTGGTCAACAGTAATCAACTTCCCTTAGTGTGGAAACACTACCACTCGAAAGACGACCGATGCAATAGCAGACATGGCATAAGTCCAGATTCTTCCCAAGAGAAAATTATAGTCCAAAGGTGCATCAATCAGCTCCAGTTCAATAGACACCGCTTTCCATGCCAGCTTAATTTCAAAATCTGGTAGTATTCCATGCGGATGGAATGACCTTCCATCAAAAGCAGTAAGCAGGGTGTTTGACAGGACCAGCTCTGGGGATCCAAGAGCTTTCCAACATGACAAGGACATAACACATGTAGAAGCACCCTCGTCAACAACTGCCCTTCCAATGGTATTTCCACCATGGATGACATCTATCGACAAGGCTACATGATAAGGTAGGCGAATATTGACATCAGACAGATTAAATTTTGCCATGAGACTCGATGAGTCCATACTGCCTAAAACTGCTAAGAGTGCATCCCGTTGGGCAGGACAACTCTGTAACACTTCTAAAGCCGACATTGCACAAGGTGTCTGGGCTAAGTCTTCAACTATGGAGTAGTTTGTTGTGGCCCTAGCATTAGGATTATGCAAAGTCTTCTTAAAGACACCCTTCGGTATCTTGGGCATAATTTCAGTAGGTTTCTCAATTGTGAGAGGGTTAGAAGTTTCACCTATGGACTTACCCTTCTCCAAGGTCTCTTTTTCATAGTTCTTATTCCTGGTCTGTGGTAAAGTTTGAGATCGAACCATGTTGATATAATTGGGGTCAGGGGTATTTGGGGTGCCCCCTGCTCCATTTGAAGTTGAAGCAGAATTATGTCCCTAGGGAAAAGGATCCTTCAAGACAGTCGGTTGTTGAGCTTTTAACAGCTTCTGAGCTTGTTCGATAAGGGGACAAAGATGGGTGAGGTGATCTTCATGGCACAACTTACATGGGAATTTCACCTTCTTCTTTTCTTTCTTGCCCCCATCAGCATTGTTTGTGGGTTTTTGCTTGTTTTGATTTCCCTCCCATTTCTTTCCTCTCTTCTTTTTCCCATTGGGCTGCTGATTTCCCTTCTGAAAGGTCTATGCAAAAACATTTGCATTTTGGGGTGAGGGGGCAGCCTTTGCTGCCTCCGCCATAGAATGTTTGACGGACAACTGATGGAGCTGTTTGGCCAAAGATTCTACAGTGGGAGAATTCACAAAACCAACCACACCATCGGCATGGGGTCCATGCTTAGGTTTCTCTGCATCATGTGTTGGCCTCGGTGCCTCAAGGATAATCTCATATAAGATCCCAGACTGAGAATAAATCAAATCAAGTTGTTGGGCCCTGAGGATAGCTTCTTCCTCATTCATCACTCCTAAAGTAGATACGTCCTTAGATATATAAGGCAATAGGGATTTAAGGAACCATTCTAATAAGAACTCAGGAGGAATAGCGGCTTTAATAATGCTCTTCTGCCTCCTCCACTCTTGGATGTGATCCAAGATATGGGTGGCCTTGTTCTACTAGAAGGTAGATAACAAGTTCGTTCCGAAATCATATCGGACAGGAAGCTGGAAGTGACTAAGGAATGCATTAGCGAAGTCCCAAAAACAGTTGAACGCAACAGAAGGCTACTAAATGTACCATTTTGCTGCAGTACTCGTCAAGGTTCTTTGGAAAAGCCTCAACCGAACTGAATCTTCATTCAGTGAGTTGGAAGAGCACCATAAATGAAAAGTGGTGGCATGAGCCCCAGGATCTTCACCAACTTTGCCTTCGAATTTTGGGATGTTCGAGGGCATCTTGGTAGGTACAGGTGGCCAGGAGGGATCATGCCTCACCAGGTCATTCATCAGTTTAGAAAAATCTGATAAGTTTAACGTTGCCAGGAAAGGAAGCTTAGGTCTAACCGGAGCACTAAAAGTACCAGTTTGGGGATTAGAGGGACCTGCCCCTGTGTTCCCATATGTGAAGGTGGGGTTGCCCCTTGCTGCCGGTTGTGAAGTGGATGGGTTGCTTTGAAATGGGTTCCATCCATAAGCCACATGATTGTTTATGTAAGGTGCAGTATAAGAGGTTCTAGCTGCCTTAGTCAAAACTGGGGTTTGAAATATAGGAGCAGGTATCCCACCGCTAAAAAGAGAAAAGGGAGAGCTCATGAATGGTGCTGAAACCATAGTTTGAAAACCTTGACCGTAAGGGTTAGTTTTTCCAAAATGCACCCCTACATATGAGGGTGTTGGGCCTATGTATGGAGTGGATGGGGGAATGTGCCCCCCATTCCAAGGAAATCCTTGGACAAAAGCCGAGGATCCTATAGGACCACTCTGGGTAGTGTGTGCGAAGGAGGTAGGTACATTAGGAATCCCAGTGACCATTCCACCAGAAGCACCTACTAGGCTTATGGGAGCTGGTGGTTGAACCACTCAGCTCGCCAGAGTTAAGGGCGTAGTAGGTATGTTTGTTCTAGGGGTACTAACCGGGGGAGGTAGCACCTCTTCAGTTGGAGCGGCGAGGTGAAGGTAAAAGAAATTTCTCCTACAGTAGACATTATCCTGCCCACAAGGACACCAATCACGGGTGGATCAAAAGGATGAACCTGAACGATCATAGGATCGTTTAATTCAGTTAGAGGTGTATTAAAATTCCTTGCAGACTCATCATCCTGCAAGTCTTCTATCTCAACTGTTTTTGAATCAAAATGGTTTTCCCTAAGTTCTGGTTCACCCGAAACTTCACTAACTCCTATCGGTTCAAATGAACCATCTGTGTCCAATCTCCGCCTTTGAGGAGGAGGCGGAGGTTCCAATGTGATAAGAGGAGGAAGGTTTTGCAACCTTCATGACCTTCTGATAGGTTTGTCCTCCACGATTGTAAATTTGACTTTTCAAACCCTAAGGTCGACTAAACACAAACAAACCACAGAGCAATCACTACGAAAATTCCTAAAGTCTCAACAGTCAGAAAGGGTAAAAGATATGCTTTCTCGAAGAAAGCTTAAAGACATTTTCTTGGCGTCCTTGAAGAGGTTCTTAGGCACAAGCGGAGGAATCACCCACCGCCCTCCTACACTTTCAACAAGGGTTACCTTCCAAGCCCGTCCAAGGTGAACCAAAAATAGCCTTCCGGTTTACCTATGCATAAACCCTAGATGTCAAGAGACTAGATGCTACCTTAACTATACCAACAATCTGGGGGGACAGTCGCAAGCCTGATTCATACGCATGGGCAGGGTAGCTGAGCCCGAAACTCTATCTAGGACATAATCCCCAGATGCATAAAAACCTTGGTTTACTTTTCGACAAGGAATCAGAGGGTTGTCTCCTCAGTCCAATGCCTCCACGTGGCCTCATGCTTAACTCCCGTTTGAGAGGAGCTTCCCATATACTATCAATAAAGAGAAGGATTTACCTATCGACTGGCCCACTATGTCTGAATTTAAATACTTATGGGAAGTTTACACTTCCTATCCCACAAGTCTAGCCTAAGCTAGTAGGTGTATGGCCATATAAAACAAAAATTACTAATAAGTTTTAATTATAGCGTTCATTTTAAGGGCTATTTTTTACTTAGAAGGCAAGTGGAGTGAAAGACTATGATGTTATTGACTCGATAAGAAATGTAAAAACAACATGCGTATAAATCAATTTCAAAGCAAATGATCACTGCTTAAAACAAGCTTCTCTTTTCTTTTCTTTTTTGTAAATTTAAACTGATGAAAATGCAACTACTAAAGAGAAAACTATGACTATATTTTTGTAATTTTTGATATTTTATTTAAAAACTAAAAATAAAACTACTATATGCAAATCAAATGCAAAAGTTTCTAATGTTTTCTTTTCACTTTTCAAATTCCTCAAAAACTACTATGCCCCTAAATGCAAAATTCTTGAGTATGCTTGAATAAATTAACTGTATAAAGTAAGAAAAATGAAGTAAAGTAGATTCATAAAACCAAAGATCAACCACCTAAGGAAGACTTGGAAAAAACCTATCTTGGGAAGACACAATGAATGAAAATCACTGAAATCAATCAAAGGCAAGTTACAAACCAACACTATTCAAAAATAGATTGGTATATACCGTATCTAGAACCCTGAACACTGATTCAGACAACCAGCACTTGGACCTATTACCCAACCGGCAAATCCACTTCAAAATGCTAACAGAAAAACAATCCAAACAATAACAACCCAAGGGCTTACTAGAAAGCACAAAGTATGGCTAACAGGGTCATCAAACTTATAGTGCAATGCTAATACTGAAGACCACTAAGCAAGACAAAATCCACAGAAGGACAGGGACAAGAAAACCCTAACCCAAATTTTTTGTTGCTCAGGCTTGTACGCGACTGTGTACAAGAGCAACCCGCGTACTGTATGCGACTATGCAATAGTGCAACCCGCATACACAGACCTATGTACGTGACTATGTAACACAACAACCCACGTATAGGAGTTAAATTTTTCAAAAAAAGAAAAATTCTAAAGGACTTCAAAGCACCACAACAAGTCTGAACCAAGACAAAACACCACACACTGAATCAAAGCAAAGACTGGGCAAGGATCTACAGAGTTAACCCACAACAGTTTGGGCTCCCCAGCGGAGTCGCCGGTTCTATTGTTCAGGAATAAACACCCTTATAACCTAGGGTCTGGGGTTACCAACTTACTTCTAAAACTTGCAGACAATTAGCTTTAGCTAAGTACAGAAAGGAAATAGGAAGAAATATTGGACTCACTTGATTACCGACGGTTGATCCAATCTTTATCTTCTTCCGCTCTGCTTCTCTCCAAAGCTTTCAGGGATGCACCTCCTTCACCTGCAAAGAGCAAATTCTCCAAGTACAATCTTATACATGTATATACAATAGGTTAGATAAACAACATATATAGTGCTTAATCAAATATATTCATCAAACCCTAATACATGAAAGAGACTCAACAAAAAGTTGGAAGAAGAATTCTCTTTATTAACAATCATTGAATGAGATAAGTGTACAACCCAATGCCTGAGACAAGGACTCCTCTGCAACCAAAGGACTCTGATTTCTGCTGCTCCAAGACTTATGAAGATATACCACTAGCATAACTTTGCTCTCCAAAATTGATTGATTAATGCCCTCCCCAAGGCCTCTATTTATACTTTGGGAAATAGAGTAGTTTCGAAGGTTGAGGAGGTTGAGATGGTTGAGGTAGTTGCTGATTAAGGCCCAACTAATCTCCATTAATCGTGGTTTATATTTTTTAATGTCGAATGGAGATGTACGTGACTATTAATATAGGCAACCTGCGTATGACACGTGAGTCTCTTAAAGGAAACCCGCGTATAGATCTGTACGCGGGTTGTAATGGAGATAGTCACGTACAGTACGTGGGTTGTCAACGAGAATAGTCGCATATGTATGCGAGTTTCAATGGAGATAGTCGCGTACACCAATCTAGACTTATAAAAATAAAATGGCAAGGTGGTTGAAGGATAAATGCATCTCATGTCATGCCCATTTATAGTGTTTTGGCAAACTTCAATCCTGAAATGTCCTTTTGTGTACCAACATAATGAATTGTCAGTACTTGGACAGAGAAGTGCCATTTGGGTTGATAACAAAGCTAGAGTTGGTTGGTTATACAGATTCAGATTAGGTAGGGGATTCTACAAATCGGAAGTCCACTTCCGGATGTGTCTTTCTGTTTGGTGGTGGCCCCATTTGTTGGTCCAGCAAAAAGCAGGCCACCATTGCATTATCTTCAGTAGAGGCCGAGTACAGGGGAGTAATGAATGCTTGCATCCAAGCTGTTTGGTTGCAAGGAATTCTTTCAGAGTTTGAGATTGGAAGTAATTTATCCACATTTATATTTTGTGACAACCAAAGTACTATTAAAATCTCCACAGATCTAGTTACCAGGAAGAGAACCAAACATATATAGATTCACATGTACTACATCAGGGAGTTGGTGCATGACAGGACCATAGTTCTGCAATACTACCCTACAAATGAGCAGATTGTAGATATCTTCACCAAGAGATTTACAGACAAAAAATTTCAGTTACCTCCGTTCACTGTTGGGGGTGAGTTCATCAGGGTGATCAGATACTTCTTCAGTGTTCAGCTCGAGGGGGGGGTTTGTTCCCACTAGGTTTTCTCTCTTTCCTCACTTAGATTTATTTTGAGCATTGTTAGAGTTACATTTTTTGTACAGGGTGACCTACGGCCTTTGTTTCTGGGGCCCTGGGGGTTTTGTTCCCATTGGGTTTTCCCTCTTTCCTCACTTATATGTATTTTGAGCATTGTTAGAGTTACATTTTTTTGTACAGGGTGACCTATGGCCTTTGTTTTTGGGGCCCTAACATTTCATGCATTTTATTTTACTCCTCCTGAGTATAGCTTAAGGGGGGGTGTTGGAGTCATTTACCCAACTTACACACTTATTTGGTCAATTTTGGCATATTTACCCACTATTCTAAGTTTAATTAACTTAATCGACATCAAATGAGCACATCTACGCCTTCCTTCAATCAACGAGGCCAACTAAGCCTTCTCCTTCAATTGGGGAGGCTAACTGGGCTTCCTCCTTCAAACAGGGAGCAATTCTGGGGTGATCTAAGTGTCATAAGTGCACCTAATTGCTAACTGATTGTTGTTTCACCTAACAATCAGTTAATCTGAGTTGTAAAGGCGTCTCCATCATGTAATTGTCTATTTTGGGTTGATTGGGATGAACTAGAGTTAGCTAATGTGCCTCCAACTACCTTTATTGACTAGTATCACTTCAATTAACTTCATTGGAACTACTTGGAGTTAGTGATACACTACCACCTACTATTTGGCATGTAGTGACATGTGTCTGAGTTACATTCAGTTAGACTCAGTCATTTATTGCACTCTAATTCCGTTAGGACTCAATGTGAGTCAATTATGGCTAGATTAGTGGTTAACTAAGTGTGTCTAGTGTTGCTGACATTCAATTAAGCTACACCCATCCATGCAATTCGAATGACCTCCTTGTGAATTTGAATTGGCTTGGCATTCATGCATTCTGCATGACATTGTATTGTATTACTCATTCTATTATTGAATATACAGAGCTGTAATCTCTTATTACAGTACAGTTGCATCATTTCATGTCTAATTTGTCTTGAATCTCTTATGAGTCATTGTTTTGTCTCAAATATTGTTGTGACAGAATTAATTATTTTTCCTAGGGCCAACACCTTCTCTCCCACAACCTTCAATTTATATTGGGCTAGCCTTGTAAATTGAACCATCACAATGGTTTGTTTCCACATCCTAGGGAAAATATTTGGACTTTTCTCACTTTGTCAAACAATTAATGTTTTAACAAATTATTACAACAAATGGTTTTTTAATGAGGATCCAATTCAGTTCACACCTCCCAATTGGGAATCTTTTGGTTTCCAAAAGCTAGACAATGTAGGAGATGGAGGCACATGACCTCCACTTGCTTCTCCTTATCCACCACTCCATTGTTGCGTTTGGTTGCTTTTTGCTTGCTTATTTGTCCATGCGTTGCCAATAGAGGATATATTCTCTCTCTACCTTTACATGATTTGATGAGGTAGGCCTTATCACCCTTAACCAAACGATATTTGTTTTCTCTCCTATAACAAGTAGCATCCCTGTCCTACAAATATGGGTTGCTAAACATTATTTCACATGCATCCAATGAAACCACTTCACATTCCTTATCAACATAGCTATCATTATTGACAAACTTGATTTTACATCTACAAGTGACTCTCATAATAGATTTCCCTTGTAACCATGCTAGTGAACTTGGATATACTAGATCATAAGTTTCCAACCCAAGTTCATCAACCAATGTTTCAGAAATCATATTACAATGAGAACCACTATCAAAAAGAGCATGTACCTTCTGGTTCTTCACTTTAACTTTGATTTAGAATAGTGCATGGTTGTCTCCACTCACATTTGGTTGCGGAAATGTGGTGTAAGATATGGCTTCATCCATATCAAAGGTGCTTTCTACCACTTCTTCCTTTGTCTCGGTAACTACCTTTGCCTTCTGTTGAGGCCTGGAAATTTGCAGGAAACAACAGTAAGGGATTCTCCCCAGTCAACGTTCCCAACTAGCCCATTGACTGTTTGGTATAGGGAATCCGTCCGGTTTGCGGTCCGGCTACCGTAGGTCAAAGTAACAAAAAAAAAGGCTTTACCGGTCGCGGCCTAGTCCACCGTGTATTTTTTGACTTAAGTATGATATGCAAGTGCCTAATTAACAATGCAGGGTGATAAAGATGCGAGGAACAGTCACAATGTGATGCGCAGGTTCTTACCTCTCGTCTTAAGGCTCACAAGCATCCAAATCGCATACAACAAGAAAATAAACTAACTACCTAAACTATCCCTAGGGAGCAGAATTATCATTCATTGGTGAGTAATATATTTTGTACATGCATAATGAAAAGTTATAGATAGCTGACACTTCTTTCAGGACACATGAACAATTTCAAATTTTTGAACAACCAGTTAGCCAATTGTTTTATGAACAACATTCATTACTCACAGTGGAAAACATCGCAAAATATACTGAAAAGCATTCAACAAGAACATAGGTTCAGGAAGTTAAACACTCTCACAGTTGATGAAACACAGCTGAAAACGAAATAGTTCCCCTTCAACATTGTTCATTAAATCACATTGATACATTCCACATTTCGCTTTCTCCAGCAGGCAAAAATTGCAGTTTCAGATTGTAAAACAAAATAGTTCCTCATACAAGCAAATGGTTTACAAATTCTTCTAGGGAAAAAGTCCCTTCTAAATTCTAACTTTCAAGTATTTAAACTACAGCAACCGATCGTTTGGGCTGCCCCCCCCCCAAACGTGTGACCTTCCAGTGCTTCCAACGCTCCATATTCTTCTATGTTGTCTGTATACACTTAGGAACGTTTTAGTAACAGACAAACAGTCAGGTTCGTGCCTTTATCATTATCAACTTTGTCTTCTACTTCGATGGCCCTTTTAGCGATCCGGTCGGTTTCTTTTCCTTCCTTTCCAAACTGCTCCTTTACGTCTTCGTGCATCAGTTCGTTACGTCCACCTGCAATTCACCCAAGTGTATTATTCATGGGGACTGCGTTACAAAATGAAGCAGCAGGTTACACAAACTGAAACGGCTATCCCACAAGAAATGGCCAGATGCACTACCGCGGAAGTCGGAAGGATACTAACATCGAAAACCAAAGGCTTTGCCTAGCCGCAACGGCGGAAACAGGAAGGGCTAAAGCTAAGCGCAACGCGGGCGGGAGAGGTTTTAATCGACAGTCGGACGGATTTGTACTTCGGAAGCCAGATGACTTTGAGAGCCGCAACGGCGGAAAAAAGAAAGCTAGATCCACGCGATGCACAGTCGGAAGTCGGACGGATTTGCCCTTCGGAAGCCAAATGACATCCCCCGCCGCAAAGGCGGAAGAAAAAACGGCTTCGGGTACGCGGCTAAATCAGGTCAACATGCATCGGCAGTTGGGAATATTTGGACTTCGGGCGCTAAACTACTCTCGCCTCTGCAACGGCGGAAGCGAAAAGGCTCCGGCTTCCGATCCAACAAGAATGACTCCCTATCAATATAAAGATCCTAAGTGTTTAGACAGCTTTAAAAATCAATAACGGCCAGAAACCTGCTATACCTCCACGACGGTGACCCATAAGAGAACAATTATCAATACTAAACTCAACTCTGCGACCCGCTGCGACATTCAAACACAAACAAATTCCGGGAACAGGCTGCATATAAATCGTTAAAAATATCCAAACTTAAAACATGATCAACAATCAAGGATAAAACAACCTGAAGCAATATTCCATCATGAGGAGGGGCCGAAAATTTAAGAGATTTGGGGAGAATTGTTGCAGCTGCAACAATTGGCGATTACCTAGTGAACCTAGATCTCTGGGCGATTATTCTTTGAGTGACAGACTGTTTAACAACAAATGCATCTATTGAATTCTTCCAGCTCTCTGGATTTCTCGAATGTCGGAAGTGTGTACCCTCAATCATTGATAATAGTCCAATTTGGGAGAGTGGAAACCAATATTTTCAAGTCCAAATGACTCTGTTGAGGCCAGAAGATGAGTTTCATTATTACCTTTATCTTCAGGTAGCTGATAGCTTGGATCCCACAGGATTGTAGCATATGGTAAATACAAATATTCGTTTGTTCCTCATTCCCATGCCACTCTAGCACTTTTGTGCTTCTGGACTTTTGTCCCCTTTATATATGAGTCCTCCTGCATGCCTTTCATACTGAATCTTAACTCAGGATCCTCTATCCCATAGTGTCCTTTTGTGTGAGTGGGGTACTTCAAGTTTCAACTCACGGACGGAGAGGATCTTTCGGCAATTTAATACTTATGATTCAACACCTGCTTTGATTTATGATGCTTTCATAGGAGTTTTTGACTCTTTATTTGCCTTTTGGCATTCGTTTCTTGGCATGGGATCATTTATATTTAATATACGGTTCACCTTGCTCCTTTCCTTGGGTCCTCTGCTGTCGCTCCTTAGAACATTTTAAGTGTGACGTGGATGGAGCCTCAACATAGTACTCCAGACTCTTCGAATCCGGTTTATTTCACAGGGGTTAAGCAGGACTTCAATGCACACAGAATTATTCGAGAAAACGACTAAACTGGAAGAAATTCTTTTATACAAAACACATAGTCTGAGACCCAAAAATGTTTATCATTCCCAAACATTTTAATGTTCTCTATGCAACCGCGGGTTCATTCCCTTTATTAGAATCAAGAAAAACAAACTAAAACAAACTGTAAAACATGACTCAAAAGACATCCAAACATATTATTTATATGCAAGACAGAAGAATTCAAATAAACTCAGGAAAAATAGGGCTTGAGGACCAAACCATTTACTGGTAAGTTCTCTTCCCATCCTTGCAGATCTTGCAACTTATAAGTAGAAGGGCCAAGCTTTGCCGCTATCTGATAAGGGCCTACCCACAACTGCTGGAATTTAGTGTGCTTTCCTTTCTCATCATGGGGGTGATCCCATTTGAGGACTAAGTCTCCTACTTCAAAGTCTTTTGTTCCAGCTTTATGCTTGTCGAACCATCTCTTAACTAACTCCTGTTGTTGCTTAAAGTGTTATCTGGCTTTAGATCTAGCCTCTTCTGCTTTCAGGAGATTATATATTCTTATTTGCAAAACTTCATCATCCGACCCCCTAGACTCTTGAGTTAGCATGGAAGATGGTAGCATGATATTGGGAGGAAGGATGGCTACTTTACCATAGAAAAGGGTATATGGAGACACTCCAATCGCAGACTTGGGGGTGACCCTATCGGCCCAAAGGGCATTTGGTAATGCTGAGTGCCAACTCCTCTGGTTTTCTACCACAGTTTTCTTTAAAATTCTAATCAGATTTTTGTTGGAGGATTCAGCCAGGCCATTTCCTTGTGGATAGTAATTAGCAGAATAATGCAATTTTATCCCTTTATCATGAGCAAAAGCAGTCAATTTAATTGATGAAAAGTACTTAGCATTATCAAAAACTAACGAAACTGGAACTCTAAACCTGGTCATGATGTGGTCTTGTAGGAAGCTGATGACCTCGTCTTCATTTATCTTGCGTAGTGGGATGGCTTCGACCCAGCGAGTGAAATAATCAATAGCGGTCAGAATGTACTTGTGCTGCAAAGAGAAATTCGGTTTTATTTCTCCAATAATATCCAGTCCCCATTGCTCGAATGGCTCTGTGATCATCATAGGCTTTAGAGGTGCTGCTGCTTTAGGCTGTCTCCCACTACACCTTTGGCAAATATCACACTTCCTGACATGTGCGTGTGCATCTCTAAAGAGCGTAGGCCAATAGTAACCTGCCCTGAGGATTTTGTGGGCTGTGGTATCCCCTGAATAATGTCCTCCAGTAAGACCGTTATGCAATTCTGCCATCACTTTCTTCGCATCTTCCTTTTCTAAGCATCTGAGAAGAACCCCGTCATAATTCTTTCTGAATAATACCCCTTCAACAAGTTGATATGCGGCTGATTTAAGACGCGGCGCTCTCCTTTGCTTGGAATTCCAATGTTATGGCAACAGTCCTACCTGAAGGTAATGCACAAGGTCTCTATACCAAGACTCGGGGGCTGTGAACAAAAGACATACCTCCATTACATGTAATTCAGCCTCATCTTCCCAGGCGTGTTCTTCATTTTTTCCATTTTCAGTCATCTGTTTGCATAACCCTTGTCCTTTAACTATAGATGCTGGCTTGAATTCAAGGTCGTACTCTTGAAGAGCTGTTACCCAGTTGCCTCTTCTTTCTCCCAACTCCTTCTGTATAAGAAGAGACCTTACAGCTGGGTAGGGGACGATTACCTTGGTTCTATTTTTTAAAATATAAGGCCTGAATTGTTTTACTGCCTTGAATACAGCGTAAGCTTGTTTATCAACAGCTGGGTAGTTCAATTCGGCCCCCTGTAGACCAGTACTCATAAAGGATATTGGGAATTCATCCCCCCCATCTTCTTTTTGGGTGAGCACGGCTGCCAGTGAATCATCGGATGCAAAGGTATATAAGATAAAATCTTTGTCGAAATCTGGGCTTTTCAGGGATGGTGCGTGTGCGACAGCAGTTTTGATTTTGCTGAATGTGCTCCTCTCAATTTTAGTCCACTTGAATAGTGCATTTTGCTTCACCATCTGCTGTAGTGGTTTGACTATCTGAGCAAAATCAGGCACAAATCTTCGCACGAAGTTTATCGTTCCCATAAATGATTGCATCCCCTTTTTATTATGGGGCAAGGGGATTTGTTCAATAGCCTTAATTATTTCTGGATCTATAGGGATTCCTTTTTTCAAAACTATGTGACCCAGCAACTTGCCCTCCATGACAGCGAACACACACTTCTTAGGATTGAGTGAGATGCCGTATTTCCGACAGCGTTCAAAAATTTGCCTTCAGTGAAACGCGTGCTCTTCTCTTCGCTTCGAGAATATTGTAATATCGTCAAGGTATACTACAACACTTTGGCCAATCAATCCGCGGAAAGCTATGTCCATAGCTCTCTGAAAGGTTTCTCCAGCATTTATAAGACCAAAGGGCATTCTCCTGTAGGCGAAGGTTCCCCATTTGGTCCTAAACGTTGTCTTTAATCTGTCTTCCTCGGCTACTAATACTTGATTGTAGCCAGAGAAACCATCTAATAATGAAAACAGTTCAGAACTAGAGACCATTTGTAGCAATTGCTCCATGGGTGGAACAGGATAGTTATCTTTGTCTGATGCACGGTTTAAGTTCCTGAAATCCACGCAGAGTATGATCTCTCCATATTTTTTTCTTACTGGTACCAAGTTTGATACCCACTCAGAGTGTCTGACTTTGAAAATGATTCTAGCATCCAATAATTTCTTCACTTCACTCTGAATCAACGGTTCCAATTTTGGATGCATTTTTCTTAACGGTTGCTGATAAGGCTTGACGCCTGCTTTAATGGGGACGACATGCTTGATGATGCTGGTGTCGTATGTTTTCAAATCTTCGTACGTCCATGCGAAAACATCTTTATATTGTTTAAATAGACTGATGAATTTGTTTCTTTCTGCTGGTGAACAACACTTGCCGAGATTCACAAATTTGGGATTCGTCTCAGTCCTTAAATTTATCAGCTCGAACTGTAGAGATGAGCTGTGGGTCTTCATGTTGGCTGGTCTTCTGAACTTTTCATTTAAATCGAACATTTTTTCTAATGTTCTGACACCTTTAGGAATGAAATTTTCATATTTCATCTCGGCCTGATGTTCCTCATCATCTATAATGGCTCCTTTAAAGACCTCGTCATTTGTCAAGCATTCTATTATTTGTTGATCATTGTCGAACACTCGCAAATCGGTGATCATATCCGGTACTGAGGGCCTAAAAAGCAGTTTGACAGAACATCAATTATTAGTGGGTACGAGCCTAGTGGCTAATGTGGCCAACAGGTCAGCTACTGCGTTTTTAATTCTTGGAATTGAAATAATGTTGAATGCATTAAAACACTTAAGCAGATCCCATACCTCATTTTGGTAAGCTTTCAAGTGAGGGGAAACACAATGTATTTGATTTCAGATTTGTTTCACAATAATTTCAGAGTCCCCAAAAACTTTTAGATTACTTACCTTTAACTCAATCGCTTTCTTTAGTCCCTGCACCAGTGCTTCGTACTCAGCGGTATTATTAGTACAATCAAACTCTAATCTACATGAAAGAAAATGTTTATTCTTCTGGGGGTCGATTAGGACACAACCAGCCCCCGACCCCTCTAATGTCTTAGAGCCATCAAAAAACAAAGTCCAAAAATCACTAACTACTGAAGGTGAATCTACTCCTACTGCTAAGTCTACTATTTTACAGTCAATCTCATCAGCCTGCGAGAAACGAAGGAGATCAGGCTGAGTGTCTGATGTGTTGCTGGCTTCTTCTGCTTGGTAATTTCCTGGTTCTAACTCAATAAAATAGTTTCCCAATATAGAATCCACTGGTTCATTCTTCTCATTCAGTTGAGCAACATTGTATCTCATGTGAGGCTCCCTTAAAATCTTAATCTGGTTCGGACTCCCTTTGTATGGCAACCACAGATGCGACCAATCTGAGGTGAAATATCCATTTAATTTGGCTGACCAATCTCTGCTCAGGACAAGACCGTAAGGGTCTGGTATATCAGCCACTACGATGTTAATAACTTGGCATACTTTGTCATTGGATGCCAGACGGACTAGGACATCTTCCATTTCACCAATTACCTTTACATCTGTCCTATCCAACTGAACAACCCTCCACGTGGATGGCTTAGGCTGCCCATTGATCTTTTTACAGACTGATATGGGCATGACATTAACTGACGCCCCTGAGTCTACCAAACAATTGTGCACGTTATGATTAAAAATTTCAAATGTGAGGAGGAAAGGTGGATGTTTGCTTTTAGACTTACCTCCAATGCTGGTTTCTCTGATTTCTTCTTCTTCCTGAGGCTGATTGTCCGTGGGCAGCTTCTCATCCGATGCTTCAAGTGCTTTCAATAGTCTTTCTTTTTGCTGCGGCACTTTACACATTTCGAATAGTGGAACATTTGCTTTTACCTTCTTTAAATCCTCCACGATGTCATAATCCATCGGCTGCTCAATGGGATGAGGTTTATCAACATTCATCTTTCCTTCCTCTGGCCTAGCCAGCGTATTATTCTGCTTCGGATCTTGGCTGGTAATAGTGAATTTTGGGATCTTATCAGCCAAGGATTTATTTTGAAATCTCTTTACATTATTTTGCAACCTTTTAATCTTAGGTAAAATGAGACTGTTTTCTTTAATTGGTCCTTGGCTCCTTGTTGCCACGTTGGTTTCCATGACGTCCTTACACCCCTGATTCTTTTCTTCTTCAGCATCAAATAATGAAACATAATCCCACAAAACCATAGTTTCCTCTTCCTGCTCTTTCGTTGAAGTAGTATTTTATTTTCTTTCTTTAGCTCCCTCTTCTGTTAATCTGGAATCCAAGAGCTGATTCATGACCAACATCATCGAATTTATTCATTAAGGACAATTCTTTTCAGAGTGTGGATGTTGGTGGAAAGTGCAGAAATTGTCCATGCCTACCTCTGTTAAATTCATAGATGCAGTATTGTGAGGAGGAGGTTGAGACTGATGGTTATCCTCTCTTTTCTTACAATATGGCTTATAAAACTTTTGTGCTTCCTTTTCTTTCTCCATATCTATGATTTTGTTGGAAAGCTTCTGCATCATTTTGGCCATATTTTCCAAATCTGGCGACTTTTCTTCCTTAGGCTTAGTAAACAATAAGGCTTTTCTTCCTGCACCTTTCTCTCCTGATTGTTCTAGATAATCTTCAATACTTTCTCTTTCAGCTTCCACTACCTCTGCCTCTTCATAGGTTTCTGTCAAAGTAGGCTTGGCCCTACCTTTGGCAAACATGGCCAAATCAGGGCCTAAAGCTGAAGTATAATATTCAATCAATACCTTGTCCGAAGGTTTAACTGTTTCAGAGAAATTCTTGAGATATGCTGCAAACCTTTGTGTGAAATTGTGCACCTTTTCTTTTCTTTCTTTCTTCAACGCGCACAGCCCTTTCATGAGAGCTGCATGAGTTTTCTGAGTTGCATACTTACTTCTGAAAATTCTTTCGAAGGTATCCCAATCAGGGATAGAGTTAGCAAGCAATCCAAAGTACCATGACGCTGCAGCTCCTTTAAGGGTATGCGGGAACAGTCTGCATACTACATCTTCATATTCCCCGGCCCTTAATCCTTCAATTGCCAAGTAAAAACTTTGTAGATGATCATCTACTAGTATTTTCTCACTTGGGTCGAACTTGGGCAACATCTTGTCAAAGGCTTGAGGTAGATCGTGTAATGGAGGTGTCAGGTTTAATGGTGATCTGGCTCTCCATGCAGGTGGTGGATTAGGTGGGTTAGGTGGTGGATTAGCATTTACTCCTGCCATGAGTCTAGGTGGAGATTGCGGAGGTGAGCAAATAGGAGTGCGAGCAGGAGAACTGTGAGGGGTATCTGGGCCTTCTTGGTTCAAAGGTAGTACAACTTCCTGTAAGGCTGTTTCTACAAGTTCTTCCCAGTCTCCAACCAACACTGAGTCTTCCGCTACAGGGCGATCTTTCTTTTTATACTCTCTTCTGGGCAATTCAGGGATGATTAGCAATCCTCAAATTTTCTTTACATACGCCCTGGTGTGTCTTCTCATATCATTAACAATTTCGTTGCCAACAAAATATAGATGTTCTCTTTCTTCCGGAATTGGATTATGAAACCCACTGCTTTCAGAACTGTTACCGGTGGAATAATCTCGGGAAAACGGGTTTCCTTGGCCAACCATACACTGGCGGCCCTCCTTCTAGCACCAAAACTGTTGAGGCCTGGAAATTCGCAGGCAACAATAGTAAGGGATTCTCCCCAGTCAACGTTCCCAACTAGCCCGTTGACTGTTTGGTATAGGGAATCCGTCCGGTTTGCGGTTCGGCTACCGTAGGTCAAAGTAACAAAAACAAAGGCTTTACCGGTCGCGGCCTGGTCCACCGTGTATTTTTTGACTTAAGTATGATATGCAAGTGCCTAATTAACAATGCAGGGTGATAAAGATGCGAGGAACAGTCACAATGTGATGCGCAGGTTCTTACCTCTCGTCTTAAGGCTCACAAGCATCCAAATCACATACAACAAGAAAATAAACTAACTACCTAAACTATCCCTAGGGAGCAGAATTATCATTCATTGGTGAGTAATATATTTTGTACATGCATAATGAAAAGTTATAGATAGCTGACACTTCTTTCAGGACACATGAATAATTTCAGATTTTTGAACAACCAGTTAGCCAATTGTTTTATGAACAACATTCATTACTCACAGTGTAAAACATCGCAAAATATACTGAAAAGCATTCAACAAGAACATAGGTTCAGGAAGTTAAACACTCTCACAGTTGATGAAACACAACTGAAAACGAAATAGTTCCCCTTCAACATTGTTCATTAAATCACATTGATACATTCCACATTTCGCTTTCTCTAGCAGGCAAAAATTGCAGTTTCTGATTGTAAAACGAAATAGTTCCTCTTACAAGCAAATAGTTTACAAATTCTTCCAGGGAAAAAGTCCCTTCTAAATTATAACTTTCAAGTATTTAAACTACAACAGTCGATCGTTTGCGCTGCCCCCCCCCAAACGTGTGACCTTCCAGTGCTTCCAATGCTCCATATTCTTCTATGTTGTCTGTATACACTTAGGAACGTTTTAGTAACGGACAGACAGTCAGGTTCGTGCCTTTATCATTATCGACTTTGTCTTCTGCTTCGATGGCCCTTTTAGCGATCCGGTCGGTTTCTTTTCGATCCTTTCCAAACTGCTCCTTTACGTCTTCGCGCGTCAGTTCGTTACGTCCACCTGCAATTCACCCAAGTGTATTATTCATGGGGACTGTGTTACAAAATGAAGCAGCAGGTTACACAAACTGAAACAGCTATCCCACAAGAAATGGCCAGATGCACTACCGCGGAAGTTGGAAGGACACTGACATCGGAAGCCAAAGGATTTGCCTAGCCGCAACGGCGGAAACGGGAAGGGCTAAAGCTACGCGCAATGCGGGCGGGAGAGTTTTTAATCGGCAGTCGGACGGATTTGTACTTCGGAAGCCAGATGACTTTGAGAGCCGCAACGACGGAAAAAAGAAAGCTAGAGCCACACGATGCACAGTCGGAAGTCGGACGGATTTGCCCTTCGGAAGCCAAATGACTTCCCCCGCCGCAACGGCGGAAGAAAAAACAGCTTCGGGTACGCGGCTAAATCAAGTCAACACACATCGGCAGTCAGGAAGATTTGGACTTCGGGCGCTAAACTACTCTCGCTTCTGCAACGGCGGAAGCGAAAAGGCTCCGGCTTCCGATCCAACAAGAATGACTCCTGATCAATATAAAGATCCTAAGTGTTTAGACAGCTTTAAAAATCAATAATGGCCAGAAACCTACTATACCTCCGCGACGGCGACCCATAAGAGAACAATTATCAATACTAAACTCAACTCTGCGACCCGCTGCAACATTCAAACACAAACAAAT
>LPNX010973578.1:37145-82209 GCA_001517045.1 Pseudotsuga menziesii
ATTTAACTCAAATAGTGAGTTGGTGATTGAGCAGTAGCAGTGATTCGTGAACACTGAGATCAAAACTCATGGAGTTGCGAGCTCTAAGCACTAGCATGAGGGTTTCTTTGCTAAGCAGTGACAAGTAGAGAGGAAAAACTTTGTGCGTGGGTTGGGAGTCGGGACTAGGGTAGGTAGACCATAGGGTGTTAGGACTAAGGTTTAGGTGAAGAAACCAAGCTCAATTTTTTTTAATTAAATTCGCCTTTAGATTCGAATCAGCTTGATATTTGGCAAAATTCGAACCTGAAGGTTCAAATTCGTCGAATCTTGTGACTTAGTTTATAAGTATTCCTACGAAGACTTGAAGAAACAAGTCTGAAAATTAGATATAAAACCCTTAGATGTAAATTCTAGATTTGAAACGTAAGCTAGTTACTCAAAGAAAAGTTATGTTTTGCAATTAAAATCAAAGGGTAACTAAGAAATCTGAATTCATGATATATATTTCAGATTTGAAATAGATCTAAGCTTTAGATATGCAATAAAATCAAAGCGATCTATACTCAGTGAAATCTTTTAAAGGTTTTACTTAGGGTTAGCAGATTTCACCCAAAAAAGAAAGAACAATACTCTTTTTATTTTTAGATGGATGGTTGCAAGAAAAGAGTAGAGCCAAATACCTAGGGAAAATGGAGACACACTAGAATCACTTAGAGGGCCTTGCTTGAAAATGTCACCAAAGATTTTATGCAATCACATAGGGAAGGAGAAATTCCATCCTGTACTTCCTTTCTTGGGTGTACCCTACAAAACTATAAAAAGGGGGTTAGTATTGCACCATTAAAATGACGCGACAATGCAAAAATTAACATCCCTTTAATGCACAATAATAATTGAATCCATAATAGAAATTAACTTACTATAGGTCCAATTTAACTAGATAATACTATCCCTTCAATGGTCCAATATTAGAAATGAGACGGACAATGCTAAGAAGAAATTCACACATCAATAAGAGATTCTAAGTCTTTACTTCCAAAGCCAAAGCTATTTATATTAAGAATGTTCTTCTAGTGTATAGAGAAAGCTCTTGTGCAATAGGAACCAACCCCAAAAATGAGAGAAGGGTTCTCTTTATACAAGACTTGAGACTGCACTTCTTCTCATTAAACAATTCTTTTCTTGACTCTAACCCTAGATCTATTCTAGAGAGACTCAAACTCAACTAAAACCCCCTTTGACATGGTAAAACAATGAGTAAAATATAGTTAATGGTTAAAACACTCCTTAGACAAGTAAAAAAGGAGTTCCTCACCTAGAGAGGGAATGATTTGGTCCAAGAAGCGATCGATTTGGTCCAAAGAGGAAAGATATCAGAGAACATTGGCATGTGTGGGTCAAAGGAGGCCTTAGCTTCCTTTCACCACTCACCAAATGGTTAGGAAGGGTCCAAATACAATAAAGTAAGTTCAAATCAAATGAGGAAAGGGTGGAATGAGCCACACGTGTGAAGGAAAAGATAGGATGGCTCACACATGTGAGAGAAGAGGGGGATGATTTTCCTTAGGAGGGGGGTGTTTAGGGTTTAAATTTGAGGCTCTAGAAGCCTCTAGGAAGGTCTAAACAATCATCATGGATCGTCAAACATGAGGGCGCTAGGATAGAAGGGGTGCTTAGGTGGATTGCATGGGGATACCTGAGACCGCATAAAATTATGGTGAGGGTCTAACATGAGAAGGGGGGGACTTTGAGTTATGAAATTAATGAAAAATTAGATTATTAAACCCAAGGTTCGAGCTAGGGAAAGGCGCTTATAACCTTTTGACTTAGTTATAACCACAGAATCACTTTAATTATCATTTAACCATGTGCAGGAGGGACTTCTGTTACCACCTAAGTTGTACTTGGTGGTTTTTTATCAAGTGAGCCTGGTGAACTGGACAAGGATAACTTGTTCCGACTTCAGAAGACCTTTGGAAGTACTTCTGGGAAGAGATTGTTGTACTATATCACATGTTCATACCCCATGGGGGAATTGTAATAAATGTTCTAGCATGATAGTGTCTATAAAAGACTCGGTCTCTTAGACTTTATTTGTCAATCTGATCAGCCCACGGTGTTTTTTCCCTTGGTTATTATTGGTTGTTGAATAAACGACTGATAATTTCTAAGTTTTTCACTCCATACCTCCAAAGTTGGGGTGGTCGGCTTGGCATTTAGGCCTATTGAGGTTATTAGAATCTATGTGTCAATGTATAAACATGCTAGACATCATGGTCGAGTCATATGAACATGTGTACGTCCCCCTAGGTTTTTTCAATTTTTCATTTTTTTAGTTTTTTCAGTGTTTTTTATTAAAATTTAATTTTTCCAAAACTTAGGCTATTTTTTAATAGTTTAATGGGAAAAATTGATTTTGTAATAGAAGTGGGCCAAATAATCAGTTTCAGTCATGTAGGTGCTCATTTTCAAGCTAAGAGCACCATGTAAACCCATGGACCCACTATTTCCTAGTTTTGAGTGATTTTCCATCACTCAGGTCAGAAAGCCCCAAAAATCAATTATTGATTATTTTAATTAATAAATTGATGAATAATGGAGCAAATCCAAAATCATAGATCAGTGGATTCTCAGCCGATTTGATTGAAATCAGTCAGATCTGAACCAGATTGACTGGATCTGACAAATCCTTGACTGAAGGAGGTGATCAAATCAGATCCAGAGTTGATCTTTAGCAGTCTTTATGGGGAATTGCGCCCTCTCTCTCTCCTCCACACGTGTGGACTCTCTTGGATGCTCTGTGGACTGATGTGTCAATTTATGGGTTGATGTGTCAGCTCAATCAGCCCCCCGATTGACAAGTAGGCTCAGTTCAGCTTCAGATCTGCATTGATTGACTCTCCATCAGCTGATTTGATCTGTCTCCTTGGGATTTGCACCCCCCCTGGGCTGGATCTCCTATTTTTTGTATAAATCAAAGCATAAGCCTCCTCTCCCAAGTTAGTTAGAGTTGGATTGAAGGGCTTGCTATTGTAATATTGTTGTAATATTTTGATTGTTGAAATAAAGAAGATTTGGAGGCCAAATGGTGTAATGCTCTCATATGTGTGGATTAAGCATTGTCTTATGGCCATTGATGTTGTCGGCTTTTCTCTCAATTTTTGCATCTGAACCCTGTTTGGCTTGAACGATTCAGCTGAATCAATAGGAGTATAGTTGGGCAAGTAAGGTTACTTGTTTTTCTTATATCTCATAGCATATATGTTAGAAGATCTAGATTATACATGTTTAATAAGTTTATTTGCATGTAATTCTTGTCTCTTTTTCATATATATATCCAGATCTCATGAGGTTTCATGCAGGATTGTGTGCTTAGCTTTCAGGTAGCAAGGATTGGACGAGTCGTGGATCTAGTTTGACTCCACTGTACATCCAAAAGCTTTGTGAAGACATTGCCCCTCTGTATTCCACTAACAAGTTTCCATTGCAGATCTGCTTCAGCAACAAGCACTTCTCTTCTCCTTTTCCTCCTTCAAAATCAATTTTTTTATACCTGGTTACTTTGTTCACAGCTTTGATATTGTTTAGATCTATTATCTTGAAGTAAATTTAACATAGATCTATCTCCTCAAATCCCATAATCTAGATCTTGTTCTTAAAAGGTTTCATAAGCATTCTAGATCTAGCTTTAGGGAAATCGTCATTTTTGCATGGAATTTTAAAGAGAATTTGTAGCTTGCATGCATTAGATTTCTGTTTTCTGTTATAAAAGATAAATCTAGCAATCAGTGCACATCATATTGGCTGCCTAAAAGGCAAGCAAGATCCCAAGGAAAACTTGCTTTCCTTGGTTCCTTTTTTACTTTTTTTAACTAGTTTTAACTTAGCTGTTTTTGGTTAAAAGTAAGCTGACTCAAAGGTACTTTCGGAGTGCTTTTGGGCATATTTCAGTCTAATAAGCTTGCTGGTTTTTAGTAGGTATAACAGGAAAGAGGAGGAGCTGCTATTCAAAAGTGACTTTTGGGCCTTCTGAATCCCCCTAGGGGTCTCCCTTTTTGACTGAAATCTTTAATTTTTGCACTTTGTAAGCTCTTGGTTTCATTCTGTATAAGAATCAAGAGGCATCATATCAGTTTGCTGATATTGTAACCGCTGGTAATAAAAATAATTCTGAATAGGCTCTTTCGAGCCCATTCCCCATCCCCCCTGGGAGGATTTGCGTCCGTGTCATTTTTTGCTTTTCGTTTATCTTTTTTCAATCTACCGTAGTACTAATCTGCAGGGTAGTATACTTGATTTAAAATCATTTCCATATTCCATTTCTATTGGTTTCAAAGTAACTTTAATACTTACCCCACGAGCCTCCTTTTGAGCCGAAAGGTGAAGAAAGGTTCGTGGTAGTCTAATCAGAAAATTGTGGTTTGCTTATCTTTTTATGTTTCATTTGCTATCATCATCTGTTTTAGTAACCATAATAAAATCAACCCCTCCTTGATTCCTCGATTGAGGTCCACTTGGATCGAAAGAGGTTCCTGGAGGGTTTTCTTTTTAACAAGAACATCCATCTCAAAATTTACTAAAATTGACAAGACTCCGGTGTGTATGCTCTGCACTTGGATGCGGTTCGTCCGATCAGTCAAGCTGTATCAAAAGCACTTGAGTGACTAGTATAATTAGGATTCACTCTCCCAAATTGACAAACCATCAGGTGAAAATCCAACACCTATATCAAACCATTACGGTGGCAAAATACCCAAAGGAAGCGGGAACTTCTGAAAAGTGACCTCGGGGCGCTGATCTCTGTCACAATAGCCCCAGAGACTCCATTCAGCCCACATATTCCTTGCGGGTAGCCGTGAAGGTTTAGTTTTGGACATACTCCAAGTACTCTCGGGTATATCTGGAGTCCACCCCTTCGCCTAATTTTAATCAACTCATATTTCACATTAACTTAAAACGTACCAAGAAGCAATTGCAAAACATTCACTCCAAGCACATGCAAGTACATTGATTTTCTTTTGACTCCATTTTAAGGCACTGGTTATTTTCTTGATATATATATATATATATATATATATATATATATATAGTGTCTTAGCATTGTGCTTTCGTGTGCTCATTTTGTATCTTGTCATCTATGGTTGTTTATGGTTAAATTTCAAACTCCTAAGTAATTCATTCAGTTTAACATCACCATACTAAGTAATTAGCCTTAGTAACTTGTCTACCCCCCTTGGCTTCGTTAGGAGTTGAGCCTAAACGAAGGAGTCAAGAACAAGGTGACAACCTTGACTCAAGACTTTCCCCCAAGGACACACCGAGTGGCTTCAAGATTTCTGCCATGTGACCCAGGTGTGTGAAAGGCGGCAACAACTTCTAAGACTCTAGAACTTGATTGACATTACATAAGTGTTCATGGTGACTAAATACATGAGATGTGATACATTACATTGAATCTAGGCTTTAGGTGCTCAATGCTATATGGTAGAGGTACTCAGGACGTGCTCCTACTTTGGAGGATTTTAAGAGTGAAAAAGATTTGGAAATTTACGATGATGAAGATGTAAATTTATTCGGAAAGAAAAACACTCAAGAGTCACTTGCCTCAATACAATTGTCATAGTCGAGCCAAGTATAGATTATGATTGGCCTTTTACATACAAGAGACATCTCAATTACATCACTTTTACAATATAACCATGGATAATTGATACAATGATGATACATTACAAATCTGGCTTCTTTTGGATCATCAACATCGTTACCCCTTAAATTAGGCAATATGAGGGGTAACATTATGGTTTGTAAATTCAAGTCTTCTACCAATTGTTAGGACACCAGATTCTTTTGGTTAGCATTGTCCATGATGATAGAGGCTAATCTATCCTTGATATGGCAGTTTTGGGTGAACACAACTTCCATGTCACTTCTTGTGTAATTATTGGTCATTCAAACCATGTGTGGATCTGCTACAATGGGTTGATGATGTCATGTTGGAAGCTCTAGAGAATTGTAGTTTTTCAACAAGGAGGGACTAAGCCTTCTCACTAATCTTGGCTCGAAGAACCTTGCTCTTGTCATTAGAATGCGTATACATCCTTTGTTAGGAGCACAATTGCTACTTTTGTGGTGTAGTCACAAGCATTGTGTTGGGAGGCTCTGTGTTCTGTTCACTATTATTGTGTTGGCCCTTGGAAGTGACAGAGGGTCGAGAAGAGGAAATTGACTTCTTTTGACTTAAAGGATTGGTTTTAGGAAATTTAGCTTTGTCTTTGGAAGTAAGTTGATAGGTGTGCTATAGGGAGGTAATAGAAAAAATTCCATTTCCTTCATTAAATGAGGTAATAGCCCCAAAATGAACTCCATGGGGAGAGTGTCTTTGGAGTCTCTTCCCTTGAGCTTGATGGACATTTTGCTGAAGACGTCAATGAAATATTGCATAGATGGTTTTGTGATCTGCCAAAGTTGGAGCCACTTCGTCAACAACACATCGTTGTATTCTAAGGGATAGAATTGCTTGCGGATGACATCCTTGAAGTCATCCCAAGTACCGATTGGAGTTGCTCCATACAAACTTCAATGACCATAATGGCCTCTAATAGGTCTGATTCCAATGTGGTTCATGCAAAACTGACTTATCCGGCCAGTTTCATCCCTCCAATGGTTTGAACTGCCTACTGAGACCAAAAATGGCCAATTCGGTATTGAACCAACCAATTTCGTACAGTGTCATATTGCCGTGGTTATGGGCCCATAAAATGCAATTTAAAAAAAACCACAAAACTCTAATCTAACCTAACCTAATCTAAACAATAATCATCAATTAAAGTGACATTCTCCTTATATTTCATTTTCTATCCTTTTACTTAAATTTTTAACGTTAGCATTAATTTTTTTAGGATGTTTGAGAGTGGTTCCAACCTCATCGGACTTCATATGCAAAAAGTAGAATTTTAGATCCCATTCAGAATTCAAAAGACTTAACAGTGTTCAAGGTTTCAAGATTGCAATGTTTCCACTATATTCTATCATGTATGAGGGTAGGGGATTGGCATTAATTAAGTGCATCAACCACTCTATGGACCTCGATGTTGGTGGTGCTAATTATGTAATTCCTTTGTCATGACCGTAGTAAAAATGTACCCTTCACTCAAGCAAAATTACTTATTAGGCATGTGAAGTTTTTTCTACCTTTTTTTAATGCTTGGATTAGGAGGTTCATCAAAATTGTAGGGTGCTGACTAATGTCCATGGAGGATCAACTTTGAGATTCAAGCTAGAGGCAAGGGTGTTGACTAATGTCCTAGATTCAAGCTAAGATGCTATTGACGAATAGGATCCCAATATAGGTAATGATTTTGATGATATGTATTTATTTGTTGTAGCATGAAGTTTTGAAGTTTTTTGCACTTTAGAGGTCATTTAGAGCCTCTTGGTTTATTTATTATGGCCCATATATAGATGAACTCTATGCGATTTTAGTTATATGCACCCTTACTTTCTATATACATGAGAAACTTTGCATATTTGTGTATAATTGTTTGGATTCTTATGGATGCACATTAATATATATTTTTTTTCAAAATTTGAATTTTTATTTATTTTTTGGTCGATTGGTTTTTTGGTTCGATTTTTTTCCAGTTTTGGTCTGGTTCGAATTTTTTGGCTTTGCTAGTTCGATGACCTGCCCGATTCTAATATCATTGCTTGGAATGGGCTTCTGGATTGTAGTGTTAAGCTTGTTGTCATTGAGAGCCCCATCAAACTTTGATAGAAATAGTTTTGCTTAAGCTTGAAATTCTTCTTAGGGTTAATTTTTACTTGATGTTGAACTTTATTGTCAAATGGAAAGACATCTTTTGTTGGATGATTATCAATACCTTCATTATCTTTATTTGCTATCTATGCTCATCATTACTTGTAGTGTGATGGCATGACCTTTCTAGGGTGGGATCGCACCATGGCTTAGTGGTTGGGATGGGTTACCACCATGCCAATGGCTAGGTTCAAACCTAGGTAGGTGTAGAGCCCCTTGTGTGTGTGTGAGAGAGAGAGAGAGAGAGAGAGAGAGAGAGAGAGAGAAGGTGTTTGACCTCGTATAGTTGGTTTCCTTACATCATCAAGGGACTTAACACATGTCTGTAACCCAAATTGGCTTAAGTGGATGTTAATAGGATATTTTATCTATTTATTTTTTACTCCCTTGGAACCTTACTAAGTGTATGTCTTAATGCTTTATTGTGGCTATCATTTTGCAGTTTGTTTTTGTTGGATCCATCCACCATTACAAATCGTAAGGGGTGCCATGTGCAACATCTTTGTTTAGATGTATTGATTCCTCAAGACATCTTACAAGGGTCTATTGGGGCATAAAATCCCTTTGTATCATGGGTATCTTGCCTTTCCTTAACACCTCCCTGCACAAACCCTTGTAGCTGCCTTGATTATATGCATCCCATGTTTCACCTAGGTAGTCCCCTCGCTCATAAAAACTATAGTATTCTTGTGTCTCTATGCATTATATCCATTGTGTTAGATTTAAGAAAATGAAAACCTAGGTTACTTCAAAGCGGAAGCGAAAGCGAGAAACAAAAGCGGGAGTGAGAGAGAAAAGCGAAATTTTCAAAAGCTTCCAGTTTGGAAGCGGTTCAGAAGTGTTTTTTATATAATATATATTTTTTATTATATTTTGATGCATATATGTCAACAAATGCATGTAGAATGTTGAATTAGTTATGAAAATCATAAAACATGAAATAAACCATAATACCATATAACATCATTCATCAATCATCTTGTATTGAATTTGTCAACCATAGTTCTAGTATCCATAACATCAACCTTAAAGCTTCAAATTTTCAATATATAAATAGGCTGTAAACTAGTGATTCTTCAATAAATAGGCTATAAACTAGGAATTATTCAAAAACTAGTTTTGAGGCCACCAATAAATAGGCTATAAACTAGGGATTCTTCAAAAACAAGTTTTGAGGCCACCAACATCAATCTGAACAATCAACACCACCAACATCAAGGTACATAGAGGGGTTGATGTATTTGATTAAATGCCAATCTCATACCCTCATACATGATAGAACCCAATGGAAACATTGCAATCTTGAAATCTTAAAAATTGTTAAGCTTGTTGATTTTTGAATGGGATACAGAATTCTACTTTTTGCATTTGAAGTCCAATGAGGTTGGAACCACTCTCAAACATCCTGAAACAATTAATGGTAATGTTAAAAATTTAATAAAATGATAGAAAATGAAAGATGAGGGGAATGTCAACTTGTACTTTAAGAATTTAGAATTACCATTTAATGCTATTGATGATTACTAAGGTTATGTTTTTTTCTATTAGAGTAGGCTTTTCCTCCTTTATATAGCATTAGTATGGACCTAAGGTTAGTTTCCCCCCACCCATCACTTCACTTTTTGTTTTTTTTTAAGAAAAATTGAAAAAAAAGGAGGAAACATTTTTTTTTGTAAGGAAGTGAACTTCTTGAAAATGATCCCAAATGGAAGCGTTTAGGAAGCGCGCTTCCCTAGCGCTTCCTAGACGCTTCCTTCAAAAGCAAGCTTTGGGAGAAAGAGCGAAGGGGAGGGGCACGCTTCCATGCAACATAGATGAAAACAACCAAAATTAAGTTACTGTTTTACTTTTCTTATCTTTTCTTGGTCGATTTTATTTTATTTTCTGTTTGTTTATCTGTTTAATCAACCCAAAAGTCAAATTTGCCTTGGAATGAACCCATTTCTTTATATGCTTTTGTTTGTTTATCCTTTAATTCAGTTTAAAAATCAAATGCACTATGGAATGATTAATTTCATTTTGTAAAACCAAAATTTTGGTTTTCATTGTATTTTACTGAAAATTAAAATTGTTGAACTTTTAGTTGTCATTTCTTTTACTAAACATCAAAATGTTTGAAACTTATATATTTTATTTTATTCATGTAAAATTGAATGTCTAAAGGTTTTCTTTCTCATTCTACTTTCTTGAAACTAAAAGTACAAGAGGTGCATGGTATGTATTGTTGCTAAGTATGATGACTCATTTACATGGTCAGTGTGAAGGAAATAGATATCCTTGTATAAATGAATGGTAGGTTGGCCAAAAATGCAGCCTACATGTGGAATGACCATGGAATCAATGTATATGGAAAACAATTGCACTCATTTTTAATTGAAAAATACTTCTGTTCACATTTAGGTGAGACTGGTGTTAAATATAGTGCAGCTACGAGAGCTATTCTCTGAATGGCACCCTAGTCAATTAACTAGTGTTATTGGCCAGTTAACCAGACAGTGTGAGTCCCTAGTAGGTACCCTAGGTACCGGGGTTCTTGGTCTGGGACCAAGCAGGTTGAAGCAATGGCAAAGTCCCTAGCATGTGGCTAGGGCTCCTCTTTGTCTCTAGGGCATTTTGGTTAGGGACCAGATAGTTTCTTGGTTATGAGGACCAAGCAGATCATGTAGGTAGAGATGAAGACATTTTGGTCTGGGACCAGGAAGATTCTTTGTCTAGGACCAAGGGGGTTTTGCAGGTGTATTCCTAGTTAGTTAACCAAGATGATGATGTGTGATGCCCTCCTCTCCTGGATGGTTGAGCTAGGTTGTTTCTTCAAGGGACTAGCAACCCCTTGATGATGTCACTAGCACTTGACCTTTAGGAGCAGTTAGGAGGACTAGGGGATCCCATCATCCAGTTTGGACCTTCCTTATATGGTGATGATAAAACTTCCAGTTATTGTATGGAATACTTGTGGACCACATACATTGAGAGAGAGAGATAAAATTTTGGTTGCTTCTCCTTGTGGGAAAAAGGGTTGTCTTCCCACCTTGTTGGTACACCTTTGGTCTTGTGGGTAAAAGGGTTGTCTTCCCACCTTGTTGTGACACCTCTTGTTGACTTGTGGTTGGCTTGGACTTGTGTTGACCTCTCCCTTGTTGATCCTATGTACTAGTGCCCCTCTTTAGTGTGTTGACTTAACATTAAGTTATATTTGTCAACACTCTTAATGTTATGACGTCTTGACTCTTCGTAAAGTAACCCTAAGTCAATGAAGAATTAGAAGGAAGATTCTTCTAGATGTCATTAAAAAGCTATAAATACAAGCCTAAGCATTCATTGTGAATGTGTCTTGAAGATGAGATCTGATCTGATTGCTTATGTCTAATCCTTGATGCTTGCTTATTTTGGGTGGCTTCTAGGGTTTCTAGACCTCTCTTGCTTGAGCGCTCTCTTGATTTGGATTTTCACTAGCTGTTTTCTCCTCCCTCCTCCACACGTGTGAGCCGTACTCTGTTTAAAGCTGCTCTACCTTTCTTGAGAAGCTGCTGCCTTGTGTGGGCTGTTAGAGTGGATCGTTGTTGTTTGTGGGCTGTTAGAGTGGATCGTTGTTGTTTGTGGGCTTCCAGAGTAGGGTCGTTGCTTGTTTGATTGTGTTGAGAGGGCTGTACGGACTGTTTGTGGATTGTTTGTGCTGGTGCCACCTGCTTGGCTTGTGTTTGGGTGCTGCTAGGGCAGTCGACACTTGCTTGGACTGTCTGGGTGCTTCTAGGGAAGTCGCCACATGTTTGGTATGATTTTGGGTGTTGTTAGGGTAGCCTCCTGTATCGTGGATTGTTTATGGGATAATACCTATACCGTGGACTGTTTGTGGGCTGCTACTTGTGCCGTGGGTTGTTGTTGGCCTGCTGCTATATATGAGCTGTTAGGTTGCTAGTTTGAGGTTCGTTTGAGTGGCCGTTGCCTTGTTTGAGGCCTATTGAGTGGCCGCTGCTTGTTTGTGAGTGGTTGCTGCCCTGTTTGTGGTTTGTTAGGGCAGGCCACAACCTATGTATGGTTTGTTGTTTGGGCCATTGCATATGTGTGGGTTGATAGTGTAGGTCGCTGCTTGTGTTGGGCTGTTTGAGTTGGTCACTACCTGTGTATGGGCTGTTTGAATGGGTTGCTAAGGTTTCCTTGAAGGCTGCTCTTCACTGCTAGACACTTGTTTTGGAAGTCTTGACTATTGTACCTTCTACTGTACTTGCCTAACCCTACTCTACAACACTTTATCTCTCTCTCTTTCAGGTATGTCGATACCCTCAGGTAAGGGCCAAACTTGTTCCATTTAGTGACTTGTCTCTAGGAGACAAGGTTTGATCTGAAAGTAAATTCTGAGTATAAGGAAGGTCCAAATCAATCCTATTTGTTTTGTTAGTTAGATTAATGTACCCCTATTTAGGATTTTATTAGTATTGTTTTACTACATATGTATTTTTACAGTGTATTTTTGTAGCTGTTATATTTTGTTCTAGATCCTAAGTGCATTGGGTACTGCACTCCTTTCCCAATCTGAGTCTCAATATCCCAACACCCTCACTCCACCTCCAAGCTACTCGATCCATACTCCATTGTGCCCCTCAAATACCTGAGCACATGTTTTGCTGGTACCCAATGCACTTGGCTCGACTCCACCATGAACTGGCTCAAGGTGTTGACAGCAAGACATATATCTGGCTTGGTGTTGACCAAATACATCAAGGATCCTATCAACTATCTATATACTTTGGAATCCACCAACTCTGAAATTGAAGAGTCGATCTTCTTTATATTGGTAATCATAGGTGTAGCCATCGATCTGCAGTCCTCCAACTTGATCTCATCAGGATCTTCATTGTGTACTTCCCCTGACCAAGGAAGATCTCACTTGATCTTTGCCATACCTCTAACCCCAATAAGTAATGCATCAAGCCTATATCTTTCATCTCAAACTCCATATCGACTTGCACCCTGCTATAAACTCCACTACACATGTGAGATAAAATCATCTATATACAACATCAAGACAAGTGGCTCAGATACAACAAGTATAAAGTACAAGTTGGGATCCGCCTCACACTTGTTGAAGCCCATGCTCTGCAAATACCTGTCAATCTTGGAATACCATGCTCTGGGTGCCTATTTGAGTCCATACAAGGCTTTGTTAAGCCTACACACATGAGAATCTCTCCCATGTACCTCGAATCCTTGAGGTTGCTCTATATATAACTCCTCAATGATCCCGTTGAGAAAGGTTGTCTTCACGTCCATCTGGTGAATCCTCCACCCCATGATTGAGGAAATAGATATAATAGCTCGAATGGAAGCATATCTGAAGACAGGAGCAAATGTCTCCTTGTAGTCTACCCCCTGTCTCCGAGAGAACCCTTTCATCACGAACCTCGCCTTGAAATTCTCAATGCGGCCATCTATAGTATGCTTGATTTTGAAGAGCCATTTGGAAGTCACCATATACTGTAAATTTTTAAGTTCCCCAACCCGGTTTCAAGTTTTTCAGTTCATAACGTTTAATGCCCAAACCTCATGAATTTAACACTGGTGAAAATGAGATTTTTGCACATAAAAATCATTGTACTTCAAACCCAAGGAAAATTTTACACACTTTTCAATGAGAGAAATTTAATCAGCCACATCATAAAAATTACGAGCTCAAAATTTTTATCCAAATTGGCTCAGGAAAACCCCGAAGGGAAAAGTTGATGTGCGAAAGAGAGAGTATTTTTATTTCAAGGAAAAAATTTACAAATAGCTTTGGTAGTACTTATATCAACCCTTCTTCTCGAAAAGTGTGCCAGAATTTCTAGTCACCACCGCACCTCTCTAGACTAGTCACCACCGCACCTCTTTGGACTAGTCACCACTGCCATGTAGCTGGAAAATCTCTCCAATGCTTTTCTCTCTTTGACCTCCCTCTTGTGTTTCCCCATAGACTCTGTAGCTTCCTTCAAAGTCTCTTTATGCCATCTTGGCTTCCTCTTCTCTGGAGTAGCCTTTGTTGGGGAGACCTCCTCCTATACATCCTCATCTGACACTTGTCTACTCGAAGAAGTAGCACCAGAAGTTTGAGATCTTGTGATTGGTGAACTAGAACCAAGCGAATCAGTACTACATGAAAATGAACCTGGTGAATCTGTAATTTGAGAACCTATGGACTGATCCCCTGAACTTGAAGATCCTGGAACCTGTGGACCAGTCACCCCTGATACTTGTGACCCTACTCCCTGTGAAGATGGACTTTGAGATATGCTTACCTATGATACTGGAGCTTGCTACTCCTCTTGCTTTGACTTTGGTGACTTCTTGAAGGCTCCCTCCTCAAATCTTACCTCCCTCACAACAACTTTCCTCTGTGTAGGAACGTATATATGGAAAGCCTTTCAAAGTCTCGTCATAACCAACAAAGATGTCCTTCTTTGCAGTGGGCTCCAACTTTGTTCTCTTCTCAGAAGGGACATGAGAATATGCCAGTCTTCCAAATATGCGGAAGTGGCCTATCTCAGGTTCTTCCGAATGAACATCTCATCAAGAGTTTTACACCCTAAGGCATGGTTTGGACTCCTATTCTAAACATACACAATAGCCCTACAAGCCTCAACCCATAGAAAGAAAGGAAGACTCTAATCATGGAGCATTGCTCTAGCTGATCCCACTATAGCCTTGTTCTTCCTTTCAACAACTCCATTTTGTTGTGGGGTATACTCACCACCATTGTTTGACCTGAGCACCTAAATCTTCTTCCCGGTATGGTTTTCGACAAGAGCTTTTGAACTCTTGGAACCTCTTCAAGACTTCTTCCGATTTCTTGTTTTTTAGGAAGTGGATCAAGGTCTTCCTGGAGAAGTCATCAATAAAAGTGACATAATACTCAAAACCTATCAATGAAGCAGATGACATCAGACCACATAAATCATAATGAATCAAGTTGAGTACTCTAGTCTCTTTCTGACCTGCTATCACTGCTCAAAAAAGCAGTGTTGGTGTACTTTCCCAAAGTACACCCTCTGCACACACCACTTTGCTTTGTGCTGACCTCATTGCCATATCTCTCAGCATTCTCAAAGCAGGATGATGCAAATGGGCCATCCTTTTGTGCCACAACTCGTATAGGTCACTGTTGCTTGCTGTGTGTCAAAGCATGATGAGGATGAAATATAAGTTTGTATAGTTTCCCACATCTGACTCCAATCGCAAATGAGGCAAATGGACCCGATCCTTTGAGAAAAACATGCACTTTCCCATCTAGGGCATGCACTCCAAATCCTCTATCCTCGATAGTGGAAACTGATACAAGGTTCTTCTTTAGCTTAGGGACGTACAAGACATCCCTCAATGTCATGGGCTCCATGGACTCCCTCTGAACGGTGATGGTCCCACGCCCAACTACTTTGACAACAATATCATCTCCCAACACCTCCTTCAAGTCCAAGCCAGTCTCAGTGAACTCAGAAAACATATCTCGAGCACCTGTCATATGGCTCGAAGCCCCACTGTCAATGTACTAAATGGACGGAGTGGTGGATGCACTCAACGAATGACAAACAAGCAAAGAATACTCCCTTTGGTCCTCCATATTAGTGCTGGTAATAGATGCTCTCTCTATACGACCAACATAGAGAGAAAAATCTCTTGAACCATGCAACATACTCATCAATCTCTGTTGACGCTGCCATCTGCTGCTTCTTCTTCTTCTTGTTCGGACACTGTCCAGCATAGTGTCCAAAATTTTGGCAAGCAAAACACTTGACTTTGCTCATATCTTTCTTCTTCTCACCGCCCTGCTGCTTGTCCCCACCCTTGGGACCCTTCTTGGAATTTTTCTTCTTCTCTTTAGTTGCCAACGCCACATTTTCTTCATCTTCCTTTCTATGAGACAAACTACGCTGTATATAACCTCTCCAGGTTTCCACCTGAATGAAGTCGTCCCAAAGACAATCCCAGGAAGGAATATGCTCTCAAGCTACAACGGACTCCACAAATACAGCCCATGGCTTTGTTATGCCATTCAAATCCATCCGTACTAACTCTCTTTTCTGTACAACCTTCCCTACTGCTCCGAGTTCATCTCTGACTTGGGTGATCCTAGTAAGGTAAGAAGCCATGTTTTCAGTTTTGTTCATCTAGATCCTTTCACTTCCATTTTTCGATTTTCATTGGAACTTTGGTACAAGTTAGTCAAAGCACTCCACATCTGATGAGCATGATCTTTTCCTGTCACATGTGGGATTACATGATCCTTCATGGCATCAAGTATAATCCTCTTCGCTTTTATATCCTTCTTGTCAAAAGCTGCCTTGGCTGTAGCATCTATAGGTACTTGTAACTGGATTAACTTGAGTATTGTTAACTATATACCACATTTCATTTTCTTGAAGAATCAATACTATTCTAGCCTTCCATGGTCTAAAGTTGGCTTCCTGTCCAGCCTATCTTCAATCCTTAACCCAATAGCCATGACCAAAGTAAGTCCAAGAACTTGCAAAATGAAACCAACCACTTGTTTTCCCTTCTTTCCAAACTGAACTTTATCACTGATTTGTATTTCTGCTCCTCAAAGTGGCTCTGATACCATGTAAATTTTTAAGTTCCCCAACCCAGTTTCAAGTTTTTCAGTTCATATCGTTTAATGCCCAAACCCCATGAATTTAACATTGCTGAAATTAAGATTTTTGCACATAAAAATTACTATACTTCAAACACAAGGAAACTTTTACACACTTTTCAATGACAAAAATTTAAAACCAGCCACATCATAAAAATTACGAACTCAGAATTTTTAGCCAAATTGGCCCAGGAAAAACCCTGAAAGGAAAACTTGATGAAAGAGAGAGAGTATTTTTATTTCAAGGACAAAATTTACAAATAACTTTAGCAGTACTTATCTCAACCCTTCTCAAAAAGTGTCATAATCTCTCTGTTGACTGCTGTACTTTACAGCAATAAATGCAGCCCTGAAAGCTTCGATTTCTGTGCCCTTTTTACCAGCAGTATAAACCCACACGTACCATCAATTAAAGCTCTCGAATTCTGTGCCTTTGACTCAGCAATATGGCCTGCAATAAATACTGTATGGCCTCCCTTGTTTGTGCCTGTAGTAGCAGTCTTCTACCTCAGAAATTGTGCCTTTGACTCAGCGTTTAATTTTTGAACGGTCTGCTCATTTAATGCAGAAATTACCTTGAAATTTGTGCCTAGAAATTTCCTTGATTTCTGTACCCTGCTCTGTGAAAATCATGCTGTACTTTTCTGTTATTTTTTCCTTGAAATGCATGCCAAATCCAGCCCCTTGGAATTCGTTCCAAAAACTCTCTTCAAAACCCAGCCTCTTGGTAACAGTTTCATTCCAAGCTGGAATGAAACTGTTACCTCTCCTCTCACTGCATACTTGGCATCATCACCAAGCTCCACATGGATCTTTGAGTCCATCTCTATCAGACTGCTAAATAGCTCCTGTGTTTTTGTCATATAATGAGATGCACCACTGTCCAAGTACCATGCACTCCTAGCAACTTTGCTCATAGAAAGGCAGGAAACTAGTGAGAAATCACTCTCGAACTTTGCAGCAATCTCACTCAACTGAGTCTCTACAGATGCTGCTACCTGCTGTGTCTTTCTTTTCCTTTTCTTCTTCTCTGGACACTGAGATGCATAGTGCCCATTCTTTTGGCACATGAAACACTTGATTTTACTCAAGTCCTTCTTCTTTCCCGGCTGTGAGGCTTCCTCCTCACTGTTACTTCCCTTGTTGACAAGGGCCAAGTTCTCATCACTACCTCCTTGCTTGCTAGCTATGGACTCATCCCGAGTCTCTTCTTGAATGCAATCATTCCAAAGCCTTTCCCAATTTAGAAGTTTCTCTTGAGCATAGATTCCTTTTACAAATGGTTCACATGGCTTGGTGAATCCATTCAATGCCACATTGATAAGCTCTGCGTCAAGCGCTTTCTCTCCAATGGTTGCAAGTTGATCACGTATCTGAGTGACCTTCATGAGATAGTTGGTAACATTGTTAGATCTAGTCATTCGGACATCCCTGAGCTTGTTTCTCAAAATCATCTTTTTATTCATGTTGTCACTTTGGAACAAATGATTTAGATCTTTAAAAATCTCTCTAGCCGATGTCTTCTTTGCTACATGAGGAATCAAGTGAAATCCTTCACAACATCTAGGATGAATCTCTAGGTTTTGATATCTTTCTCATATGCTTCCAAATTAACTGGATCTGTCGGTGCAGGAACAAACATTGAAACGAGATCCCAAAGGTCACGTCCTTAAAAAACATTACTCTCGCTTTCTAGGACAGGAAGTTAGATGCCCCATCCTATGTCACAAGGTTCGGGTTCAACGACCTTTAAGTTTGATTCGGGTTTGAATTTTCGGATGAGGTTCGACATTAGGTTCGTCAATATACATATTTTCAAATTTTAAATATTTTATAAAATCAAGTTATCTAATATATTTTTATATTCTATAAATAATAAATAACATATAATACATTTTTATCTATTTTCTATACAAATTAAAACATTTAATAATTAATATAATGTATACAATATATATAAATTTGTTTTACCATTTACTATACACCAAAGTCTAAAATAACCTAACCATTGATATATATACATTATACTATATATCCATTCGAAAGCTTTTAAAAAATTATATGTAGTGGAGATTTGTAATAATTGTCAAAACATTAGCCAAAGTTCAAACAAAGCCTCAACACTGTTTCCTCCAAAAATTATCGGAAAACCTTTCCGCAACCTCGACTTTGGTTCCTTGACTTATAAGAACAAGCGTTAGCAGCCTCTGAAGAAATTCTGCGTTTTACTGTTTGCTGGTTTATGTCAACATTTCGTGGTTTTCACATACAGCCGCTTTTGCATTGGCTGTAGGTTACTTATGAAATTTTACTGAACAATTAAATACACAGTAAAATACACTAACAGGCTGAAAAACACATTTAACAATCACACCATAAAATGATAGACTCAGAGATTTTTGGCCAAAATCAAGCCCTGGAAAAACACCCACGGGGAAAACCAGTTAGAGAGAGAGAGAGATTTTATTATCTTCAGCAAAATATCAGAACAGAAATATAGTGAAAATTTAACTTATCTCCACCCAAGATTTCATCTCAAAATCTTGAAAAACGTGCCAGCATTAAATGCAGTCCGTACACCCTCGTTTTTTGTGCCATTAAATGCAGTCAGTACAGTCCTCGATTTTTGTGCAGCATTAAATGCAGTCCGTACGCCCTCGATTTCTGTGCAGCATTAAATGCAGTCCATACAGCCTCGATTTCTGTGCAGCATTGAATGCATTCCGTACAGCCTCGATTTCTGTGCAACATTTAATGCATTATGTATAGTCCGTACAGCCTCGATTTCTGTGCCAGCAATTAATGCAGTCCGTACCCTCGATTTCTGTGCAGTCTCTCTTCTTGGGAATCGTGCCAATGCCCTAGCTCGACCTCCTTCTCTCTCATCTCAGTCTCTTTTTCTCCAAAAATGAAAAAGTGAAGTGATTTGCCTCCCTCAACCCTTTTTGTCTAAACCCTAAGTGGGAATCTAATCCAACGGTGGAGAAAGATCCAATCCAATGGCTAAGATTCAATGAGAGTAAAAATCACATTTATTTAAATCACTTAAATAAATTTACTCACCCACTTAAATTTATCAAAAAGTGACTTTAACTTTATAAAGTCTCATTAAGTAGCTTTTAATGTGAGGGTCACCTTTTTCCCTTTTCTAAGTGACTTAGGCAAAAAGTCACTTAGGGAACAAATTCCTAGGTACAAAACTAACACTCCCTCTTACCGAGGAAGGTGTTCTGCACCACTCCCAACTTATCTCTGAAGAAGACAAACTTCCCCCTCCCCAAAGACTTCGTTAGAATGTCTGCTACCTGCTCATCAATGGATATATACTGTAGCTCAACTGCTCCTCTCTGAACATAGTCACGGATGAAATGGTACCTGATCTCAATGTGCTTCGACTTGTCATGAAACACTGGATTCTCAGAGAGCTGAATGAAACTCTGATTGTCACAATAGATCACCGTAGGCCTAAGCTGCTGATCAAATAAATCTACCAATAACTTGCGAAGCCATAGTGCTTCACAAGTAGCCTGACTGGCTGCCATATACTCAGCCTCAGCAGAACTCAGTGCAACGGACTTCTGTTTCCGACTGAACCACGACACTGCTACCGAGCCCAAACTGAAACAACAACCGGAAGTGCTCTTCCGATCCCTCACACAACCTGCCCAGTCTGAATCTGTGAACCCAACCAAGCTGACTCCACCCGAACCCCTGTAGTCCAGACCATAATCCACCGTACCTGCAAGATATCTCAGTATGTGCTTTGCGGCAGTCCAGTGCACACTCCTAGGCTCAACCATGAACTGACTAAGAGTGTTAACCGAAAAACACAAGTCTGGCCTCGTATTGACCAGATACATCAATGACCCAATGAGCTGACGATATAAAGTGGGATCCACCAACTTACCCTCGGAAGCATGAAGTTGCTTCCAGTTGGTGATCATAGGCGTACACATCGGCCTGCAGTCCTCCATCCGAAATCTCTTCAGAATATCAACTGCATACTTCCCCTGTCCAAGGAAAATATGTCCAGGCTCCTGCCAAACCTCCATCCCCAGATAATAATGCATCAGTCCAATGTCTATCATCTCGTACTCCGATGCTAGATCTCTCTTGCAATGTGCAATGAGACGCTCATCACCAGTGATAAATAGATCATCAACATATAGCAGAAGAATGAGCGGATCTCCTCCAACCACAATGAAGTATAGGTTGGGATCAGCCTCACTCTTCTGGAATCCCATCGATGTCAAGTAAGTATCAATCCTGGAGTACCAAGCTCTAGGAGCTTGCTTCAGTCCGTACAAGGCTTTCCTCAGCCTGCACACATGAGAATCTCTCCCATGGATCTCAAATCCCTGTGGCTGCTCTAAATATACCTCCTCCTGCAGAAGACCATTGAGAAATGCAGTCTTCACATCCATCTGGTGGATCTTCCAACCCATCTCTGCTGCTATAGATATAACTGCCCTGATAGAAGAATACCGAGCAACTGGAGCAAATGTCTCATCATAGTCAACTCCCTCAACCTGTGAGAACCCCCGCGCCACGAACTGAGCCTTGTACTTCTCCACACTGCCATCCGCAGCATGCTTTATCTTGTAAAGCCACTTGGAAGTCACAACTGACTTCCCCTCAGGTCTCGGCACTATCTCCCAAGCATCATTCTTCATGATGGAATGGTACTCTTCCATCATGGCATCTCTCCATACCTGATGCTGGGAAGCCTCCTCAAATGTGGATGGCTCAGAGTCACAAAGACTCGCAACAAGGGCCATACCATCCCTATCTGGCTCCACACCATACCTGTCTGGCTCCACCACTGTCCTGATCTGCTCCTGGGGCCTACCAAATGCCTCTGCATCCTTCAAGGTCTCCTGAAGCCACTTAGGCTTCCTCTTCCTTGAAGACTGCTCCTCCCAAACTGGTCTTGGGCTCTCCTCATCTGAGGAAGTCCCAGTACCTGAAGGTCCAACACCCCGAGGACCAGTACCTGATGAACCTGAGATCTGAGGACTCAACCCTGAACCTGTACCTGAAATTGTCCCTGAAGTGCTAGCCACCTGAATCACTGAACCTGTAGAAGCTGTGCCTGTACCCTGTGATCCAGTCACTCCAGAAACCCGTGGACCTGATAGCTGCATCGAAGAAGCCTGTACCAACTGAGGTGTGGGAGCTGGTGTCTCCCCCTGCTCTAACTCCCTAGACTTCCTGAAGGCTCTCTCCTCATCAAACTTCACTTCCCGCCGGACAACAACTTTCCTCAGGCTAGGTAAGTAAAGCCGATAGGCCTTCAAAGTCTCGTCATATCCCACAAATATGCCTCTCTCTGCGGTGGGATCAAACTTCGTCCTCTTCTCAGAAGGGACGTGAGAGCAAGTCAACGAGCCAAATATGCGAAAGTGGCCCACCTCAGGCTTCTTGCCTGAATACATCTCCTCAGGAGTCTTACTCCCCACTGCCCTGTGAGGACTCCTGTTCTGCAGATAAAATGCAGTGCTACATGCCTCTGCCCATAGAAAGAAAGGTAACCCCTGATCATGAAGCATCGCTCTGGCTGCCCCCACAATCGACCTGTTCTTTCTCTCTGCTACTCCATTCTTCTTAGGAGTGTAAGGAACTGTCAACTGTCTCTGAATGCCCTCCTGTCTGCAGAATGCATCGAACTCCTTGGAGGTATACTCACCTCCATTGTCCGATCTCAACATCCGGATCTTCCTCCCCGTCTGCTTCTCCACAAGGGCTTTGAACCCTTGGAAGACTCTCAACACAAGTGAGGACTTCTTGCTCCTCAAGAAGTAGATCCAGGTCTTCCTGGAGTAGTCATCAATGAAGCTAATGTAGTACTCAAAACCTGTCAAAGACACTGATGACATAGGACCGCATATGTCAGAATGGATAAGATCTAGCACCCCTGCAGCTCTCGTGTCACTGCTCGGAAAAGCAGTCTTGGTGTACTTTCCCAAAGCACACCCCCTGCACACATCACTCTGCTCAATGCTGAACTCCGGTAATCCTGTAACCATGCTCCTCAACAATCTGAGAGCTGGGTGATGTAGGTGGGCCATCCTCCGATGCCATAGCTCACAGCTGCTGCTGTGTGCTAGAGCGCACTGTGGCTGAAACAAGAGCTTGTACAACTTTCCACATCTGATTCCAATGTCCATGGCACCAGACATACCTGTAGCCCTGGGATACACCTGCACTCTCCCATCTGAAAAGCACACCCCAAGACCCTTGTCCTCAATGGTGGAAACTGACACAAGGTTCTTCTTCAGCCCAGGGACATACAACACATCCCTCAGAGTCATGAGACTCATCGACTCCCTCTGAAATGTAATGGTCCCTCGACCAACAGCTCTAACAACGGTGTTGTCTCCAAGGACAACCTCCACATCTCTACCTATCTGAGATAGCTCTGAGAACATCTCTCGAGCTCTAGTCATGTGGCTCGAGGCTCCGCTGTCAATATACCAAGTAGTAGAGGTGGATGGACTCCCCTGATGACCTGCCAACAATGAATGCTCACAATCCATATCCATGTCTGTGCTGGTGGCTAAAGAGACTCTCTCTCTCTCCATCTGTCCAGCATATAGGGAAAACTCCCTCTGAAATGCATCACCAAACTCATCAACCTCTGCTGAGGTTGCTGTCTGCTGTCCCTGTCCCTTCTTCTTCTTCTTGCTTGGACACTGTGAAGCATAGTGCCCAAACGCTTGACATGCATAACACTTGATTTTACTCAAGTCTTTCTTCTGCCCACTTTGCTGCTGCTGCTTGGCCCCACCCTTATTGGGACCCTTCTTCTTCTTGCCCTTAGCTGCCAAAGCCACATTCTCGTCATCAACCCCACTGTGAGATGTACTGCCCTGTACAAGACCTCTCCTCGTCTCCTCCTGCACAAAGTCATCCCAAAGTCTATCCCAGGTAGGTAGGTTCTCTCTGCCCACTATGGCTTGCACATATGCACCCCAGGGCTTTGAAGCCCCATTCACTGCTGTGCGTACAAGCTCTGTAGGGGCTACCACCTCCCCAATCGCTGCAAGTTCATCCCGAACTGCAGAAATCCTGGTAAGATATGCTGTGACTCCCTCACCCCCATTCATCTTTATACTTTTGAGTTTCTCTTTGAGAACCATCTTCCTGTTCTCATTGGAACTCTCATACAAACTGATCAAGGCTGACCACATCAAGTGTGCCCTAGTCTTGCCTGAAATGTGAGGGATTATGTGGTCTTTAATTGCATCTAGAATGATCCTCCTAGCTTTACAGTCCTTCTTGTTGAAAGCTGATAGAGCTGCTGCATCTGTTGATGCGGGAATGACAACCGAGTTAGCTGTAGTGTTCCTAACTATATCTGGCCATAACTCATTCTTCTCCAGTATCAGTAAAATTCTGGCCTTCCACGGCACAAAATTTCTTGTCCCATCTAGCCTATCCTCCAGTCTAAGACCTGTAGCCATCTCTACACCAACCCAACAAAGTGCTGCTCACTGACAGAAGGTAAAATACCAAAAAAAAAAAAAAACTGAGATCTGAAAATTTCTGTGTGTCTGCAAACTATCACTGTTTTCTGCCCCCAAGCTCTGATACCATGAAGAAATTCTGCGTTTTACTGTTTGCTGGTTTATGTCAACATTTCATGGTTTTCACATACAGCCGGTTTTGCATTGGTTGTAGGTTACTTATGAAATTTTACTGAACAATTAAACACACAGTAAAATACACTAACAGGCTAAAAAACACATTTAACAATCACACCATAAAATGATAGACTCGGAGATTTTTGGCCAAAATCAAGCCCTGGAAAAACCCCCACGGGGAAAACCAGTTAGAGAGAGAGAGAGATTTTATTATCTTCAGCAAAATATCAGAACAGAAATACAGTGAAAATTTAACTTATCTCCACCCAAGATTTCATCTCAAAATCTTGAAAAACGTGCCAGCATTAAATGCAGTCCGTACACCCTCGTTTTCTGTGCCATTAAATGCAGTTCGTACAGTCCTCGATTTCTGTGCAGCATTAAATGCACTCCGTACACCCTCGTTTTCTGTGCAGCATTAAATGCACTCCATACACCCTCGTTTTCTGTGCAGCATTAAATGTAGTCCATACAGTCCGTATAGCCTCGATTTCTGTGCAGCATTGAATGCATTCCGTACAGTCTGTACAACCTCGATTTCTGTGCAGCATTTAATGCATTCCGTACAGTCCGTACAACCTCGATTTTTGTGCTAGCAATTAATGCAGTCCGTACCCTCGATTTCTGTGCAGTCTCTCTTATTGGGAATCGTGCCAATGCCCTAGCTCGACCTCCTTCTCTCTCAGCTCAGTCTCTTCTTCTCCAAAAATGAAAAAGTGAAGTGATTTGCCTCCCTCAACCCTTTTTGTCTAAACCCTAAGTGAGAATCTAATCCAACGGTGGAGAAAGATCCAATCCAATGGCTAAGATTCAATGAGAGTAAAAATCACATTTATTTAAATCACTTAAATAAATTTACTCACCCACTTAAATTTATCAAAAAGTGACTTTAACTTTATAAAGTCTCATTAAGTAGCTTTTAATGTGAGGGTCACCTTTTTCCCTTTTCTAAGTGACTTAGGCAAAAAATCACTTAGGGAACAAATTCCTAGGTACAAAACTAACAGCCTCGACATTGGTTACAGGAAGGGTTGTCGAAAGCCCCAATTGCACGGGTTACTTGATCAGAATACTCGTTTGCACAGTCTGAACAATTGTGGCTTGCAGGATAAATCATTGAGGGTGTAGTCTAGAGACATCCAGATAGATCGCGGAACTCGGAGGGTGAGGATGGGCAGATCGCGAAAGAGAACAACAGGATGAAAACCACCTTGAAAAACGTTCTGCTTTGAGGTTCGCCGAACCCAAACGAACCTACATTTTTTTTGAAGTTCGACAAATTTTGAACCTGATGGTTCAGGTTCGCCGAACCCTGTGACATAGGCCCCATCTAACCTGTCTTCAAATCTGAGACTGGTTGCTGCCACAACTAGATCTGATCAAAGTAACTGCCGTGTGCTTATTTTCTCAAGAACCCACCAAGATCTACTGCTGTAGATTCAAATCTGCCTCCCTCTTAGAGTGAATGCTCTGATACCATGTTAATTTTACAAACCCTAGCACTAGATAAACAATCCCTAGTGATTTTCCTTGTTGAAAATTAAATTGTAGCTCACTGAGATCTATTAACAAAAAATTTAAATAGTGGAAGCAATATCAAAGGGAAACATATCTACTCAATAAAAAAACACATGCACAAAATTTCTGCCCTTCAAATAAGCTTTTCATTCAAATACTTTCCTAGCTTAGAAGGACTCCCTTACTAGGAAAATGGCCATGAGAATTTCAATTACAACAAACCTGACAAATATGGCCCACTGAGAAATTTCTTCCTCCTTCAAATCTACCCCAGAAATCCCTGCTTCTCCTGTTGTACGGTGTACCTGTATGTCTTGGTAAGGTTAGTACGAACCATACGGCTTGTACGTCTGTTGTACGAAATTACGAATCACTGTACGGGTTGTACAAACCTGTTGATCAACTTGTGACCCTATTGCTGCGCTGCACGGATCGCACGTGTAGTACGACCTACTGTAGTATGACTGAGCTGTATGACTCTCTTGCTCCAACTGGAATCTTTGCCCAGCTACACAGCCCACCCGCAAACTGTTTTGACTGCTGTCTTCTCTCTACTAAATCTGGAAATAGAATGTCCTTCTCTCTCTAGAAAATCACCAACTCTGTGCTTGAGTTTCTCTCTTGTGTCTTCTCCTCTCTACTTGGCTGCATTTTATCCTTTTGAGATGAACCAAAACTCTAACTTCAATGGCTGAGATCAGATCTCACTCACTTGAGATCAAGGGCTAAGGTTCAGTTAATTAACTTAAATCAGTAATCCAAAAACTTAGGCACTTTATTAAATTAATCCTCAATTAATCTAAAAAGATATTCACTGTAATAATTACTTAATAAAGTGGACTTCCCAAAGTTTAGAGAGATATTAGTGATGATTTACACAGGTATACACAAACCCATGTGCAAATACATGTATCAATAATACTCAGCTCCATTATCTAAACAAAGCACTTTGATCTTTATCCTTTTTTGATTTTCAATCAAGGCTTTGAATTCTTTGAGCATACAGAACACTTCATCCCTAGTCTTTGAGGAATCATCAATGAAAATAAAATAACAATTACTACATATCAAATTGGACAAAGACACAGGTCCACACATATCTGAGTGGATCAGATCAAGATTCCTTCTTGATCTATGCCCACCGCTTGGAGAAGCAGCCTTGGTATGCTGGCCAAGAGCACATCCCTTGCACACTCCTTTCTCTATCTTGAAGTTTGGCTATCTTTGCACTAAGTTCTTCAAGGGAGGAAGTCTCCATAGTGTAAGTGACCAAAACATCTGTGCCAAAGCTCACACAGCTTTGCACTACAGTGCACTAGAGAACCATGCCTCGCTGGATTTTCATGTAATCCATACAGACCTCCAACTCAAAACCCTTAGCCACAACATGGGTTCGGTCTCTAGTGATGACCTTCTAAAGTTCTAAACATCAAACTAGGCCACAATGTATATCTACCATACAATAAACTAAAAAAGCATCATTCAACTCCAACAACGCCTGCTGGCATCCAAAACAAAATGGAGCCACTCTTTTTACGGTATATGTGGCATCATCACCCAACTCCACTCTCATTCCTCCCTCTTGCTCTTGAAGCCTGCGGAAGAGTTTCTTGTCATAAGTCATGTCTCAATGCTCACTGTCTACATAGTAACATACCATCTAACACTTGACACAATTTTGGGAGATCAACAAGAGACCATGGAGAAGGCATTCTTAAGTTGGTCTCCCCCCTATACCAACATCCCCATATGGCTTTTCTCTAAGGGATGGATCTGATATTGGTTCTCCAGTCCTTCTACAGTACCTATACTCGCAACCTGTTTTTGCTGCTTGGCCTTCCCTTCTTCTCTGGACATTGGCTGGCTCAGTGTCCCTTCTACTGATGCCTAAAACATTCACATCAATCAAATCTTTCTTACCTTGGCTTGAATCTTCCTTCTTAGCCTTGTTATATCCTTTCTTGTTTCCCTTCCGGATCTGATATTGGTTCTCCACTCCTTCTACAGTACCTATATTCGCAACCTGTTTTTGCTGCTTGGCCTTCCCTTCTTCTCTGGACATTGGCTGGCTCAGTGTCCCTTCTACTGATGCCTAAAACATTCACATCAATCAAATCTTTCTTACCTTGGCTTGAATCTTCCTTCTTACCCTTGTTGGCTAGGTCTTCTACTTACTTTTGCTTTGTTGAGAAAGATTGTAACCATATCTTTTCCTTCATAAAGTCATCCTAAAGATTATTTTAAGTAGATAAATTCTCACAGCACAAACACCTTGGCAAGATGGAGTAAACCCACAACTCAGCCTCCTCTCTTTTTGCTCCTATGGCAGCTGACTGATCTCTCAACTTCGTGATCCTGGCCAGGTATCTAACCACTATATCTGTGTTATTGATGCAAATGGCTAAGAGCTTGTTTCTCAAAAGCACCTACTAGAGATACTTGCACTCTGTTATAATCCCTGGGCAAGAGGGAAATAACAGAACTAAATCAAAATCAACTGTCCTCTCTACAGGTACCAACATGGGGTTAAAAAAAATAAATGAGTAACAAAGGGTTAATATTTTCAACAAGTTCATGCTATTAAATGACAAACCACATGCTGAAAATGAAATCACTACATCAAGTAAGCATTTTCACATCAACAAACAATATATCCCCCATGAAAGATCATAAAGCTCATTCAGTTGTGCTATTTAACAAGAAAAGCTACAAAGTAAAGAGCATGTGCACTTGTGAATGTCACAGTAGTGAGCCCTTAGTGATGATTTGATATCCAAAAGGGAACAGCATTTGTGAAAGAGTGTCACTCTGACCATGTCAAACGTCAATATTATGGTTGTATTGCAGTAGAACAAGTGTAAACACCAATATGTTTGGCGAGTTTGCAATATAGATCCAGAGTTGTGGAAGAATCAACTAAAACAACATGCAGCAACAGAACTCTGTCACACAAGCGAAATTGAGCAAGCAATAGGGTTAAGAGTAAGACCTCTCCACAAGCCTTCTTGAGTGATGTAGGAGTGCTAAAGAGACATCCATGTACAAAACTAAAAAGCAATATACCTTGAAAATGCAGAATCTGGATGTAAGGGAGGTCTCTTGTAATGTGTAAATTTGTCCATGATAATGAGGTTTTTATTTTTTTTATAGCTGATGATCAGGAATAAGCCTTTCCTGAGGGATTATACAATTGTGCCAGTAAACATGCTATGCAGCATGTAACAATGATGGAGTTACATACTGATGCAATGAGGTCATGGCAGAAGTAAGGTCTGTTTGACTGGGTCCACAAGGTAAATCCAAAGGTGGATGTAACAGGTTTGACAAGGTCCTAATTGAGGTTTCGAGTTGGAATGTCGAGGATCTAGGTATGGTTAGGATGGCTAGATAAATGAGATAAGTGGTTACATGAGAAAAGAGATGTAAATGGATTTCAAAATATGCAGTGAAGCTCCATAAAGCTATGTGGTAAGAATATAGATGTGCATGATGCAGATGTATGTTTGAGTTGTCCTTGGGCTTAATAGGATGCATGACAGGTGCGGGTTTTCTTGTTATAGTTTAGTATTTACAGTTACATTCATATGATTATGGACGTGGGAGAAGCATGCTGAGAAGTAGAAATTGATGAAATGAATTTTGGATGGAAGTAAAATACAAAGGAGCAACAACATGTGAATTAGTGTGGTTGAGAACTTGAGATGAAATATTAGTTGAAACTTGATATCGTAGCTATGCAGAAAGATTCTAAGTTGTGTAGTTTGACAATGAAAGGGCAATACAACTTGCAAAGAATGTTGTATTTCATGCCATAAACGTACTGAACTTTATTTTCATTATTTAAGACAACTGCAACAAGTACAGATCAAACTGTTTTTTGCTAAACTGGTGACCAAGTAGTGGATAGATTCAAAATGAAAACGAGTAAACAAAAGTTTTAATTTTTTTTGAAATATGTTGCAACTGAAGGAGAATCCTTTTTCATAAGGGGAAATGTTGGGAAAGATGAAAAATTGAGAGTTTGTAAGTTTGTAACTTTGTGGTCTGGCAGCACTTTTTTGTTAGAACTTTTGAGAGTGAAAGGTCTAAAGAAAATGCTGATAAGAAAGTTATTAACGAGTGGAACTTTGGAAGTGCAATGGAACATTGGAAGTATTCTGGATGTCAACAAACCAAACTTTGGAGATACAGTGGAACTTTTAGGATGGTGAATTGTAGTGCAGCAGAAGCATGACAGACTCAAAGCAGGTGGTGGGAAAGTGAAATTGAGTCCACAAGTACAAAAGCACGAAAAGGATCTGGAAAAATCTGAAAGTGGATCCACAAATTCTGGAAAGAGAAGTCAAGTTGGTTTTGGAGTTGCAATAAACAGCAAATGCATGATTACCACTTGGCAGCATGGAAATCTGTGAGCATGCAATGCCTCCTGAAGGAAGATTGCCATCTGAGCAGAACTGTAAACTTTAACATATAAGTACGTGTCCTGTTGAGAAAAGTAGGAGAGAAATGAGGGAGAGTGGGAGAGACAGATACACAGAGAAGCACGATAGTTTGTTAGTGGCCAATAAGGGCTGCTTGTGAAACTGACCGCAGAATAAGTCTGCAAGATAGAAAAGAGCAGAACCACAACCCTTTGTGTCCTGTTGAGCAAAGTAGGAGAGAGATGAGGGAGGGTGTGAGAGACAGATACACAAAGATGCATGTTAGTGCATGAGCAGCCAATATGGGATGCTTGTGAAATAGAAAGCAGAATAAATATGTAAGAGAATTTTTTTAATATGAGTTGTTATCAGTCTAAGTGGATGAATGTGGATCTGTTTTGTTTTGGGAGTAAAAATCCCTAAATGTATTTTGATGCATTATGCTGTATCTATAATGAAGGTTGAAATGTGCTGTATATTATGCATTGTCTGGAAATCTGAACATGGAATCGGAAATGATAATATGGTTTCAGAATATAGAATGTTGTATAGGAACAGTGAATATATTCTAGCAAGGTACGAGTGCTGCATAATTTCTAGCATAAGGCACCTGCTGAAGCTATGCATAAAATTTTTGAGGATTCTTGTACTGGTCTTTGCTGTTTGTTTCAACTCTCAACAGATGTCACAAGCCAAGCATCAGTTTTTTTTGGGTTCTTGAAGTTGAGGTGACATTTAAGAAGAAGATGAGAATTGATATTATACCCGTCCATGTTTTGAAGTGCACTATTTCCCTGTGTATGGATGAATCTTTTTTCCTTTGAGACAGCTGATTATGATGTTTATAGTGGATTCATTTGGTGCCTTGATTAGTTATGTGCTCATGGAAGGTCACACTTGAGTATTCATATCATCTCTTCATGTTCAGTTTTTTATCAAGAGAACAGGGATTGTGTAATTGATCGTTTTTTTTCCAAGTAGAAAAAAAAACGTATTTTTATTCGAGGTGAACCAAAAATACAGTCATCAGGTGCTCATGGCACAGCCAAAAGAAAACAAGCCCATACAAACATATTGCCATCAAAATTAGCTAAGCAAACCTATTGACTTGCCAAACTGACAAATAACTGAAAGCAAAAAAAAAAATCTTTAAAGAGTCATAGGACTGACATATTACATACATTATGTGTTTCCGCCTAATTTGCACCTCGGGTCATGTGGCAGAAATCTTCGAGCCACTAGGTGCGACCTTGGGGGCAAGCTCGAGTCAAGTACTGTCACTTGTCACTTGATATTCGGCTCCTCTGTCTAGGCCAAATCCTAGCGAAGCCAAGGGGGGTGGCCCCTATGAAAATAATCTATGGTTGTTTAATCTATGAAAGTAAAAACAACTACTATTCTAGGAGTTGAGATGAAATGGATTAAAATGTTACCGACCAATCACTGCAAATAAATTACTCACAGCAACTTTTAGGAAATATACAAATCATTCAAGACGCCCTGCAAAATTTGACTTCTGCAAAAGAAAGTAAAGTAGGCCAGTGTCAATGAAGAAATTGCTTATGTATGAGGGTTGCTAGTTTAGTCTCGGTGAAAGTATTGTAGTGTCTCGGTTGGTAAATTTTAGATTTATTAAATGAGTGATTAAGGGGGTGGGTTAATTTTGGGTTTGGCTCAATAAGGCAAGCTCTCTTTAAATGAGCGCTAAAGTTGCTTTACCAAGTGTCCAACTGGGCGAGGCATAACTTGCTTGGAGCAACCCCCTGACTCTGTGGTATTCAACCTTTGCGACCTCACGATTTCTCAATAAACAGGCTTATGTGGATTTTCCTATTACTCTAGTAACTTGTATCCCTTACTAGTACAACCAGCTGATCAAACAAGCTGCAGCGATGCAGAGCATACGAGGAAGGAGCCTTTGTCAATTTTATTAAAGCTAATGTGATGTTTATTAACTAACTACCCACGATTGAGAGTCTCTTTCCCCCTTTCGGGATAAGAGTAGAGTCGGGTCAAATTTTAAAAGCTCAAAGAAATAACTAAAAGGAAAATACGAAAATAAACTTGTTTTCTAATTAATCCTACCACGAATCTCTTTCCCCCTTGCGTGATACTCAGGGAAACGTGGGGTATGTATTTTTTTTCTTCCGAAATGAAAAGCAACTAAACTATCAAAGGGAAATGAAACTGAGCTAACTAAGCACACCACACCGATCCCCGAATGGGGATTGTAGAAGGCTTAACACAACCCTCCCGATCTCTTTTATTACAATTGTTAGAATCTTAAAATATTTCTTTTTGGGACACCCGTGATCTTCATAACTTAGACCAACGGATTTACAAGTTTTCTTTGAGAAAAGTAAATGGAAAGAAGGGGACTGAAAGGAAGGGGTAAATATAGAGTCTTTGGTTCGCTTGAAACTTCAAAATTTGAGCAACATGTCTCTCTACTTGTTTGACAAAAGACAAAAAACAGCCAACAACTTTATTAGAAAAATGCTCCCAAACATTTTAAGAGTGTTTGGAAAAGTACTACAAAAAAGTTTGGAAAAAATTCTAAGTTAAACTACTTTAAAGAAATGACAAAATAACTCAAAAGGACAAGTCCTTTGAGGATCTTGGCTCAGTTTTAGGGAAGCCAATAGAAAACACTTTTTATCTTGCAAAATTTAACTTTTAAATACCAAATGATGAAACTTTCATCCTAGCCTTTAGATCTAACAATAAGGCAACTAAGAAACGAAGAATCTTTATATTAGATCTAGCTTGCAAATGGTACTTCTTTATAAAGCAACTAGCATATATTTACGTTGCAAAAGAAACTAGATCTAATTATGATTTTAACTTTGAAATGATAGATCTAATTCGATTTGCAAGTTAAAATGGTAACCAAAGAAAAGGAGGTATGAAGAGAAAGAGAAGAGCAGCGTGGATCCTTGAGAAAATAAAATTTCGTAGGTTTTGACGTGTCAGACACCGAGGGTTTGATCTTCCAAAAGAAATTTGAAAGAACAAGAGCAAGCAAGCTCTTTGCTTCTTCAAATCAGGTGATCTGCAACTAGCAACATACTTGCACACAACCTATTAAATCTATAAATGAAATAAGATAGAAATCTTGAATCTCTAACTTATTACAAATAAAAATTTAACTAAATCAAACAAGTTTTAGTAATCCTTCCTACAAAACTGATACCAAACCTAGCAGTAGGATAAATCTTCATAAAGCAAGTGCACAAAGACTAAATACAAATTACCTCATAAAATCGAGAGAATACATCCACTCATTTGATCGCATCACACAACATGGACCTCCAAAGCCTCTTTTATTCTCAATAACAAAAAGATAGTACAACCATTACAATCCTTTAGCCTTTGCTCATAAAACTCTGATTAGTTCACAATGGGGAAGGAGCATTGCTTTTATAGAAAAACATGACAAAGAGGGCGAATCCTCAACTAGAGCTAGAGGGCGTGGGGTTTGAATAAAATGAGGACTCGCTTGAGTTGATGTGGGAGTTTGTTGGAGTGATCATCATGGAGGAGGTGCCACTTCTCATGAGGTAGGCGACCTCACTCCTGTAAATTTTCCTTTAAAGTTCAATCTAGGGCTAAACAATATATTTAATTTGTTACTGGAAAACCACACATGAAATTATTTATTTTTTTTGACAGGAACGGTTAAAGATCTTTGTATTAAGGAACAACGAGGAAACCGTTGGGAACATTACAACATAGAGACTTTGCTGCAATCTTGAGCGTTAGTGCATAGATCAACAAATTGTGGAGTACAAAATTTGCACAGGTTGTGGAAGCCTGGCGAGCTGACTTCGTTTCTCAGTTACAGAGCATAGCTGTTGATAAAAAGAAAACCTTAAATACTAAGAAATGAGTCCGCTGCAGTGACTGCCTTGCCGGAACGCTGAAATTTAGTTTCCTTCCTCCTTTACTTTACCGTCCTTTTCGATTGCCCATTCGCCGGAGAGTTTGGCAACTTTAGCTTCTAGCAATCTGATCAGTTGCTCAAGTTCCTCATCAGCTGTGGCCTGGCCTTTGAACTTGGCATCAGTGGAATTTGTGAGCTCCTCACGCAGTCGTATAAGATCCTTATCTAGGAGATCAGATCTTCTTGCTCCTCCTTCGTCTATCCTTAGCATCATTCTTGAATTCGCCCGCTCCATAATCGTCACTCGACTAAGATCCGAGATCACCTGCTCAAGCTTCTCTTCCAGAGATGGGCCAAGATTTGAGCTCGAGGCCATAGAAGCCATATGGGAGGTATCAGCCGACTTGTTTCCTCTCTTGAATCGGAGTTGAGGGAGTCTGCAAACCATACTGCCTCGTTCAAGAATATAACCCCTGGTGATATGCTTTCCACGAGAAATTTGAGGATCTTGCCGAATCTTTGTTGTGAGCCTCGATAAGAAAATCACATGTTGCCTTCCCGACTTTGGACAGGTGAAATGATGATTCCACCAGGAGATAGAGCAGCATGTTTGATAGCGCGAATCTTTGCCTGCAGACGACCGTTTGTTGGCGTCGACTTGCCTTGGCCACTTGTTTTCCTGAGCCCCATCATGTATCCTACGGGCCCCACCTGGACTGGCCACCTTAGGGAATATTTGTTTGTATTTCGATCCCATTGACTGTCAGCACGCCCTTACGCATGAGCGATCCCTTGTTGGATTCAATATCCGCCATGGCATTTAGTCCCCGAAGAATGTGAAAGAAGCTCATTGTCTTGAACTTATGGAGGAGCAGGTCTATTTTCCTGAGAATGTGATTTAGACTGACTTGGTTTGGCATCTTTTGGGTGCATAGAGCCTGGATAATGAGTCTGGAGTCTCCAAAGATCACGAAATTCCGAATGTTCCTGGAGATTGCTTGTCGAAGCCCTTGCCAGAGGGCTAGCGCCTCTGCTATATTGTTTGTTTCGAGCCCCAGTCCCCACGAGAAGGCCAGCTCCAGCATTCCATCTGGATCCAGTAGGATCCCTCCCCCTCCTGCTGCCCTTGGGTTCCCTTTCGAGGCCCCAACAAAGAATAAACAGTGTTTTTCCAATGTAGATCTCCACTTAATGAAGTTTTGCTCTTCCAATCGGATTTCCCAGCTTGCTCTTGATATGGGTATGGGTTTTGGTCTATGCTGATGGTTCGGGATGAGCTCCTTAAGCCATTTTTCTTCCTTAGGTTCCAAGGGGACTGTGGAGTGGAAAGCCGACTTGGAAGTAAGAGTTTCACCCAGAAGAGTCCTGGTTTTTATTGCTACCTGGGCTAGAAGACGATTTTGCCCACAAAACAGTTTATTGTTTCTTTCTAGCCAGATTTTCCATAGAACGAACTTTTGCAGCCACATCCATCTTGCTTTGAGTTGGTCTTTTTGCTTCAGGGAGAATGGGCAGTGAGATATCTAGCTACTTAACAGCTTGGAGATGTTCGTAGGCATGGGGAAGAATTCAGATCCCAGACTCAAGGAACAATCTTAGACCTCTTGAGCAAATGGGCAAATGAAGAGCAAATGATCTGAGGTTTCCTCCTCAGCCAAGCAGAGGGGGCATCTGGATGGCCCTTCCCAACCCCTTCTTTTGAGATTTTCACTCGTTAAAATGCCTTTGTGAGCTAGCGTCCAAGTGAACATGTCGACTTTGGGAAGCAATTTCTAGGACCATATTGTTTTCCAAGGGGCTGGGTCGGGTGGGACATGCGGGATTGCATGAATATGCTTGTATCCTGTAGCTGTAGTGTATTTCCCCGAGGTTGTGCCCCATCCCCTTTTGTCTTTGGCATAAGCTTTTATGGGTGCTTTCCCTTGAAGAAAATCAAGCAGAATTTGGGCTTCATCTTCTAGTTTCTCAGGTACCAATCTTTCCAGATGCTTTCTTTATCCTCTTCCCATACCAAAATGTCCCATAGATTGAAGCCGTTGATGGATTGAAGCCAGATTTTCATGTTATCCAGTCCTTCTTGGTGACAGAGAGGGGGGTCTCCCAGGACCGAATCCTCCCGGATTCTAATACGCTTTCCATTGCCTGGGATCTAGGTAATATTGGTTTTGAAGTGATCTAGGGATTTGAGGCAGAGAGTAAAGATTGAAGAACCTCTAAACACTTTCAATGGGCGTTCCAGGCACCTTCTTCGGGATCCATTGAAGTATTTATCCATAATACTTCTTTGCTCCAAGACCTTTTGCCTGATATTATTTTCCAAAGGATTTTGGCACCCAAGGCAAGATTATGAGAGGCGATATCTCGGATTTGAAGGCCACCTTCCAGAAGTGGCTTGTTTATTTTTTCCCAGTTGACCAGGGGAAGCTTCCGCTCATTTTGCTTTCCATCTTCCCACAAAAAACGCCTTAGCAGAGCGTCGATTTTGTTTGTTATGGATTTTGGAGCCATTTTTTCCCAGTTGACCAGGTGAAGCTTCCGCTCATTTTGCTTTCCATCTTCCCACAAAAAACGCCTTAGCAGAGCGTCGATTTTGTTTGTTATGGATTTTGGAGCCAGAAGTATTGAGTTCTGATAAATGGGTATGTTGGTTAGAACAGACTTAAGAAGCACTACTTTTCCTGCTAGATTCAACCAAGACGCTCCCCAAGCTTGTATACGGAGCTTCAACTTGTCCAAGAGTGGAAGCCAATGTGCTGATTTGGGGTCAGACTTGAAAATTGGAATTCCTAGGTACTTGAAAGAATCCCATATCGTGAGTCCCTCCATATCTAGAACTCGGGTGATTTCAAGCATCTCTCTCGGAGAGCAGTTCCAGCCGTATATTTTGCTTTTCAGATAGTTAATCTTGCTGCCTGAGACTTCTCTGTACCAATCTAGTTCCCTTTTGAAGTTCCGCGCTGTGATGACACTGGCCCCTCTTAGCAGAAGTGTGTCATCAGCAAACTGCACGTGGTTAATATCTTTGACGTTTGACACCATCCTTAAACCCAACGGGGATTGAAGATGTTGACAGTGATCCAGCTGGAAGCTAAGGATTGAGGCTTGAATGACATGCAAAAGAGGTGACAACGGGCACCCTTGCCTCAGACCCTTTGAGGCTAGAAAGAATCTAGCTGCACGCCCATTCAGAAGGGGGGAAATCCATGGTGTGCCTATGCACGCTTTAATCCAATTTATGAATCCTTGAGCAAACCCCAAGTTCTCCATTACTTTAAACAGGAAATCATGTCTGACTCTATCAAAGGCATTAGCTAAATCTAGTTTGACGACCATACATTTTTCTTTTCGTTGAAAGCTTGAGTGGATCGCTTCCTGGACCAGAACAATATTGTCCAGGATTTGGCGCCCTTTCATGAAGCCGCCTTGGTTTTTCGGGATGATATCGGGGAGAATTTTCTTGAGCCTGTTAGCTATGATTTTTGTGACTATCTTGTAGCCTGTATTCCAGACAGAAAATCTGCTGAAGTTGCTTGCACCTCTCTCTTTTGGGATAAGTGCCAGGAATGCAGAATTTGTGCTCCCTCTTATTTTATTGCAGTGTTGGGATTTCCTCACCATTCTGAACAAATCATCCTTGATAGTTGGCCAGCATGCCTTGAAGAAATGAGTTATGAAGCCGTCAGGCCCAGGGGCCTTATCGGCTTCCATGCGATCCAATTTTTTTTTAATTTCTTGCATGTTGATCGGGGCCATCATTCTCATATTAACCTCATTATCAACAAGCTGAGTGATGAGAGACAAAGGATAGGAATTAGCATCAATGGAGGGCTCATCAGGAACAAAGTACAGATCTTTGAAGAAAGAGTGTGCCGCTTGCTTTATGCCTTCGAAGTCTCTTATCTCTTGTCCCTGGTGCTGGATTTTGTTTACCGTTTTGAATTGCTTGCGGGCTTCCGCTTGCTTGTGGAAGTAGCTTGTGTTCTTATCTCCGGCTTGGAGCCATAGACTTCTAGACTTTTGGCGCCAGTACTCTTCCTCCTCCCTGCAGGCCCGGTGATACGCTTTTTGGAGCTCGGCTTCTTGGTTCAAAAGATCTTGCATCACGATAGCATCTTCCAAGGCTATCTGGTGGTTTTCGAGCTCATCTTGGTCTTCCTGTCTTTTGGATCTTGGAGATTTGATTGATCTTGCCCAGTTTTTCAGGGCTCTTTTGAGGATTCTCAGTTTTTATTCCCACACGAAGAATAGAGAACCTTGGATATACCTATTCTAGGCTTAGGAGACTATCTCCATAAACCCTTCCTGCTGTATCCAGAGCGGACTGAAGCGAAAGGGGATGGGGCCCTGGTTTTTCTCAAAAGACAGATCCAGGAGGATAGGCTTGTGATCTGAGACATAATGAGGCAAGATTTTGGAAGTGGCCGTGAGACCGAAGACCAGGAATGTATTTTGGACAAGGAACATGTCCAATCGCGCTGCAATGTATCCCGATCCCAATCTTTTGTTAGACCAGGTGAGCTTCCCTTTGGCTGGTTTAATATCTACCAAGTCCCACTCCAGAATGAGGTCTTCCACCCATTCTCTTGCTGGATCTCTGACCAGAGAGCCCCCTTTTTTTTCCACCAGTGACAGGGTGATATTTAGATCCCCTGCTATAATTATATTCTCGGGACTGTGCGTGCTCAGAAAGGATTTAATGGTATCCCAACAATCTCTTTTCTCTAAGAAGAGGACCAGAACATACAGATTGAAAAGACTTACATGATGACCGGAGTCTTTGTGAAGAAGCTTGGTGAAGATCCGGTGAGTGCATCTTTCTTCTTCACTTAGGTCAAATTTTGAGCTGTCCCAAAAGGTGCCAAGTCCCCCTGATGCACCTCTTGCACTCACTGCTACTCCTTGTCCTTTTTTCCAAAATATCTTACTTGCTTGGAGGAGATCAGAGTCCTCCAATTTAGTCTTTTGGATTAGTAGAATATCTGGGATTGTCATGCGTATGATGTCTTTCAGGGCTTCTTCTTTTATCTTGCTGTCGAACCCCCTACAGTTCCAGGAGACAAATTTCATTATTTACTTGCTTGGGAGGAGTTACCTCCTTTAGGATCCTGGCCTTGCTTTCTGGTGTTGCGAGTGTTTATCATCCCCTTGATAGTTTTCTACGATCCTTGCAGCACGCCCATATATGTTTGCTCTTCTCTCTTCTTTTTCTTGGACTTCCTTCCCCTGGTGGCTTTTTTTGGTTTGATTTGAGAGTTGCCTGTTTCCGCATCTTCACTTTCTGATTCTGCTTCCGAGTTAGATCCAAGGTTGACATGATCTTCCTCAGGATCTTTCTCCTTGGTGAATTCTTCGGCCACTGGTGGCTCGAAGGCTGTTTCCCCTTTTTCATTCTCCTGTGGATCTTTGTTTTGACCTTCCAGAACCTCAAATTTGTTTCCTGAATTCGAGGTTTCTTTTTGGGTGCCCTGGTCCTTCGGAGGATTTGCATGGTTTGCAGGAGGGCCTGCATTTTTCTTATCTTTCGGCTTCGAGGCGGTTTTGGCTTTTTTGGCTTGTTGCCATCCTTCTCCGGCTTCCTTATCTGCTGCTTGGGCCTTTGGGCAGTTTCTTTGAAAGTGGTAGTATTCGTGGCAGCTTCTGCATTTGAAGGGCAACTGTTCGTAGTCCAGTTTTTGATAATGATGCCATGCACCCACCGTGAGCTTGACGGCTTTCGGTAGCCCGGCTTCCAGATCTACTTCCACACAAATCCTTGCGCAAGAGTATTGGGCTTTGGAGTCTGCTTTCTCGATGTATCGTCCCAGACCATTTCCAATGTGCTGCAGCGATTGGGTATTCCAGCAATGTACCGACAGGTTGGGTAGACAGACCCATACCAGAACCTTCTTGGGCACGTCCATTGAAGGATCAAAGTATGGCGTCCACTTATTGAGGTAGAGCCCTTGCGTTCCCATGAAATAGGGTCTGCTCCTGAATATGAGATCCTGATCTTCTTTTGAAATAAACTCGAAGATGAAGAACCCTCTACCTACCGCATAGCAATTTACACTGTTTTGGATCAGGGGCCTCCAGTTACGTTGGATCCAATCGTCAGTGGTTTTGGTAGAGGGCCAGAGACCCATAAGCTGCCCAACCAATCCACGTTCAACCAAAGCCAGAGCAATCCTTATGGGCTGTTCTGTCGGCAAGGTGATTTCAAGAATAATCTCAACTTTTTAAATGAATTTTGGAACGGTAGGAGCAATAGCTTTCAATCCTTGCGGAGCGATCAACATCCGAAAGGCCTCCTCTACAGATAAGAGAGGGGGGGGGGAGTCGGCTCCCCGCTCCTAGGCGTGCTCATGGCGAACGAAAGACTCTCTCCATGCTCGCTTCTCACGACGAACCCTAGCCGAGAGCTCGTGATCGATCTGTGGGTCTCCCACACATGAACTTCTTTATTAGTATTGCAACAGAATATAAAAATTGAGAAACATTCGCAACATCACATCACAATATAGACACTATTATTTTGGGTATGGAAACCCCTGGAAAAACCCAAGATGGGAAAACCGGTGCAGCAGTCAGATGTGAATTTTATTACTGAGAAAATATGGAACTTTTGCAACCAACAGAATATTCACCCAACCTGGTGAATGTGAACCTTTGCAGAAACACTGGATAAGTCCAGCAACCCAGCAGACCCTCAACGTAATAGTACGCCCCCTGTGTCAACAATACGACCTCCTCCGTGCAGCTGTACGGATCCGTATGGCGCTGACGTTAGTTGTACATATTTTGTACGGTTGTACGGCTGCCCTCTACCAAATGGTACGACTGCCTCCCAGCGTGATCTATACGGCCTTCTCTCAGCATGGAACCCCAGTGACTGTCGGGTAACTATTCCTCCCTCTTCTCAGCAAAATCCTCCGTATGACTTTCCCTGTTTGTCTGTATCCTGTCTGTGTGTGTCCTCTCCACCAAGTCTTCTTTTAACTTTATTGGCTAAGCGAACACCGAAAACCCTAACCCTCACTATGGATCTATGGATGAGATTCTCTGGTGAGAATCAATGGCCAAGATTAGATTAGCCATTACTTAAATATTTCACTTTTCACTTTATAAAAGTGATTCCATTAAAGTCAAAATCAAATTAGAATAATTAAAGTATCAAAACTTAGGAAAATCACTTTAATAGATTTGGCTTCTAGTTTAATGTCTCTCTAGCATGCAAGGACACATGCAATGCTAGAAGACCTTCCTTGTTGCTGCTTTGTAACAACTCCCACTACTCACCACCTCTCAATCAATCAAATCGCACTCCATTCGCCAATTCATTATGTGGGCCACCTCATGTGAATAAGTGATGAAGTTGCCACTCAAGGGGGACAAGTTTGCCATGTCACCCAACATGTCAAAACTTGTATGCTTTGACTTTTTTTTACATGTTTTTTGCCAATTTGTCGCACCATTAGTATTAAACTGACAATTTGATGCACTGTTAGCAAAAAATGGCTTTAAGTGACTTTTTAATCACCCCAAGCATATGAAAAGTGGGTCTCGGGTAAAGAGGATGCTTTGTGTGGAAACGAGCATCCACACGCCAAATTCTAGCTTCAGATCAAGCTTTTATGCCATTTACAATTTTTTAAAATAAACCATTAAAAATGGTCTAAAAAAGCGGGAAAAATTATTTTTCCCGGAATTAAAAAAAACTTAAGGGGACCTAGTGTTGATTTTTCCTGAGCAGCATCAAGAGTCATTCTCCTAAGAGAATGGGGACATCTGGTCCGGGACCAGGATGTGGAACCAATCTAGCACTGGGGGACTTAGCCTAGAGCTGAGTGACCATTCTGTTGAATGGAGACATCTGGACAAAGACCAGGATGAGGAACCAGTCTAGCACTGGGGGACTCAGCCTAGAGTTGAGTGGCCATTCTTTGAATGGAGGCACTTGGTCAGTTACCTGGAATTTTACCTAGTCCAAGACTAGGGACTTAGCCTGGGGCCGAGGGCCATTCTCTGGGAGAATGGAGGCGCTTGGTATGTTACCAAGTATTTGACCTTTGGTCAAATTATGCAGCCTATGGCTGAGGCACCTGGTCTGTTACTAGGATATCACTATAGGCCCTAGACCGGGTCTGGGCATGTGAGACACTCTGACCCTCGATCAGTGGGCTTTGTGATCTTCTCCAAGGCTTAGCTACCCTTGGTTAAGACGCCTTAGTATCCGATCTTGGTGTCACACAGAGTGTGAGATAAAAGCATTTGTAATTCTCTCTGTTTATGATGATGTACTTTGAGTGGGGATGAAGGACCACCTTGACCACTTGTTTTGACCACAGGGCACTTGAAGAAGGCTAAAGTAAAAGTCTAAAATACATAAGGACCCTTAGTACCACTAAGGAGTCCAAGTGAAAGTACAAAAAGACCTTTAGTACCACTAAAGGTGAAAGTCAAAGTAATAAAAGAATAAAATAATATTATTTTGTTCTTTTAAGTATTGGTCCACTTACATGTGCTTCAAAGGCTATAAAAGAAGATCATCCATTTCATTATTACACACTTGCTCATGATCTTACAATTGCTCCAATAGAAGTATTCACTGGTTATTGAGGAGAAGGAAATTTCTTGGTTGTGCCCCAGCATGGAGGATTCTAGCTAGGCTATCAACGCTTGTTCAACAAACCCTAAGCTAGGGTTCATGGTGAAAAACAACAGCAATAGTCTTCTCTCTTTTTCTTGCACGTGCTAGGGTTCCCTAGCCCTTTTCTCCTTCACGACAACTACAGATCGGTCATGGGCAGGGTTCTACCTTTCATGGGTAGCTATTTTTCTTCCACGGGCAGGCTACTAGAATCTCGGGGAGCTTCCCTCCTTCCTCGGCAACCCTCTCAACACCATCGGGCAGGATTCTAGTGCCCACGGGCACCTACAATAGGCCCTAGCACTCTCGAGGTAGCCTCCTAGTGCCTCTGGGCACCCACAACAGGCCATAATCGACCTTGGGCAGGTAGAAGTTTGCCAGACCTCGGGGCAGCAGCAGAGTAGCCCGATAGACCTCCGGGCAGCAACAGAGAAGCCTGGGTAAGGTTCGGGCAGACAGAGCAGGGTCCTGGCAGCAGCTTGGGCAGGGCAGACAAGGCTCGAGCAGCTTGACAGGATTACAGGTTGGTCAAAGAGAGCTCTAGGAAGCTTGATAGGCCATCTGGGTAGCATCCGAGCAGCAGCTAAGATTTCCGGGCAACTTTCGTACAGATCGGGGCAAACCGTATAGATCTGGGCAAAGATTTGATTTCTGGGCAGTTGATAGGAATTAGGGCAGAAATCCCTAATTTGGTTTTGGTGCAAAGTTTATCTTTTATGAAATTTGTATCAGCGATGTTCTGAATAAATTATTGAAGAAAACATTCATCTCAGAATTCTGAGATTGAAGAACCCAGTCATCTCATTTACGAGATGAATTACTAATGCTTTTGGGGTTTTTCTCCTTTAAAGGTTTCCCCAGTGAAAAACTCGTGTTCAGTGTTTTTGATGTGTTGATGTTTTTACTGCACTTATCATTTGTTATTTGATAGTCTGCAAATTTTTAAAGTATTCATGCTAATGCTAAATTTCAACACCTAGCACATGTCTATACGACTCGATAGTAATGTCTTGCATGTTCGTATACATTGACATCTGAACTTTAATAGCCTCCCACGGTTTAACTACCAAGACGACCATTCCAGCTTTAGAGGAGCAGTTGAAAAACTTGAAAATTATACATCGCTTGTTCAACATTGCATAATTAACAAGGGAAAAAACACCTTGGAATAATCGGCTTGATAACCAAGTCCTAGGAAGCCAAGTTTTTTACAAAAAACAATGCTAGCACATCGTTTACAATCTCCCCGCAGGGTATGAACATGTGGCAAAAAATGTGAAAAAGGGCCTTGGAAGGCCTGAATGGACTTCTGAACTCTGAAATTGAACAAGTGTTTGTTCATCTTTGGCAGATATTATCCACTAATTTTGCACTTAGTGGATTTCCGGTGAGCCGCCGAAGTCATGAGCAAGCCAGTTGTTCATTATTAGTGCTCAAAAGGTTTTGCGGTTCATCGGGGCCTTTTTTGGGCCTCTTTTTTAAATAAAATGCATGTTCATACCCCTTGGGGGTGTTATAATAAATGCTCTTACACGACAAAATTTTTGTAAAGGACTTGGCTTCCTAAGACTGGGCTATCAATCCGATTATAGTAAGGTGTTCTTTCCCTTGTCAATTAAGCAATGTTGAATAAGTGATGTATAATTTTCGAGTTTTTCACCGCTCCCCCAAAGCTGGAATTTTCGTCTTGGTGGTTAGGCCTTAGGAGGTGTTAGGATTATTAATCCTCCCTTGTCCAAATTTGGTCATATGTCTAAATCGGGAGTCATGTCTAAATCGGGAGTCCATCCAGTCTATTTATAGTCATTAGCACCATTGGTTAAACTTGACCTAATTGGGGCACATGTTTCAGTTACCAAAGTGTGGGGAACACTAATTGAGGCTCACTGCCACTTATTGCACTTGATTGCATAAGTTTAGGAGTCTCCTAGATCAATCCCTACAATTTAGGAAGCAACTGGGAGTGCCGAAACCAACCAAGGTCAGTTCACTTCAGTTAATGACTAGTCAAGCCAAGTCAGGAGTCAGTTACATTCAGTTCTAGCTCTCTACATTCAGTTAAATATTGGTTTAATTAATTGCACACATGTGGGACGTTTTTCCCAAGCACCTTATTTTTGAGCAGTTACTTTACTTTACTTGATGTAATGGGTGACCTATGGTCTTAGTTACCAGGGCCCACAGTTTGTCCAAGTTAGCATTCAGGGGGGGTGTTAGGATTATTAATCCTCCCTTGTCCAAATTTGGTCATATGTCTAAATCGGGAGTCCATCCAGTCTATTTATAGTCATTAGCACCATTGGTTAAACTTGACCTAATTGGGGCACATGTTTCCGTTACCAAAGTGTGGGGAACACTAATTGAGGCTCACTGCCACTTATTGCACTTGATTGCATAAGTTTAGGAGTCTCCTAGATCAATCCCTACAATTTAGGAAGCAATTGGGAGTGCCGAAACCGACCAAGGTCAGTTCACTTCAGTTAATGACTAGTCAAGCCAAGTTAGGAGTCAGTTACATTCAGTTCTAGCTCTCTACATTCAGTTAAATAATGGTTTAA